>VWZD01006969.1:0-105717 GCA_013396695.1 Sakesphorus luctuosus
TGTGTGTTTGTATGTGTGTGTGTCTAAAGAGAGTATAGATGAAGAGGAGGCATTCTTAAGTATACTTCCCATTTGCATAACAATCATATCAAGACATGAAAATAGAAATAAAGTTGGGATCCTAAAGTCATTTACCCTTCAGTGCATTCAAAAATTTGCCAACAATTCATTCGCTTACTTACTTGGCTCCTTGCCTGCAAAATTCATGGTAGAAGAACTTAAACAAAGAATATCATGGAAATGGGAGACTGAGTCAAGACTATATTCCTGTGCTGCTGAGGAAATATATCTTGAGTAAAGCGAACATATTATTTAGTGTGCCTGGAATGGAGTTTTAAGCCAGTGATTTGCGTACTTGGAACTCTATACTGGAAATAATACCAGCCACCAGTTTGGGTAACACTAAATCCTGGGATGGCTTTTGTCTCAGTGGTTCATTCTTATAATAAAGTTATCACATCTGAAAACAATCACAGCAGAAAATCATTTGGGGAGTATAAGTAAGTCTCCTTAAATCAAAACCAAAGTTTACTGAAAGCCATAAAGGACTAGGAAAACTTCAGTTTGAGTGTTTCTATTTATCTGCCTGCTTATATTGTTATCATAAATGCACCACTTCACTGCAGATACACAGAATGTGTTATGAAATACCATGGCTAGTTCCTACTGTCAGCATGAATAAAGACTTGAGTGTGGAAAAAAGCAAATAAACATGTAACAGACATTTATTTGTACTGGTAATTAGCTTGTAAATCAGGTAAGGAAGGTCCCTGCAATCTCATCAGATCATTACACACAAGAGCAAACAGTTCAGCACAATCCTGATCCCAAGGCACCCTCGGTCCATTTCAGACTGAAAATACCAATCTGCTTATGATTGTCAATTACTCCTTGGTTTTCTACTGCCTCTTCAAAGCGTGTAGCAAGTTGTTCCCAAGGCTCTGTACTGATGAAGTGCTCTCCCATCAGCTGTTGTCCAACACAAGGGTGTAATATGGGCTTGGTATCAAGAACATCAAAGTACCTCAGGAACTACATGTGTAAGAAGAACCTTTGGAAAGGCCATTTTAATCTGTATCAAAATAGAATGCTTGAAAAGAACCATGGCTTGGGTGAAAAGAGAGTTCAACTGTATTCTTCAAATGTGGCATTTCAAAGAGTTCTGGACCTGAGTTACACGATTCTGATCTCATAACAACATCGAAGAAGTAGAGTAAATCACGATGAAATATTTTCAGGCCTGGCCTGAAATAGGCCAGATGAATGCCAGTGTAGCTGGAATGCATCTCGACAGGGGTTTTTTCCTGCTCAAAATAAGCATATGTGCTCAGCTCTGTACACAGCACATGGATGGCAAACCCACAGGGCATGGTCAGATAAACAAGAATACTGGGATGTCTGTAAGAAGAGAAGGGACTCATTGAATTAACTGAAGGTCTGTAGATGTAAACAGACTTTGCTAAGCAACATAAAGCAACTAATGAGCCATAGTTCAGTGAGAATCACTGGCAAAATGGCATTACCTCTAGCTTCATTTTTTGTTAAGAGATTATAGAAAGTAAATGAATTTGTGTACTTCAATTTCAGTACCTTTGCTATGGGTAGAAATTAACTCTTCTACTGCTATATGAGCTTTGCTCCCACACACTGCCACAATGCTCACTCATTTTTTACTCTGTCTAGAACAGGATTACCTAATAGAATGCTTTGGGATGACTTTCTCACAATGTTGAAAGGAGAGCAGAAATTCAGGTGGACACAGAGAAATGAGTTCAGCATTTTCGGCATAATATGTTGCAGTTAATGAAGTAGTTTTTTACTATTGTGTTTTTCACACCCATTGAGGAGTAGACAGTTAGTCTTAAACTGCTCCTTTCTTCAGGAATGACCCTGTGAGCTGCAGATACAGCATACGGTCTTAAAAGGGTTCATGCATGCTTATTGACAGTAAAATGATCTGTGCTTCAAAATAAGTCTATTTATTTCTCTACATGGAAAACTACACAATGTGCAGCATTCCTTGATGTTGGCACATTGGCTCTGGCAGACCACCCGCATGCTCTCTGTGATATGTCATCCAAAGGATAGAAGTAAAGTCCTGCTGAGATCTGAGGCTATTGAACCACTTCTCAGAGATCATTTTGTGGAGAACAACTAGATTCTCAGCCAGAAAAAGGGTAAATCATGTCTTCACTAGCATAATTCTGGATAACATAACAAATTCCACAAGGACAAGTTTTATTTTTCACAGAAACAACTAAAACCAACAGCATGTACCTAGTATTTAACAATTCCTTAAAATAACCCTGTTATTAAGGAGGAGGGAAATACAGTCTGGTTCCCTGTGTTTATTCCCAATTCTGACCAAAAATGTCCTTATGGGCATGCTGCACAAAGACCAAAACCCATGCAGTGCCTGTAAATTGTTAAAACTGGAAAAGACGTGCCAGTTAACACTAAGTAAAAATTTTAAAATAACAGCACTTCATGAAAATATGTGGTAAGTGGCTTTAAAACTTCTGATCCTCTTCTGTCGTCAAGAAAGCTGTAAAAATGAAGTTTACTCTTCAGATACCCAACATAAAAAAAGAGTAAAGCAGATGACATTAGTGTCTCACTTGTACTAGAAAAAAAGAGCAGACACCATGAGCACAGTTAAATCCCAGTCCGAGAGATATTAAAATCTTACCATCCTCCTATGAAAGGCACTACACAGAAAGAGGACCCCAAAGTGTGTTATCAGCATATACTGGACCCATGACATCATGGATTGCAATACCCAATTTAAATTTGTATTTCTTCAACACCAGAGGAACATGTTTTGCAGCAACTCCAAAACACATAATTGAATATTCCAAAGTGCTTTGCACTAAGGCAAAACTAATCCAGTCCCAAGGCTTCACAGCAAGTCTGCACCTTCCCAGGCTCTCTGCACACCCACCTTCAAATCTGTGCACAGTCTCCTCTGAAGGGCCTCAAACACTGGCCATGCCAAAAACACATCTTTTCGAACTCCCCATGAGATTTTGCACCCCTTTCTTCTGACTTCACCCTTTCAAGTAACCACAACCTCAGGGATTAGAATGAACTTCCATTAGCATTCACCTCCCAAATCCAATTAACACTGATTGTCCAGGTGAAAACCCCAGACTGACAATTCCCCCGTAAGTCTAAATTAGCTGTCAGACACAACTTCAGCATCTGCTTCTCTATTTAAAAGAAATTAATAGCACTAATTCAGCAATTACCCAACACTCAATAAATACTCTACTGGCCTGATTTACCTTTAAGAATTAATTGAGTCTAGTTATGAGGCAACTGACCGGCAAAATGCCCATCCCAAGGGCACCTCATGAGTTTGAAACACTAGCTAGCACTCTACTTGATTCTAGCAAAATCTTTGGATGTCTTTCAACTTCTGACTCCCACAACTCTGCCACTTAAAGAAATTACCACCTCTATACCTAAATCAACATTTTCAGACCCATCGGCCTAGACAGAAATGTTCAATGGGGTCAAGGAAGGACCCACTGGGGCTTTTTCTGGTCTTTTGCAAAGTTGTAGGAGATGCCAGTGGCCTTGTAACTTCTCCTGGCTGACAAAAAGATTAAAATGGATTCAGGTGGCTCACAACTGTCTTGTCCACTGAGCTGGACTATTCCGCAGACATGGAGTTAAAGTTGGTGATGAATGCCACCAGCATACAGATCCTTGTCTTCTCAAATAGAACTGCATTCTGTTAATGAAAACCAACAGCTGGGGGACAAAGGATGTGGGAACAGACTTAAGGTTTCCTTCTTGAAACTTTATTGCTAATATACCACTGCTACTACAATTTAAAGAATGAAGAACCACTGAGATCATTGTTTAAGGTTTTTCTGTAGTTCACTAACTACATTCTAGAAAGGATCTGTGTGAAGCAATATGGCCAAACACCTTTCCGTCAGCATAGGATTAGGTTGCATTTAATGGCATTCAGGCTTTCTTGTGGAGGAGGTCCTTTTGCCCCATTCTTTTCACTTGATTCATTCTCAGTACTGTTAAAGGCATCTCTATTTGGTGAATTCATGAGATGAAGAACCCACCACTTCCCTTGATATTTTACCTCGTGCACTGCTGAAAACATATTACTACAGATTCTTGTTGTCTTTTCTTGTATAGATTAAAAAAAAAAATTAGTATTTGCTTTGCCCCAGGCATGAAGATATTTAAATAGAGCAGCAAAGACTCTGGTTTTTTTGATAAACTAAACAGTTGAAGCCGCTTAAATACTGCAATATAAATCATTCCTCCATCTCTTTAGTTGTTTCTGGTATTTTTTTTTTACATTCACTCTCTAAATTTTTCATCTTTCATGACAACTGGTTGACAACAACATTGATCTTCAGTGTTTGATGAGTTCAAAGCAAAATCACTCTGCTACCCTTCTAAGTAAACTCCAGTATAATGCTGCAAATCAATCATTAGGTAGAAGTCTACTATGACCCCTTTTCCAACTGCCACGTTCTCACTTTTGCATAGGAGCACCAGTTTTGATGCACTGGTAAATTTTGTCTATTTTATATTCTCTCCTCTGTCTTATGGATGTATTGAAGATTGCCAGGCCAACAGTGATTCATTGGAGAGTGCCCTGTGAAATAATTCCTTTGATAATAATTCTACAGTGACAATTACTTTTTCATTATGTTACGAGATTCATCTGACACAAAATCCTTAATCATTTAAACTGTTGCTATTGTGCAGTGCTAATTTCAAACACCATGCCATATTAAGCAAATAGCTTTACAAAGTCTAAATATACTCCATTATGCAGCTCTTTTTCATTGATCATTAGAAACTGCATCAAAGATGTTAAAACTTGTTTCACCGTAACTTTTCATGCATTATACTGTCAGAATTTATAGCCTTGGTTTTAAACCATCATGTGATATCTGTATCTGTTTGACTATTCTTTTACCCAAAACCTGATTCATATAAAGTATTTTTTTATCTGAACATAGTGTAGTACTTTTCTTAAATATTGGCAAAACATTAGCATACTTCAGTTTTCTGAAATGTACTCAGTTTTCAAAGACTTATTTAAAATTAATATCAGAATGCCAAAGATAATCTGAGCTTTAGAATTTCTGGATATAAGTTATCTGTGTCTGATCATATAAGAATGCAATAAAAATATATGGACTTCTGCCTATTTTCTCCTTTTACAATTTCTGTTGATCATATTTTTCCTTTTTAATTGATTCTGCCAGTTTGCCACTCTATCATGGGTTTAGGCCAGAGGCATCCTTCTTTTTGTGATGGCACAGGTAAGTCATGTAGTCAACACAAACCCCTTCAGGGACTACAAACATCTCATAAAGTAACCTCGTGCTCTGCAACACTGAGTTCATCCCATAGGGGAGCTGTGCACAGGACACAACAACCCCAGAGAGCATGTTCCAATGTTTTAATGTTGTTAAGCGTACATTTGCCTGTTAGAAGGTCAGGAATTTTAGGAAGGAAAAGTTCCATTTTACTTCTTTCTCTGATAACATTGAAGCTTTTTACACGTAACTATTAGTACAGGTTTTCATAATGGCCCGCCTGATATATATATATTTAATGAGTCTTGCCTCCATTGCAGCTCTTGTATTTGCCTGGTTGAATAATTTTTGTGGAGGACTTTGTAGAAAAGAGGATCAGTTCTTTACAGCTCTGAAATTCTTAGTCTAATATTGATAGGAAATAATGGCTCTAAGAACCAGAGTCTTAGTCAACTTATTTTATTTCTGTTTTCCTTTATTATTTTTAAACACAACATAAGATTTTAAGTAACATTTATCTGGGTTTTGAGCCCAATTTGCTGTTGGTTTATATAGTATGGTTCATCCAAGACATCTCTTAAATAGAATTTGATTCGTAATTCAGACTCTCTAAGAATCATAATTTTTATCAGTATCATTTTGTCTACTTAAAAGATGCTGCTCTGTACAGGACTCAGCTTGTGAGATCAGCATATGCTTTCAGTCACAAAAGGAAAACAATAAAACTCAACCTACTTGTGATGGCAAACATGTCTTTTTAACTGACTGTCAACATAAGGAGAAATAGCAAAAATGCCTCAGAACAGAAAGAAAATTTCCAAAGAGAAGGGAATCATCTCAAATGTGTACTACAGAGAATCCAGTAACCAACACCAACTGTGTCCCTGTAAGGAAACAGCTTGCTGCTCCAAGGGAATACAACAACTTGTGTGCCAAGGGAGCTGGGCAACAAGGTTGTCTGAATGCAGAAAGGAAACCAACAAAGACAAAACAGTAATCATGATGGAAAAGTGATAAAAGATGGGGGCAAATTGTTCACACTGTAAACTGATGTATTTCAAAATATCATTTGCAAAGTAGAATGGTGAGGGTAGTGATTACCACAGTAAAGGACATATGTCATACTAAAGGGGTCGCTGATGCCCCTTCCCTTGAGTGTTTCCATTTGACCCTGGAATGGCCCCTCTCAGCCATGAAGAAAACTGATACCATCTCCTTCTAGCCCCAAAACTAGTTGTCCTCAAAGCATATTCATGTCTTTACAGGTAACATGGGCTTGAACAATGACTTGCAAAGTTCAACCTCTGTATTAAGTAACCAGTGGGCGCAGGTTTGCTTAGTCTAATAAGTTCACCAAATGCAGCCCAAAGCATGGCTTCAAGCACGTCATGTAACTGTTGGGGATGGTCCTCTGCAGGGCTAAGGGTTGGAATCAATGATCCTTATATTTCACTTCCAACTCAGCATGTTCTGTGATTCTGTGATTCACAACTCTCATTTAGCTCTCTTGTAAGGCATATGACCTCACAAGCCCTTCTCCATGCATGGCTGTCTGCTCTATGCTTTGGCACTTTTGTCCCTCTTTGGGGCCCCTTGGATTTGTGCTCTCAGTTCCTGATCCTCTTCTTGCATTCCCCAAGCAGAGCCTTTCTTGTAAGAAACCAGCACCTGGAGACAGGTGTGGCCAATACCTTCACCCCTTTCATCACTTCTGGTACCACTGCATTCCAGTGGCCCCTTCCTTCCACTTAAGGTTGCCCTGGCTCTGAGCCTGTGCCAGGGTATTGGTTCTGAGAAGGACCTGGTAGCCACACCGTGCCACACAGCCTGACAGGGCAAAGTCACCTCCAGCTTTTGGCTGTAGATGTCATGCTCTGCATGAGCAAAGACAGTTTCTTTGTCTCAGGAGTTAAGGACTTGGCAGACGATAAAATGTGTCAGATAAAGAACTTATGTCAGTGTCCATTTGGCTGTTTATGAGATTTCTGAATATTTTGGCAAACATAAATCCTCTCCTCAGAACCTGGAAAGTAACTTCTTCTCTTTGTAGTACAACCTGCTTTGTTTCCACAGGTTGCCAGTGACCTAATCATGGTGCAGGCTAGCATAAATCTCTGTCCTGGCCAGCACGTTACTGAAGCCTGCCAGTTAGATGTCTGCACTTCATATACAGCCTTCTGCCTTAGCAGTTGAACATTTTACCCAGTGACCCAGAAAGTGCTGGACAAATTGATCTGCTGCCTTACCTGCAGCCTTTCTTTTACTGTCAGAGCCAAAACTCAGAGATGGATTTCTGTCCATCTGATAGCTTTTAATTCAGATGAAAGCCCAGAAGACGTATTGGAATGCTCCTATGGGTCAGCGTGGTTGATTGCAACTGAGAGCAAGGCAGACCTTTCAGTACTTTTTAGACAAGCAAATGTTTACAATTGCTCAGTTTGATTAACAGCTGCAGCCACATTCAGCCCAGCTCATCTTAGAAAAATTACACAACATGTCCTGTTTACAGCTTTAGCTGAACGGAGGCAGGAAAGATAAAAGATTTGCTTTATAAACTACTGATATGTTGCCTAAATCTGGCTCAGGAAGCAAAATATCAACAGCTGTGCAGCATGGGATTTTTAATTCCTGGACAAACCATCACAGTTGTTTTCCCAGTGACATGGCCAACTCACAGGCCTGCAGCTGAGATAGCACTGAAGTGAGGCAGCTCGTGAGTTGGCTGGAGGGAGAATAATGAATCTGAGATTCTCTCCAACATCTACTACAGGTTTGCTGTGTAAATGAAACAGCTCTGCATCTCCACTTACATCTCTAAATGGCCACAATGAGGGCAAGTAAAGGACTTTATTGATTCTCCAGACTATTCTGAAGGCAGGTAACTGAAAGCATCAGAGCAGGCAGGTTAATAGGAATGTACTTAGAGAATAAGAACAAGGCTTTTAAATGATAATACCATAATTAGAAACTGTTGGGCATTTCAAAATATGTTTGTAAACTTCAGGATTTTTCTTTTGTAACATCTGTGTTTCCTCCTGGATAGTCAGCAACAGACTAATACAGAAGCAGATCTTCATCTAGTACTTATTTATTCCATCTGTAAATCAGACAGGAAGGCCTCTAAGTCAGAACAAGTATTCACTGCTTGTGCTGGAAAATACAAAATTTACTGAAATTTAAATTTTAATCCAATCTAAGGACTGGAATAAATGCAGGTGACTCAGTTTATAAGTCACTTGAGCCATTCACATACTCAAACAAATTGTTTATTGACACACACAAGTAATGTAAAAGAGAAAAAACTTTTACAATGTTTATATTTAGATAGAAACACTTCAGAATGAATAATAAACAAAACAGGGACAAGACTTGTGAACAAATTATTGTGTAAATCCTGCTAATACAACTTTCATTTGAAAATATTCAGCAATGTTTCCACACTGTGCTTCAGGTGTTATGCCTGGAGAGGTGGCAATCTGCTGTAGGAAGGACAGAGGTGACCCCAGGTTTTAGGTGCAGGGAGATGCAGAGCAGTGTTTTGCAGTCGGGATTTTGGTATAGCCATCCAGGTAGCGACTTCCACCTCAAAGAAGGAGGCTTGGTACACTATTCCCTCTTAGTTTCAGTACCTTTGTGCACTTAATATCAGGTTTGTCAGACCTTGGTTACCATTGCTCCCATTCAGGAGGGATATTTGCTTCTTCTCTGCCCCCAAAGACCTTGGAGGACCTGCCTGGACCCCTGTACCAATCATATCTCTCCTGCCTCTGTGCACCTACACTCTGGTGGAAAGCAGCAGAGCCCAAACATTTGGACCAGGGTCCAGACTCCACTAAGAGCTGCCTAGGCAAAGGAAGCACACAAAGAGAACTGCGGAGACCATCACCATCCTTTCCTAGCTCAGCAAATAAAGGTTTACTAGTTGCCAAGCACAACTACAGGACTTATAAGAAAAAGATGTATAACGTGAAACAAAGTTAGCATCAAAAGAGGAGAGTCCAAGAAAAGAGAAATAAAAAAAAAATCCTCAAGAAGAAGCCAAAACAGTAAGAGGATGCAGGTTTGAAAATTCTGTGTCTAACACCAACAGTATTCCTTAGGATTTTTACAAACCAAGGCAAGCTATTCTTGCCCGATTCTTTATTTATTATCTCATAAATGAATTAAAAATCAGAAGAAATGCATCATTCAAAACAGGATGAAAAAAAATTACATTTTCAAAGTTGGTGCAATATGCCAATGCCCTGTACTTCAGTCTGGCTTCTTAGATGATCAGTGCAACCAGTTCAAAGTTACCAATACATTCATGAGTAATTTTGCTAGTAAAGATCCTAAACTCTGCTGGCAGTAATGCATTTAGCTGAAGGGGGAAAAAATCCCACTAGGGTCCTCATATTTGTGTATGTCTCTCGCTTTCTTGAAGAGATGTTGCCAGAGAACACAACTGGGGCATCATGAGTCAACAATCTCTTATATTCACATAATGTCCTTTGGGATTGTGTACATTCTAGCACAAAGCCATATGTTATGTGATCATGGAGAATAAGCATTTAATCGTTAGTTTTATAGATGGCCATGATTTTGTTTTGATGGATCAACTGAGCATTGTTTGCATAGCAAGCACCATGTAGTCTACATTTCAAGCCAAGTGGCTAAACAAAGCAGTACTGTTTCCCATATGTTACATGAACTTCATTATCACCCTTCACATTTGGAACTGGAAGTGACAATCTTTTTTTTGCATGCATTGCTTTTTTGGAATATCATATTTAAAACTTCACAAAAAACATCACAGAAAAAGAATTCAGGAGGATCTCTTCTCATCAGCCTTTGAGGTCAGAGTCTGGAGAAACAGCATGCTCTCTCAAGCAGAGAGAACAGTCCCACTATTCCAGTAAGGAGCAACACAAGAATACCCAGATAGCAACACTGATGCATTGTGCTTTACCTGTGCTTTGGGGCAAATCCTAAGTCCATGTACCAGCCTTGACTGCTGTGCAGCAAGGTGCCTGTGAGTTCAGACACAGTGAACCCAGCCAGCCTGACCACTCAATGTTGGACAGATATTCAGTACCAAAGTTCAAAGAAATCTTTGAATCATTTTGCCATCTGGAGCTCAGATACAAAAGGAATTTACAGCACTTAAAACTTTCTAGGAGAGAAATTTTAAACAACTGAGAGTAAAACCGGAGAGTAACCTAAGCCCCAGCATGCTTAGTTCAACATACATGATACTTACAGAACCTGCAAGTACTGGCCTTTAGTTGCCCTGGCTACCTTGAGGCCAGTGAGTTGAGGGAACCAAGAATTTTAACTCTTTTCATCTCTGTATTTCTACCAGTAGGAAAATTCACATCACATGAATATCTCTGCATTATGAACGTCCCTTACTTGAAAATGTTTGAGAACCTCAACCCTCACACTTACATGTACTCCTCCTATAAGTAATAGTGAAAACAGAAAATCTGCATGGTAGGAAACTGAAAATGCTATCAAGAATATTGTTTCATATTTCAAATCATGTTTGAAAGTCATGTCAGTAGAGACCTAATGCTTTTATTTTCTTAACAAAGTAACTGAAAGTTTTACCTCTTAATCTGGATTTTCAAAAGAGTCCAGATGGAAGGACTCAGTCCATAGGTTAGAGGGAGTTGAAATATTATTTTTCTTCCTATTTAAAAAACTGTGGCCAGGCCTATGAATAAACCACTCCTGCATTTGTTTGTCAATTACCAACAAATTTGAATTTTTTGTCAGAGAAGCACATAGAAGTCATAAAAACAATCCAACCCAAAGAATTAATATTCAAACCTAACTTCCTTCTTGTTTCTGGCATATAAACAAATTCCTCCCAGCCACACACTGAGTTACCTAGAAGAAGAAATGGCATTGGAATTTCTTTATTGCATTTGAAGGAAACATGATATGTTTTTCTGCATACTTTATGTCCTTCAGAACTGCCACACCGTTACTCCTTACATGGCAGTAAGTTTAAATGTACCTTTTCAGCTCAGCTGACAAAACCCTTAGGTAGCAGTTAGACCAGAACAACTAAGGCAAGCTGGAGACTGAAATGCTTCACTCTTCCTAAGGGCTGTTTAGTCCTCTTATCTTAGCATTAAGGGCATTTTCCAGCCTCCTTGTGACCATTTAATCACAGCAATGCAGCAATATTTCATGCCTACCTAGCTCATTACTGAACTACAGTATGACTGAAGTTGCAGATAATCTCTGGAAATTATCTCATTTACCCCCTCTGCTTAAGCAAGGTCTCCAAAAGTAGATTGCACAGGACCTTGACCCATAAGCTCTGGAATGGCTCCTGACTCCTCCCAAGGCAGAATGCCATGCATTCCCAATGCCTTATCACAGAATCCCAAAATAGTCTGAGTTGGAAGCGACCTGCAAGGACCATCAAGTTCAAATCAAGCAAATAGCCCATACTGGGATAGAAACCTTCAACCTTGGCATTATCAGCACCATGCTCTAACCAACTGAGCTAATTTCATCTGTAAAGCAGAATAAAATTTCAGAATTTTGTTTTCAAGCCCAGAGGAACATCCTTTGGTTTTCCATAGGCGATATTCCTGAGCTGGATCTGGGAGAATGTCTACAGGGCTTTGTCTCCTACCATATTGCCTGGAAACTATGTCTGGATGGAATCAGAGAACTTGAGACATCTAGCAGACATCCCAAAAATCTATCATGACTTTATCCCAACTAATATTGCAGGCCAAGACTCTGTGCTTGCACAGAGCATCAGGGCAATGTGTGAGTGCTACGACTGACTTTTCCCAAACATGTGCACTCTCCAGTGAATGAAGCATCACAATGGGCTGATCAAGCTCTCTGAATCCCCTGGTCTGTGGGCTGTGATCTCTGGGTGGAAACAAGGGAGCAGATCTCTTGTTATCCTGAAAATATACATTGAAAGTAAGAATGAGTTGATGAGTGTAGTTTATTGACAGACTGGAAGTTCAGGATTGGAGAACATCTAAGAGAACACTAGTGGAAAAGAAAGCAATTAATTTTTTTAATTAATTTTAAGTTAATTTTTTAAAATAGCATATGGACCAGCAGATTTTTCACTCTGAAAAGGCAGAGTAGCAAGACTTTTTTCTAGGCTGGATTTGCAGACACCTCCTCTCAGAGCAAATGGGCACTCTAGTTCCTGGTCCCTTGAAAACCTGTACATTTCTGGAGTTTGCTGATACAGAACAGCTAAGTAGCTCTGGTGGAAGTTTTGATGGAGACAATTTTCCATGAGAAAAAGCATAAGACTGGCTGCTAATTTGTCAATTCAGCCCAACTATACTGTGAACTCCTGGTCTCTCTGTACATGTCCTGGTGAAGGACCTGTTTAAGGTCTTCACCTTTGTGATTTTTTTGCTCAGGGTCCCCAGGGATCTAGGATCTGTAGAATTTGCTCAAGGATCCATAGAATTTTGTTTTTCCAAGTGTCAGAGGCTACTCCAAGGTGAGTAAGCAGCTCGTGAGTTCAAGCTTTTCTCCTTATCGTATTGACTAGCCTGGGAGTCAGGCAGTGGACTCCACGGCAGACTCCCTGCACATCCGGTAATTTTGATTCCCAGGCTGCCAGGCTCTGCTGTTCCCTGCACTGTTTGGGAAAAAGAGTAGTTATTTGCTGTCTCCTAGAGCTCATCTAGGCTTTTGGGGCTCTCCTTACCAGGTATCTCTCTTGTCAACTAACCATCTTGCCATGATCCTGAACAGCAAGAATGTGCAGAGGCAGCCTGTGTGTCTACAAACCAGACAAGGACAGCAAGGAAAGCAGAGCACTTTATTTTCTGTTTCATTAAGCAGAACTTCCTGGAAATCTCCCCATGTTGGGAAATAAACCCTAAAGTCTGCCCTTTGACATTTTGTCCTCATTTAGAACAAAGCCCTTTTTAACAAAAAAGCAGCATTTCCCAGGAAGAGATTCTCATTTTGTCAGCACCACGGATGGGGCTATTTTTCAGTTTCAGACAGAAGCCAGAGACATGTTCCCTCTCTCTCTGAAGTGTGCACACAAAGAAAGGGCGAGGGAAGCAGGAGCTAAATGTGACTGGAGTTTTGAACTTCTGCAGAGCTCTATTCCTCAAGGAAAAAATGCTAAGGATGAATTCTGGTGTCTGAGGTATTTCATTTGAGGCTTCTTTTACTCAAACTTAAGGCTAGAAGAATCCTTTTTGCAGTGAATGGCAAATTGCAAAAGCAGACCCAGACAAACATTTAGCAGAGGGGTCAAGGGATCAAGGAAAGCTCAGAACATCTTTTTCTGACATTACTTTTGAATCCAGACTTCTATGTTAAGAAGTTTTTCCATGTGAATATTAGTGAAGGGGTTAGGATCGAGGAGGAAATGGCTGTAGTATCTGATTTCTTTTTACTTATCTATTTTTTTATATATAGAAATATCTCTTTTCTTTCACACAGAAGGCCAGTTTCATGGAGAGACCCTTCACTGGGTTACCTAATGTGAGGATCCCATCAGCCTGGAGTCAGTGTTATCAGCAAAAATCCTTTCTGTTTTGGCTATAGCTTTTGCTATCACATACAGCCTTGGTAACACCACAGCTCAAAATACATAAAATTATTCAGTCAGCCAGGTTCATTTTCTGGATATCATTTCTTCTGCTCCATTTAGATAAAATACAGGAAGTATATGTTCATAGGGAGTCTCAGAGAAGGTTGGGAATTGAACATAGTTTGGCAACCTACTGAAAAGGAATTTGGAAAAAGCACTACAAGAGGAAACCTCACCCTTCTTACAGGTTTCCCTTTGGGACAAAGCTATTTCCCTTCCTAATTATATTTTATAGGTGTATTCTTAAGTAATGTATTAACTACACAATAAATATGAAATTCATAGGGATATTGCTGGGCGTTAGTTCCAGCTGTCATATTTTACTTTGAAATGTTTTTCCAGTCTGTCTGCCAAAAGACTATGAAGGATGATGACGGTGTGTGTATATATAATGGGTGTGCAACTTCATTACCCTTAGTGAATGTCCACACTTTGAAGAAAAATGCCTTAAATCTCCGGTCTCCTCCACCCAAACTATGTTGCGTTTACATCACCCTTACAGTCTTTATTTTAATCATGGATATGAGAATATTCTGCCTTTTCTCAGTATGCAAATCATTTTAGTAGGTGGTTAAAAGTGAGATTATAAAGATGATGATTTGTATTAAGGTATCAACTGGCAATCTGGAAAGTGCAAGAGCATTAATATTTCTAAAGAAGAATAATAAAAGTACATCAGTATGTCTCTTGAATGAAATTTGAAACTCTATTTTTACCACTGTTTTATTACCCAACTTTATTTTCTTTCATTACAGCTTACTATCATAAAATAGAATTAAAACAATTTTTTTAAAAATGCAGTGAATGAAAAAGCCTTTGGGTGAATGAACAAAAAAAGTAATTTGCATTTCTTGAATCCCACAGTTACACATTGTTCTTCACTTGAAGATATTCACAGTTATGACTTCATGGGTGGGGGCAAAGAGGAAGAATGGGTAAAATTAAAAGCACCACTCTGTCAGACCACTGTTCACAACAGTTTCAACTAGAGAAAGGAAAAAACCTCCTTCCAACTGTATTTTTCACAGCCCAGGATCACACAGGGTAGAAGGCATTTCATTCATTTTTTTCAGCTTCTCTTTCCTTTCCTCAAGATGTCTTTTTATCTGTGATTGTGGAGTGTGTGTTTTATATTCATTAGGTCAAGCGCACCCCTGGTGTAACCCTAGCCAAGTGTGTGGCGTTGGGCCAGGAACAATTTCAGCCTCTGGCCTCCTTCTTCTGGAATCATTACCACCTGAAACCAGCATCCTTCCCCAAGGCATGGCTTTCAGGTTGGTTAGTCAGCATGCACAGACATGAGGCAATGCTTTCTACCTAGGGACTGGCAGCTGCCTGTGAGTCCTGTCTACAAACTGGTAAAATGAGACACCTCTGGGCATTGTGGGAGAGTAAACTATACACAGACATCTCCCTTTTCAAAAGTGAGAGCTTAAATGGCAAATATGGGGTAGGTGCTGCCCTGGGAAAGTGAAGGTGCTTCATACAGGCCTTCTGGTAGACTTCTGAGTAATAGTATGAAAGCAGAACCACAACTATATTACTATGTGCTCACATTACAAGTCAGCTCTAGGAAAGGTTTGCCCTTACAGACCCCACAAACAAATGTGAAATACTCAAACAATATTCCAGTGAACCCTTCATTTGAGTCTGTACTTAAGCTATAGCCTTTTTTATTTACTGTTTAATTGTGGCTTAAAACAATGGAATGTGTCATAGTGTAAGCTTACTCCCTGTACAGCCCAGCTTCCCACACCTCAGTCCTCAAGCAGAAAGACTGGGTGATGCTTGTACATGATTAGAAGACTTCTTTCATGTCAAGACTAAAAAAATTTTGGATTAACAGAGCTTTAAGGCTAATAAGGCTCAGAACTTTGAAATACTGTTCTATTTTAAAATTAAAACAAGGCATAGCAAAATCAGGTTAGCTTCTATCCTTTGCTTTTATTGCTATTAATTGCCACATGAAAAGCCTGAAACAATGGGGAAATTGCTTACTTCACATAATTTTCATTTTTCCTCTGGCTTTAAGAAAATTGTATAATTTATTTATTCTGTTAATTCAACTGCTCAAAGAAATATTATGCATTAACATCCAAGCTCCCTGTACTTTACATGGCTACTGAGAGAAAGAGGAGTCAGGAGCCTCCAGTAGGTCCAGTAGGTTCCTGCAGGGGCCCAGAGTAGCCTTTACAAGAAAGCTACAAAAAACATCAGAAAATACATTCTTGAAGACAAGAGTAGTAGCCTTTTTTTACCTTCCCTCTCCCTTTCCAAAAGATGCAAATTCCCTGAGGCTGACTGAACACAGCCAAGTAGCAGCATTTAGTGCTACCTCAATACAAGGACTTCAGAGGAAAAGTTAAGTCAGAGATTTAATTTCTCTTAATTCTATCAATGAAAATGAGGAATGGCTCTTGGAAAATAAATGCAGAGATTAGGTGTAAAACAGCCAACATAGCTGGTCCATGTGCCAATTGTCTTTCTCATGGTGGGAACACTGGAACGAGTTGCCTAGAGACAGTGCATGTCCCATCCCTGGAAACATCCAAGGTCAGGCTGGATGGGGCTCTGAGCAACCTGATCTACTAGAAGATGTTCCTGCTTATTTTAGGACAGTTGGACTAGGTGACCTTTACAGGGCCCTTCCAACCCAAACTATTCTATGATTCTCTGAACCTCCTTGAAATTTAAAGGAGAATCAGACCAACAAGATGTTTCAAAGCCCATGCCTTTGGATAAATTCAAAATGTGTGCATGGTTATTTTTCATAGCAGAGGACTAATGCATCTACACAGGGTCCTGATGAGTGAAGAACAAGAAATCTGCACTGAGACATAGTAAAGAAACAATGACACTTAAACGTTGTTGACCTCAACAACACAGAAAAAGCTTAAGTGTCCTGCCTTCAATGAAAACAGTAATTTCAGCTAAATGTCTCACTGAATATCTTCTCCCCATGATCCCATCTAGAATGCAATAGAAAGAATACCTTTTCTGGCAGCAAATACATAACCTAGGAGCCAAAGCATCAGGCAATTCACTTCCTCCCCCCTCTGGAATCATCATTTACCCAGTTTATAGAAAAGAATAATAATAATGGAGGGGCTGGAGGCATCTGGGAACACAGGATCAGAATTCAGTGTGGTAGGGGACAGTTGGAAAAATGAGCTGAAATGCAGGATCCAGCAAACCTAGGGGCCAAACATAAGTCAGTAATGCCACATGTCTGTAGACAAGCTCAATACCACAGTGGAATGCCATATCATAAGTGCCAGATTTTAGATGCACCAAGCCATGACTTCAGCCTACACACCACTGGCATAGCATATAGTAGTATAACCTTTTGAAAGCACTGCACTTCCAGCAAGAGGAACATAGGACTGAAGAAAGTACAGAGAACAACAGAAATGAACAGAGGTCTAGAAAACATGACCTATGAAGACAGATTGAAAGACCTGGCTTTATTTAAAATAGAAAAGTCTGAGGGGAGACAGGATAACAACTGCCAAGTATGCAGAGAGTTGCTGCAACAAGAATGCAATCCCCTGTACCTAAAGGATTAAGACAGAGAATAATGGGTTTAAATTGCACCACAGGGATTTCCCACCTGGGAAGGCTGTGAAATCTCTGTCACCAGAGGTTTTGAAGGGCCATTTAGACAAATATCTGTCTTCAATGATTTAGAAGTAACTGTTTGGGGCCTTGGGCTGGTCTTTGGAGATGACTTCCCAAGGGTTCATCTTTCTTCTGTGACTGGATGACAGAATCAAGTTCTTTGTCCCATTATCTTACAATACTTTTCTAGTCAGAAGAGATTTTCGTCCAGTAATAAACAAAACAAACCCCAAGACATCACAAACTCTCTTGTCTGGACAGAGGGGAAGGCACAAGTTCATTTGTTTATATTAACTAAGACAGTACAAATGTTTCACTGTGATTCCATTTAACTTTGGCCACAATGTAAAATTAATCTGGAAGATCCTAATCTAAAAATGGAATACCTATCACTTTGTTAAATCAAATTCATCATAGCTATAATTACTCTCAATCATGCCACATAATTTTCTCTGTGTTTGCTCCAATACCTTCCTTTAGCAACATTTAGCTTTCATGAAAATATATACAAGAAAGGCCTTCAGCTAAACACTAACTTTAGGATAAAGATTTTTTTTTCAGTTAAAGATATTATATTCACATCAAACACATAAAGATTTAATATACACCACTTAACACAGAACTTGCTTATCATCAGTTGTTGGGATTTCATATGCTATTAGACCTAAAAGGCAAAGCTGTGTGGCTGTAATATTGAACATGTCTCTGTAATTTAGTGTGATGTAGCTTTAAGGAACTAAAACTGAGATCAGAAAGGGCTGCAGCCGACAGCCTCAGCAGATGTGCATAACTAGCCAATTACAGTGAGGCATTGTTGTGTAAACAACATCATCAGCCAATGATGAGTGGCAAAGTGGCAAAACCTGCGGAAGAATACGGTTCCAAAAGTGTATATAAGTTTTGTGCGCGCAATAATAAAGGTCTGTATCAGCTAATTCATGTTGAATCGTCTGTGCAGTCCATAAACCTGTCTCCCTTTAATCAGTAACTTCTGGAGACCTTCTCAGGTGTATCCAGCTTTCAGAGTTTACTCTGTTTTGTCACCAAAAATTTGTTATTAACACAGATATACTGTTCTACCTTGAAAGTTATTAAAATGCCTGAGACAATCCACTCCTAGGCGTATCATGTTCACAAAACCCAGTATAATTACTCTTACTTTACTGAAGTGCAGAATTCTGAAGAGCAGAATTCGGCTTAAGTGATTATGGGAATGCAGCTGGGTACAAGATCAGTGTAGACAATAAGATAAACAGTAATATCTCCCAGAACAATGCCTTACTGTCCATAAAAAAATAATGATATAATAAATAATAATAATAATAATAATAATAATAATGGCCAATCTTCGCGAACGAAGATTTGNAAAAAAAAAATGCATTTTCAAACCCACAAAGATTTCAGAGAAGATACTATTTTACTCTTTAATTTCTTTTCCTCCTTATTTTTGAACTGCTGCTCATGCATTGAAGCAAGACATTCTAAATTATATTTTAAGAGAAATTCCTTATGACTTCATTTTTATTTATTAGTCGTATTCCAAAATCTTTTAAAATACTTGTATGAATTGTTATTGATACTCTCTCTTTCTGCAATAAAATACCATGAGAAAAATAGATTCATTCATTGTTTAAAAAGGAAAATATAAGTCAAGACACACTTTTGAACAGATAATTGAAGAAATAATGATAGAAAGAAAAGAATAAGTGTCCCTGACTACCTCCAGATATTCCAGGCGTATATAATTTTGTATTTAAATGCAATCATCCTGTATAATGGAAAGCAACATAGTCTTGAAGAATACATCCAAAAAGCACTTCTTTCAACGGGAATTAAGGAAATACAAAAGGTCAAAGGAAAGCAGAGTTCATTTGTGGGCTTTCTCTTCCCCTCCTCCTAACAGTGCAACCCAAACTTGCCCGTATCTTTCATTCTACACAGAAAACTAAATAGTACCACTTAATCCCAAACTTAACAGAACTTAACAGTTCTTAACAGCATCCACTCCAGAACAGTGAAGGCCACCCCACTATGCTTTCTGACCTTTAGAGCACCAGAACAAACTGTTGTGCAAATCCATTTTAAGAAATCTATGGCATTTGGAAGAAGAGGTTCAGCTGGGAAAGTTTCCCACATAAGAGCATACAGAATGCCAAAAAAACATAACTCCTCTTCCTAGCATATAGAACATTCAAGGACAGATGACACAGTCAATATTTAATGAAATTAGACTGTTCTTCTGCCAACTGTTTTCCTTACATATTTTTACGCATTCCTTCAAAGCAAGACTTTTAATTTTCTTAAGATATTCGGAAGTTATTCTTTTTTCCAAAAATAGTCAGGAAGCATACTCAGAATTCCTCACAATGACCTATTAAACACACTTACAGCTGTCTGTGTCAATTTTCTATAGAAGAGATCTGCTATCGACCTAGGAATGTTTCCTATCTGCTTTTGGAACTGTCTAATTCATAATTATCTTGTCTTTATGCCAAAAATTGAACATATAACCTGTCAAGTGTGCCTGTTAAAGAACAAAGATGTAGATAGTGCTTCTGTGGACACACTCTTCTGTTGAAGACTAATCTTTCATGAGTGTAACTCTTTAGCAATTAAGTAGAACCTCCCATGTCCTTCTATCAAAGAGATCTCAGAAAGAAAACCTAGCAGTGATGAAAATTCTAAATATAAGACTACAAGATGGTAATACTATCCACAACAGTTTTTTCCTCCCATTTGCCATTAGAAGACCTGTTTTCAAGCATTTAATTTTGCCAAACTTGAAGTGTGTCAGCTAAAGTTTTCCATTCTCAAAACCACAAGCATTCAAGCATTTATGAGGAGTCCAGGGGGGATTTTGGTATTTTTTTTTAATACAAAAAAAATTATACTGAATTTCCATTTGAAAAGGTCTAGTTACTGTGTGGTAGGGTTCTCTCTCCCCTCAGGGAAAAACGGGGTAACAAATTCTTGGGCACATCTGCAAGGGCTGAACAGATGAACGTCTCTACTCAGCATGTATTGATGATCTTGTAGTCATGGCCAAAATGCCCCAAAGGGCTTTTCTGTGCAGGAAAAGTCCTTGATGAAAGTAAACAAAAAGTACTATACAGCTAAATCTCACTTAAAGGAAAGAAAGATAATACATTAGATTTGAAAGAAGAGCTCCTCCTGCAGAGATCTAACTAGCCCAAAATTAAGAGAGGTTTTGGGGATACACACTGGCTGACTGGGGACTGACAGCAGTTAGTCCCAGAAAGTAGGACATCCAGAAAGTGGAAGTCTTTCCCTTTTATTTCAGTCTCATGGGAATTGCTACAACCTCCATGCTTGCAGCAAGGATTCATAGTTTTTCTAAGTGTGTCCTCTGCCTTTATTCTGAGAATGTTTAAAAAATGTGGTTCCTTAAAAAAAAAAAAAAGTATTAATTACAGTTCACACCTTCTCAGCAGATGTTTCAACCTCTCTGACCCAGTCACCACTAAGTTGTAACCCATGGCTCAGAAACAGTTTACTTGAAAATACAGCTATGAGCCATCCTATTCTTCTGTATTTGAATAGTGACACTTGATGTGGAGTCCAGCACACAGACAAGAAAGTTAGCTAAATGAAGTCTGAAGAAGATCATCCTGAGGATCCCTGGGGTGGAAACAAAAATTTAAATCTTCCTAATAATTTGTGAATGTACAATACCAGTGTGCAGCTGCAGCATAAAAGGTGATCTCTTAGTTAATCTGATTTTGAACTGAACAAGTATTACAAAGTATTGAAGTGGTTTATTCCACGTTTGCTTTGATCATACAAAACCGATTCTGATATTCAGAGTCCTGCAGAATATGATCTGGCTGCACCACCCTCTTTATTTATTGATGAGGCCATTGTGTTCTGGAGAATATTTGGATATGATACATAGTGACAGTATATGACTTTGTTCAGCAAAATACTGCTAAAGCCTTTATAAAAGAATATTTCTTATGGAAACTAAACAAATAGAAATAACTTTATCTACTTATACTAAAGATTAAATACATAAACGAGGGATGTCTATTAAATATAACATTTTTTATAGTACTGAAAATGATCCGGCCATAGTGATTGATGTTAAAGTGGGAGTGGTAATTCCAATTTTTTCCTTTTTTAAAAAAGATATATAATTAATAAATTCTTTTCTCAAAATTTAACTAAAATGGCACCACAATTTTGCAAAGGAAAAAAATCTGTCTCCTTTCCCCAGTCACATACCTGCTTTCTACTCTTCCCTAGAGTCAATAAACATTGAGAATGTCTAGAGTTTTGTTCTTAAAAAAAACAACAGGTGCCTAAAAAATCTTTTCTAAGATCAAGACAAGTAAACTAGGAAGAATATAAGAAATTAATATATTTTCCCATAATTTTATTTTCATATTACTTGAACATTTTTGAAAATATTTAACATTTATTTAAAAGACAGAAGTAGTTCCTTCTAAAGAGAAGATATTTGTCACATATTCCCTTATAAATTTACAGAATGTAGGGTAAATAATAAATCAGTAAAATTCTGCCTTCAAACAACATCCATGCTAATTCCAGTAATCCCAAAGAAGTATAACAGATGGTCTCTCATGGTATTTTGGAAAGACATAGAATCCTTCTTTCAGATTAATTAAAAAAATTTGTCACAGACAGATTTATCTTTAAAAATGGAATACTTTTTATTTTACTTGCATTTTCACCCTAGACTAGAGTGGTCCAAGTCTAGCAAAGTACTACAAAATACACCTAACTATAAGCATTACATAAGCCCTTTGAAAGCCACCTCTTTGGTGATTTGGTAGAATAAAGTCAGAATGAGTAGCCTCCTTTTTTTCTTGATCTTTCACCCTTGTTTTTGCAATAAAGGTGACAGATTTTATAACAGAAGAACTTTGGGAACAGCTTGAGAAACTTGCAGAAAATAAAGTCAGAAGAAAACTGTAGCTAAAAGGGAATATTATGCCACTTGCTTATGGCCATTTACCAGTCTCCTTTCTCTCAGCAAGTTGTTATTCTCAGAGTCTCACGGCCAAAGCTCCACAGGTTAGCAAGTATCAGGGTAGACACAATTGGAGTTTGCCATCCAAGGTGGCAGTGGTGAGCTGCAGTTCAAAAGAAAAGAACACATGGCTTTAATAAAGATCTTTCCAGTGAGCACAGTTTGCCTTAGAGTAACAAACTGAATGAAGATCATTAAGATGTTTAAATTACTTTTATGTTAAGATGTCCAGGATTCATTAAAAAAAAAAGGAACAACGTAACCTATAGACTCGTCTCAACCAAACTAATCTGAAAATTCCATTTTACTTAGATTTTTCTTTTCCAACTATTTTCAAATTTGTGTCAACATCCACTAACACATCAACAGTCTGTAAAACTGAAGCATATGTTTAAACCACATAGAAAGTCAAACAGACTTCACTGTGTATGACTCAAAAAGGGAGTATGGAAGAAATAAGAAAGAGCTGGAATAAATGAAGATGGAAAATACTGTGAATTAAATCAGGCATACCAACAAATGCAGTTTTCTGATTTTTATTGGTGTTAAATGTAGACTAAGAATTTCCTTTGTAAGAAAGTATGTTGAGAAACTTTTATGAAGAGTCAAATCTCGAGTACATGCATAAAAAGCCTTCAACTGCATTAGTTTTCTTTTACGAGTCTCCAAAGATCTTAGTTAAAATAAGAGGAAATACTAGTTTCTGAACTTACTTCTACAAACAAGGACTTGAAAACCTGTTGTATCTCAGAAAAGGGTGATCTACAAATGTTGCCACTTACTACCCACTAACAATTCTAGATGCTGACTCCTTGCTTATTATGATTTACAGTTATTTATGCCAGTGATGAAAGTCTGAAGAGCTAGAACCAAACATGTATCTCATGCTCCAACCAGTTCATTTGGTTACCTTTTCACATCCTCATTTTTCTTGATCTGTTCTGTCTTTGACACTTTCAGTAATTTGTTTCATTCCTTTTGATAAAGAGTCTCTGTGGTCAATAAATTATCATTTGGGTTTGTATTCCCACCTTCAACATATACAATGATCAATTCTTCTAATCTCTCCTAACTTTTATCTCCCAAGACCATGAGTTTTGTTCTCTTCTGTTCTTTCTCACTCTCACTTATGTAATCTGAAAATATATACTACCAAGAACTGTCCAATTTAATTCCTCCAACTCTATCTCTTACAGCTATCCAAGACCATTATGTACTTCCAAAGACTTCCAGTATTTCCTTATCTACCTGTGTAACATAAAATATTGTGTTTTCATTTAACCCCAGACGGCAACTAAGCACTGGGAAGCCACTTACTCTATCCCTCCAACACCAGTGGGATGAAGGAGAGAATCAGAAAAATAAAAGGGATAAAGACAGTTGAATGGGAGAGAAAAGGAAGAAAATCGCAATACTGATAACCATGACAAAAGAATTATAGCATACAAAACAAGTGATGGACAATGCTCACCACTCGCTGACTGATGCCTGGCCAGTTCTCAAGCAAATGCACCAGGCCAGCTTTCCCCTCAGTTTATATACTGAGCATAACATCATAGGGTATGGAATATCCCTTTGACCAGTTTGAGTCATCTGTCCTGGCTGTGTCTCCTCGCATCTTCTTGCACCCTTTCAGCCTTCTCACTGGCAGGGCATGAGCAGCTGAAAAATGCTTGACTTGGTATAAACACAACTTAGTAACAACTAAAACATCAGTGTGTTATGAACACTATTCTCATACTAAATCTAAAGCACATCAGCTACTAAGAAGAAAATTAACTCTATCACAGGCAAAACCAGGATGTATTGGAAAGATGACATATCTATAAAATATCTAAGTAATGTATCCTTTCTAAATTTCTGTAGCCATTTATCTTGTGGAAGTAAACTAAAAATAAAACGTTTTTATTATTATTTCTTGTTATCAGAAGGAGTTAAGTCAATATACCACGTAAAATTAAAAACAACAACTCAACCAAACACAAAACCAAACCAAAACAGAACAAACAACAAAACCAAACCAACCAATCAAAAAAATCAAAAAAAACCTGACCAAACAAAAAAGTAAAACACCTCCACCAAACAAAAACCAAAACCCAAAGTAATCATGTCTTACTATTACATATTCAAATTTTGACATGGGTTCTGTGAATAATTTGGAACTTACATAAAGGTCTCCTATGGGACAAACAGTACATTTTGGAATATTAGAGGATACATGAAAGTGTGGATTATTTTTAATATTAATGGATATATGATTAAAGAAAAGACATTCAAGTAGGGCAGAGAAGATTGAAGTTTTGTAAATTTTAGAGCTTTTGACAGAAAATTCAAGGTTTAGAAAGCACCTCTGACATCTGGTGCCAGAAGAGGAAGAACAAGTTCTTGAACACAGCTCTCTTTTACTACGTGGGCTGTACAAGATACAAAAGTTTATCAGAGTATAAAAGTTTATGACAATAAACTTAAAAAGTGACATGCCATGTTGGAAGGCTGTCAGTTACCTAACAGAATGAATTTCAAGGCATTGTCTACTGCATTCCCTTTTATATTAACAGAGTATATATATCTATATTCTTAGAATTATCTTTGGTGAGTGGGAAATATGTTTCTCTAGTGATGCCACACTAAAAAAAAAAAAACAAATATGCTGTAAATTAGAGACATGGAAGTTTTTAAGCCACAAACACGAACAGTTGGATTGGCATAGAAATGCATATAACTATTTTGTTATAATATTTCACACCACACATATAGCTATGGATACATGGCAGGCCTCAAGACATACTTTATTTCAGGAAATAACAAGAATCAAAGCAATTTAAGATAGTTTCACATTAGAGGCACCTAATATGATTTTGCTGTCTTTCAGCTAGTATAAATATGCATAATATGCAAGTAGAGATACAAACTTTGAAAAGGTCTCCTAGCTGCACAGTAAAAAGAATCATCTTGCTAAAAGTCCACTATCTCAGCAGAACAGATAGGAATATAATTTTTAGGAGTTTAGTATTCTCAGCTTTCATTATTCAAACTATTCTTTGAAAATATGGGGCCACAAGTAGAAGCAATGCTCTGGAATCTTGCATTCATTTCACAGTTAGCAACAATCAAGAGCAAGAGGAAAAGGAGACATTATGGAATTGGCTTTTATTATATTTTTCCTGTTCAGAAAGTGGTGTCTAAGGCAATATAGAATTCACCATTTTTACTCCTGAAGAGCTATAGTACATGAAGGCTTTACCAACTCTGATTTTGTGGTTTAAGCCAAGAACAGAAGACATGTCAGTAGCACTTCGGAAAGATTTGTTTTCTTGAAAGATGATTGTTTAATTTGACTGCTGCTTTCTAAGTGTTCACTCAGTTAGATCAAAGCCATATGTTTTTTCATAGACAGAAGACAGAAGCTTTTACTGTTAAGATAGCTCTCCTATTGCAGAAATGGGAACTGAGGAGAAAATATAAAAACAGGTTAGCAGCTTTTAACTGTAATTCCTTGAGGTGTATGATACACACATAACCACATAGGGGGCAAGTACATGTAGTGTCACCCAAGAGCTAAGAACTTCAGTTTTGATAGTATGTATAGATGATATGTTCACATTTTTCCTCTCATTATGCTCAGTGCATGGATAGGGTAGGTTGAGTACATTTCTCTCTTTCTCTCAAACACAGAATCCATATCTCTGCTTTCCAGACAGAAATCATCAATGAACAGAAGACTGTTAGAAAATTAATTCAAGCATGTCTAAATAAAATTCCAAATGGCTTAGATCAGAAGGACTGACACTTCATGTGGAATTTATCTCACTTGTGCTGGTTTAGAGGTAAACCAGCAGGAGAAATGAACTCAACACAAGAGAGATTATGAGTCAGAACCACAATTTAATAATAATAATACAGTAAATACCCTGACGAAAAGGGGAATTGCTGTCAACTCCCAAAACCCAGCAGTGTAACCCAGTGCCCTGGGGTACAAACCCAAAGGGGTTTGTTAGCCCTTGTGTGAGACCTGTGTGGTTCCCCCAAGTCCAAAGCAAAAAGAAGTGAAAAAACCTGTTGGTACAGGTGATGGCTGTGGTCTGGTCCGGAGTGGTGGTCTCCTCCTGTCAAGGTCCTGCTGCTCCTCTGGGTCCAACAAAAGGGTTCCCCAGGTCTTCTTACCCACCCCCTTTTGTACCTTCAGGGAGCATCCAGTCCCTCCCGTGGGGCGGGGACTCACACAATGGGTGATTAACTCTGTGAGTCATGGGCTATTTTTGGACTGTTGATGGCCCATTAGCACCTACGCCCCCTCAGGCTGGGAGTGGAGGTGCTAACGACTCCCTGGGAAGCTGCTGCAAATGGGCCATTGACCTTGGGAACGAATAGATGGGGGTAGAATACATAGCTTTGGCCACCCCCACACAGTGACAACTGGTCCCACTTGCTGAACTAGGACATCACTTAACTTATAGTGTCTCTACTATCTGTGTTTGATATGTCTTGCACATAAGAGATGGCTTGGTAGAAGGAACCAAGTTCAGAGGTTGAATAAGACATCAAAAGAGCTTTCAAAGGACCTACCAATGATGTACATATACTGATGCTTTAGGTAGGTTTTTGGCCTTAAAGAGAAAGTTTTTCTAGAATTGGTAGGAAGGATAACTGTAATGAAAGACAAATTATTCAACAGGTTGAATTTATAACAGGCAAACAACGTCTCAGAGTAAGTAAACCGGAGTTGTACAGAGGCCAAGGAATAAAGATGTTACTCCAGACCACCTACATATGCAGAACTCCAACAAAAACTTACTGAATGATGTAACAGATTCACTACATACAGTATTTTCATTAGTCATTCAAGCAAATGAACAGATACGTTTACAGATAACTGAATGCAACCTGGAGAGAGGTCCTCTAACTCAGCCTCCAACTGAATCTTCATTGCAAAACCTTATTTTAAAGCCTCTTATTTTCATTTGTAACTTTCTTTCTAAATAAAATATTAAAGAAACACAGATCTGAAAGCAACAATTAATTTTATTACCTCATCTGGGCTTATTATGTAAAGTTTTTTAAATGGTTACAACAAATAGATACTTTGACAAAGCCACACCAGGTGAACATAGTCACTTGAAATTTCTATCCAAATTTCTCTAATGCTTTTATTTGGAGCAGAAGAATAGATAAACTTGAGCAAAGATCTGGAGCTATGCTTCACCTTGGCATTTTCTTCAAAAGTGCTATAAACAAATATCTACAAAAGAGTGAGACAGTCTTGGTTAGGGGAATCTAACCTAGTGCTGGGTTAACAGGTGTACTCCACGAAGTTAAAGGTCTCTTCCAAACAAAATGACTCATGATTCTATGACTTCCTGAGTGAAATACAGTTTCTACATATTTGGTGATATGTAGCCAAGTTTTGACTCTGGTGACCACGCTCACCATGAGACAATGATTTCTAGCATCTAAAGTCTGATCTCTGCACACACCCTGATATGGCAGAGGAGCAGACCTTCTGCCCTCACTGATCTATCATAACACAGACAGTGTTGCCATCCTGGCCTTGTTATTAGGGTATAAATTCAATACTGTCTTCTTCCTATACAGGACTGAAATTTCAGCCTCTACAGGACTCATTACTTGTTGAGGTTTCTTAATTTGCCTCTCTTCTATGCTGTCTTTAACATAAAGCATACCTCTACAGCCAGCAAGGTGTAGTCTGTGTTCCTTGTACACTTTGTAACCATACACTGTGCCTCACGGATTACTCCTCTTTCATCAACCTTGTGACAAGCCTACCAGACCACTCAGAGCCACCTTCACAAGTGTATCACTAGTTCTTTTCTTGGCAGCTTAACTTCTGCTTTCTACCTGACTATTTCTACCCTCTGACATATCTGTGATAATACATAAAGTCTGCATCTTCATCTTTCACAGTAGTGTTATCCAAAACTTGGCCTTCAGTTTTAAAACCTTAGTTCCCTTATGACTCAGATTGAATTAATCTCTTCTGGACAGATGTTCCTGGAACCTCCTGGGAAGTTTCCCTAATGTATCATATTTTAAATACATTACCCATTTCAGCACCTGCATCTCTTTGCTGTCAACATTAGTAAATATTATTTATGGCTCAATAAAAGAAAAATTCTCATCTATATCTAACATGACATTTTTATAGGTAAATAAAAGTAGTAACTCCCAGTAAGTCTTTTGATGTGTTAAAATTGCTTGATCAAAATATGTCAAACAATCTTAAATCCATCTTAATGCTTCCATATTGATATTCAGAAATATTTTTCACTTAAATATGATATTGATGAAGAAAACCTGAAGCAATAAGCCACCCCAAATAACTGCAAACTCCTTTAATGGATCTGATTATTTTACTTAGCCTTCTCAAACATAGGTAAGAATTTGTGTAAGCATATAATAATTCTCAAGCAGCAAGATAATAAAAAACAAATTAAATACACTAATCTAAAAGTATATGATCCACTTCATATTATTCTGTTGTTACAACTAATGGAGAAACAAATACATGAGAGAAGGTAGTTATAATGGTTATACCACTCTTGGAAGACAGGTCAATTCCATAGCAATGCATAGACCCCCAAAGGCTGCTTTTCTTTTAATAGCCCATATTAAATATTTCCACTCCAGAAAGCATGCCAGTTTGGCAGTAGACTCTCATGTCTTCAGAGCACTAGGAAAAAGTAGTGGTAAATGTTCCTCACACAACTAAATACATACTAGTGCATCAGATCCCAGCTCTAGAATACAAATGAAAGAAGATAACTTAAAAAATAACTGAAAATAAAAATAAGTCAGACATAACAGGATGGGGTGGGCAACAGGAGAGAATGGTTCAAGAAATATAATATCCATATTTTAAGCCCTCTTATATATGAAGTGTTATTTGACAGGAGAACTACTGGGAAAGTGTCTGTAAAAAATTTATACCATGAACCTAAATAAATTATTTTGTCATTTCCTTAGTGTGAGCTTTGCTCACTACACATGTTCTCTTTCTCCAAATTTTTTAATTTCTAATGATACCATTATATTGGCTTGAGCTTTACAACATCATACCTGCTTTTATGTCAAAAACCATTATTAATTTTGTTATTGATTTCACTACAAGCAGAAAGCCAAAGAGTAAAAGACTAGTTACTTTAAACCCCCCCTTCACCTTTGCAATAAAATGTGACCTTAGAAAAGAACTCATTAAGTACAATTGGGTTAACAATTTTTTATTTATTAAATTTGGTTCCAGCATAAAGTTCCATCTAAATAGAAACTCTATCCTGGTGGTCTAACACCTTGGGAGACTGCTCACAGGAGGCATGGAATCTGACACTTTGAAGAAGTTAACTCTATTTCAAAATGGTACTTATCAAACACAGCATACTACTCGCTTTGAATTGCTACAGGGAATGTGTTTCTACTGAGTAAAGACAGAACACAAATGGCTGTTTTGAGAAAATATATGTGAGATTAGAGGGTGAACTACAATTTTTCCCTCCCAGAAATGATACAGCCAGGAAAGGGTCAAGGTATTGAAACACAGAAATAAAGGAAAGTGCAATTCTTTACTCTATATGACACAAAACTGGGAGAAGCTGGTGATGCTCTTGAAGGCAGGGAGGGCCTGCAGAGAGACCTCAACAAGGGAAAAGGTTGGATTCTGCACCTGGGATGGGGCAACCCTGGCTGTTCGTACAGAATGGAGAAGGAGATGCAGGAAAGCAGTGATGGGAAAGGCAAATGGGGTCCTGGTCAGTGACAGGCTGAATATGAGTCAGCAGTGCCCTGGCAGCCAGGAGGGTCAACCATGTCCTGAGGGCATCAGGCAAAGTGTCGCCAGCTGGTCCAGACCTCCCTTGTCCTGCTCTGCTCTGCTCTGGGGCAGTCTCACCTTGGATATTGTGTGTAGTTTTGGGTACCACAATATAAGAAAGATATTAAGCCATTAGAGAGCATCCAAAAGAGGGCAACGAAGATGGTGAAGGACCTGAGGGGAAGCTGGTGAAGGACCTGAGGAGTGGCTGAGGTCACTTGGCATGTTCAACCTGGAGGAGGCTGAAGGGAGACCTCGTTGAAGTTACAACTTCCTTGTGAGGGGAAGAAGAGGGGCAGGCACTGATCCTCTTCTATGTGGTGACTAGTGATAGGACCCAAAGGAATGGCCTGAAGTTGTGTCAGGGGAAGTTGAGGCTGGATATTAAAAAATGATTGTTCACCCAGAGGGTGGTTGGGCACTGGAACAGGCTCCCCAGGGAAGTGGTCACAGCATCCAGCCTGACAGAGTTCAAGAGGTGTTTGAATGATACTCTCAGGCACGTGGTGAGACTTGGGGATGGTCCTGTGCAGGGCTAAGGGTTGGACTCAGTGATCCTTGTGCTTCCCTTCTAACTCAGCATCTTCTGTGATTTTGCCATTCTGCATCTGTTTTGACTAAAAGGGAAAGCTTTCTACAGACCAGATCTGTAATAAGAGAACACCACACTTCACCTCCAATAGCAGAGAAGATTGTAAGTTTTACACATTACCCGTTTAGACATTTAGCTCAGTCCCTTGCTTTTGAATCACAGATATCACTCAAACAATTTTTAGTGTAAAATATATATTCTTTCATCCATCACTGATGCCATTACAAAGCAACAGCAATGGAAGTAGGTAAAAACACTATGTATAGACTCTTAATGTAGCCTTTCATCAGAACTATCCAGTCCTTTCAGATGCACATTTCAGCTTTTTCACTTTTAATTAAAAACATACATTGATGTATCACTCAGTTTGTCTACTACAAACTAAAAATCCCTTTCTGGCAAATTTCTTTCTGAATTCTTTAGCTTGAGGAAGAAATAATGGCGAGGAAATCTAGACCGAAAAAAAAAAGGCAAAACAAAACAGTATTTCCAGTTCTATGAACATAATGTGAAATGGATCTTACATAATACAATGAACAGTATAGGAAAAAAAATAATAGCTTTAGTTGTCATCTAAACATTTGTTCCAAAGGCACTCATGGTAAATGTCTTACTGTGTATTTCAGGTCTCAAGGAACTACAGAAGCAATGCTTAGTAAAGAAGAACTGGAAAGAATAAAACCTAGAAAAGTGGAATAATGTATTTAATAATTTCCTGGGTTAAGGGACAGAGAACAGGAATAAAACACATAAATACTAATAAAAGTGTTCAAGTTAAAAAGGAAAAGCAATTGCAAAACAAGACTGAGCCATTTATGTCTAATTCATGCTCACACCTGAGGTTCAGGCAAACTATAACTGTTTTACAATGCATTCAGCCTTATTTAAATTAATAAAAATGGGCCTCCATATACAATGTAGGGATTTTAACCCTTAGTATAATAAAGGTAAAATTCCAGTTGACTTCCTGGGGGCCAGGGATTTAATTAAGATCTCTAATTTACAGTATGTGTATATTAGCCACCTCATCAGTTGTTCTGGCTTCCCCTGCCAGACTACAGATGCACAGAAAGCCAACAGTTACATCAGATTACTTAATTATACTTCCACTACATTAACTAACAAATTTCCTATCAAAATAAGAGTTTGAAGTATTTTGACTTGCTTGAAAAACATAGCTGAAGCAGGCTCAGAACACAAAAGGGAAACAAATCTCAGACAACAAAATCTTGCAGCAAAGACATCTATAATTTCTTCAGACTTCAGGTTTCAATCCAGCTTGGCCAACATTCTGTACAACTCCCTGGGGACACACACTCCCTCTCAGTGAGATGGTGGGATACCCCACCTTGTGTCTAGTCCCAAATTAAAGGATAGTTCACACTGATTCTTACAGCAGAGGGCAAATGTCAACTTGTCTGACTGTAGCACAGCAACACAGCAATCCTTCCTGGTCAGGAAATCCACAGATAGTACAGATAATTCATGGACAGGGGACAAATCTAGCCTAGAGTAAGGGTTTCTGGAGGGACACAGAGACGGCACCATAGTACTACCAATGCTTAAGACACAGTTCCTGCAGATAGCATAAGAAAAATCAAAACGGCTTCCCTCATTGTGTGAAAACTGACGAGTGATTTTGAGGTTTCACTCTGCATCAGTGATGTACTTTGTGACATATTATTCTACACATATTATTTCTCAAATTGCCAAATATGGTTCTTGGCCACCTTACACAGCTTTTTGTCTCTCCTTGGCAAAGGCTAAACTGTGCTTGCATGAAGCCTACTGGAGTCAAGTAATAGATACCACTTCTGGAGGCCAGTAGAGCATTTCTTAAAATGCAGTGTCCAAAAATTGCTACACTGCCACACATGACGTAGATTGGACAAACTGCAAAAATTGTTTGATGCGCACACTAATATTTTGCCATCCCTCATTCAATGCACTTAGCACAAAACTTGGCAATCAAATGCATGACTTCATATGCCAATTATGTCTGTATTCTAAGAAAAGGTGTTGTAATTGACTTTAATTAAAGGAATCATGCTAATCACCTGAAGCTATTTCAAATTTTATTTCTGTCACAGATAAAGTAATTTCTACTGCTGTGTTTCATTACCACTGCTAATTCTTCTTTGTCTCCCATTTTCTTTCAATTACATCAACATAAATAAGGAATTAAGAACATACCATGAACATTTCCACTACAACCTTGCTTTACTGCCCTACTGCTAAAATAATGCTGAACATTAAAAATGCATGTTTATATGGCCATTTATGCATATGTTCATATTCATACACCTACATAGAATTTATGTTTACTTTCTTCAAGTTTTAAAAGTTGTTTTATGTGCTGGTTGTGCTTCAGATAAAGAATACCTCAGAGCCTTTCTTACTGAACTCACAAAGGTTCAGGAAGCTGCATTTAAACAAGAGTACTGTGTTAGTATACCATGTCTTTATAAATACACATCAATTTACATATAAAAACACACAACACAATTTAAAATACAGCTGGCTTGCCTCAGGATATTACACTGAAGAAATCTAAAATGTCTTACTTTGCTGGTTCGTGTACATAAAAACAGTAGAAGGAATAAACCAACCCATTGTTAGAATAATCCAACCTGGACCTACGTAATTTGTTCTAAATTTACAGTATCTAAACCCTGTAAGCATTCATATGTGGGGTTTTCTTTGAGAGGTCATACTCAGAGTCAGCACTTCTTTGCTTTCAGACAAAAAAGCTGAAGAATTTCCATATTCCTGAATAAAGCCCTGCTCCCACTGGAATTGAGAGGAAAGCAACTACAAAGACCTGGAAATAATCTCTAGGAGTTTGTGGTTTATACCACCAACAAAGATTACCACTTCTGCCTTAGGTATTCATATCAACTGCTACATCTGTTTTGTAGTCCCAAAAAGAGACTCAGAGAGCTTAGAAATCTTGCGGAGATTGAGATGTACAATAGGAATGCCAAATTATTTTCATTTGTAAGAACAATGAAAGTCTTAGGAACAGATTCTCATTCCTGACCAGATTTCAACTGGATAATTCTACTGGTTTCCATGTTATAACTCCAATTTTCCATTGTTTTGACTGATCAGTTGCAAATGGTCCTTCTACCACAAAATCTGACCATGCAACTAATTCTTTAGATGGTCGCCTCAGCTCTCCATAAAACAGCACAAGAAAAGGTATATACCTCAAAATGGAGTCCATAAGAGAGGGATGCTGAGTAGGGAGATGTTTGACAACACATACAACAGAGGAATGATGAAATCAGAGATGTGCCTTAGCTTCCATCCTTTCCCAGGGTTTGCTCTTTACCACAAACTAGGCAGTGTGAAGCTCCCTTCACTCAAGATTCGCAGCCCAGAACACTTTCCTGAAAATGGCTGTTTATGCCCTGCATTGCTATAACTATTGGCTCACTACTGCAATTCACAAGGGATTTTATGTTTTATTCAATACTGACTTCAGAGATATAAAGATATAAATATATTTCAAACAGAAAATTATTTTAGACAAGGACCTTCATGGTTTGGGGTACAATCAAAGAATTGATACTACATAGAAGAAACTGATGCTAGGAAGGGAAAGTCCAGTATATGTTACAGCACATGGCTGCAGTTATGTGCCGGAGTTGGCAGTGTCATTCATCTCCAGATGATCTCAATAATAACCTGCACTGACATTTCTGCACAAAGTGGGTATAAGACATGGAATGAAAAGAATATTCTAGATGAAGAAATATTTATTTGTTTCATATACAATCAAGATCCGTTCTACAACTAAAATTTTTTCTGTCCCTACTCTTCCAATTATAAATCTGTTCCAGGTCCACACTGATTTGATTGTTAGGCAGAAAAAGAGGAAAGAGTTTTTAAGTCTTTCCATGATTGCAGTTTCTAAGGAATACATTTTGAAAGTTTCATAGATGGACTAAATTCTACTAGGAATTCCACATTCCACAATATTTCACTATTTCAAAATTTCAGGCAATTCTCCCTTCCACATAGTTCCCTAGCTCACATTCTGTGCAACAGACACAAATTTGCACAAATCAGAGGACAGTTGCGAATCTGGCTGCTCATATCTTAAGCTACATAACCAGATATATCTCCTGCTTATTCCACTTTAAATGTGGGGCACTGTAGTATAGGAGTTGTCGTAATTGCAGCATATTGAAGGCCATCTTGGAGCAGTCACATTACTGTCAGTTTGACCAGAGAGATTGTGGAGTCTCCATTCTTGAAGATATTCAAAAGCTGACTGGACACGGGCCTGACCAACCTGCTGTAGGTGGCCCTGCTTGAGCAGGGGGGTTGGACTAGATGACCTCCAGCCATTTCTTCCAACCTCAACCATTCTGTGATTCTGTGATACTAGACTGGTGAAGCAGGGATCTGAAGATAGTGCATGAGGAACAACAAAGAGTACAGTGCAGTAGAGTATGTTATTTGCCTCAATAATTATTCTACGAGCAAGAAGGTGTCAAGATTAGTCAAATTTGAGTGAATTAAAGCAAAAATCCAATTAAATTAAAAAAATAAAATAGTGGTATTTTTAGTGTAGAAAATACATTATATTCTTACAATAGCAATTTTTAAAAGTCTGCAAAATACACTTGAATTCACATGACTGGACAAATGATCAGGAATGTCTTCCAGATCATTTGCTTTAATGATAGGTTTGAAACATCTTAAATATAATCTCAGACATTCTTCAAAAGCCTGCTATAATCTCTGAGGCTACTAATGTTTGCATGACATCATTGTCATTACAATCTTGTCTCTTCACTCAGTAACTAAAAAAAAAAATGAGGGAAACATGAAAAAGAGGTTTTACTAGCGTCCTACTCAGGTGTATAATTTCAAATTCCACTTCAAAATCTGGACATTAGCTCATAGCAAAATACACTAGAAAACCAAAACTCTTTCAACCAAACCTAGCCACACAAGCATAGTCAGGCAGTCCTCTTCAAAGTAGAAGTTTTATATCCCTAATTATCCTCAAACCTCCAGAAAAATGGATTTTTCTTCCTAAAACTGAAGTTTGTATCAGAATTTAACAGACTCACATTCCTTCTTTTATTATTCCACAATCAAGCAACAGAACACTTTCACTTAGAGTATAATGCCTTTTCTTTCCCTAAACCCCAGATATTCTCATGCAATTTCCATATTTAAAATAGTCAATTCATCATGAAATAATGTATCACAAAAGACAGACACCTATCAAAAGAGTAAACCTTCTGTTTCAAGATACTTCTATTACTACCTGCATTCAACATTTCCAAAACAAGAAGTGAGAGTAAAAGGAAATTTTCAAATTGATTCATCTTGAACAATGTTGTTTCTACCCCCATATGGTATTAACAAAATTTCTCCAAGTGGCATAAAGTATGTGTGTTACAAAAGCTTTAAGAAAGAGCAACACTTTTTTTCCAAGTAGGTGTTAAGTACTAATCCATAGGCAAAAAGCAGCATAATGAAGTCATTTGTGCCTGGCAGAGCTAGACCCAATTGAAAGCAACTGCAAATGGATGTATTTCTTCAGGGTACTTATATATACACGGTTCAAACTGTCATAACAGTTTAACAGATTTTAAAATATAAAAAGATCTCTTATTCATGGAAGATCTCTCAGATTAGTTGTTTAAAAGAAAGGGGTATAAAAGCAGATAGATAATTAAAACATTTAGCAATTACCAGAGTGGATGGAGGCAAGCTAAATATTGCTGGGTTTTAGCTTACTTCTGGGTTAACAATTTCAATAAACAAAACAAACAATTATTAGTTACTAATGTTCTTATATGCTTATACCAAAAAATTTGTTGAGATGTAGTATGTCTGCTTAAAGACATATTTTTTCCCAAAAACACCACCAATGTAATTTTTAAAGTACATTAATTTAATGGAAATGTAAAAAAAAGAAAATCAGTTCTGCCCTACCCTATAAAATATAGATCATCTTTTTATGTAAGTTAATTTTTCTACAGTCTTGTGATATTTATCAATGGCCTTTAGGTAGACTAATACATACATATTCAGAAATTTATTAAAGTGAAAGGATAGTGATTAAATAAAAAGAATTCCAGATGTCTACAGATCTGGCCTAAAATGGTAGAAAACAAAGAAATTTATATTTGTATCTTCCATAAATGTTTGTATGCAACAAAGTTTAACCGGAGGTTAAAATGCAACCTTATACGTGAACTACAGAATTGTACCTTCCTGATCAAGGTAATGGAAACGTAATTCCATAAAAAAAATCAATCCACTAGTATCATATTATTACTTTCCCAAAGAATGAAACAGGTTCCACTGTGTCAAAAATACTTCTGGATGCAACTGCTGAAAGTAACTCTTAAGATGAATCTTGAACAGAAGGAGAAGCCAAATGTGTTTTTCATGTATAATGAAGTACAGTTGTTGGCAGTCAAAAACCATAAAACATAATGAGACATCACTACAAGAAAAAATTATCTTCCCACTACTTCGTGACAACAGTCTGTACATGAAAGAGTCCAGGTGACTCATTAGTAGCAACGAGAGTGTGCCTTTATAGTCTCCACAGCCCTGAGAGTCATGAGGTATTGTCACTTGGAATCTAACACACTAAAAAACATGGATGAACCCTAAATCTGAGCGCTTTCCTTCCTTAAAAGGGGAAAGTTCTCTTGTCAAAAAAATGGAAGATGATTTTTTACAATGCAGACAGCTAAAAGACTCTAAGGCAGGATCAGCTGCATGGCACGAATTTTCCATTCAGGATCAACACGGTACATATAATCATCCTAAAGAAAAGGACATAATTCATTACACTTGTGCCATTCAACAGATTACTATTCTAAAATTTTTCAAATAGTCTTATACTTTGAGATTATAATTGCTGACACTATTACAAGAAGTGTGCTGAGATGCAAACTTTTAATGGCAAAATAGGGCACAACTGTGGACACTTATATGTTATCACTCTTGTTAAGTGGAACTCCTCAAGGAGCACATATTACACGTATCTGAAGGCAATGCAAGCTGCCTCTAGCTTTTCTGGTAGAGAATGGAAAGTACCCATGTATCTGCAAAACTCTGGACTGTTAGATGAAAGCTCAGACTAATGATTCACAATTAATTTGAAAATAAAGCCCACCAGGGTGGGCTGATTCATTGTGCTTACGGGCATTTTGTACATGTCTGTTAATCGAGTAAAAGCACAGCTCATGGTGCCTTCACTGCAATCACCAGTGCGCTATGAGAACAGGACACCTTACCAGCCTGTGCACCGAAATGCCAGTGGGGCTTGGTCTGCCATGTCATAGGCACGCCTTCTCTCTTATACTGTTCAGGTGAAAAAACTGTCCCAGATAATGCATCTTCTGGGGCCATACATAGTTCTTTTCCTGAACAGTGTCAAAAAAACACTTCCATTGTTCAGAACCCCCCTAATGAAACTCTCCTGCCACCATCTCATGAGTGTCTTCAGGGCTATGCTAAACTAGTCAGATTAGGAAATAGGTCTAATTACCTATTGTAATACCACTATGTGTATTCAGATTGATTTTGTTTTTCATCAGGAAAACCAAATCATCATGACCAAGTGTAAAAACCAGCCTCTTAGTTTCTTATCCAATTTGAAAGCAGGAATAAGAAGGCTTTCCTACCACCTAGGGGTGATGTGAAAGTAGATAGAATAAAAGAAGTGGTATACCACTTAAGATATCACAAGCAAGAAAAAGGGGAAATTTGTGTGTGTTATATAGGAAAGATATTTTTAGAAGTATTGTTCTCTTGAACTTATAAATATATTCCAAGATGCGCAATACAATAGAGAATATGAAAAAAGTCTGTAGTCTTGTTTTGATAAAATTTAATTTTAAAAAGAAATTTTTAAGATGATTGAAATCTTGAGGGGATTCTCTTTTTTAAATCCATATTCTAAGTCTTAATGATACTTAAACATAAATGCCTTTTCAATAGCTTCCTATTCATGTGCAAAATATTAGATGAGGATTTGATATTTTTTGGCCAGCTTATTTATCACAGTGGAAAACTGAAATGAAAATATCTTTGTGCAAAAATGCAAAGTTATATTATTTTTAAATCAAATTTTAATTTATTTTCTATTATATAATTGCCAAGTATGCAGATTCTATTTTTTTACTATAACCATATAAAATATGAAAGGCCCTAAACATGCACCTTGATAAACATTTCTTTTAGCTAGCAACACAGTGAACACACAATTTTAATAATATTCTAATTTTCAGCGCACTGAATATTTACCAATTTCTATTAACTTTTCAAAATTACAAATATGGAGAAATATTCTGCAGGAAAAAATGCAACATCACAGTGCAATTTGGAACAAAACTAATTGCTAAAATAATATACATTCAAAAAATACTCAGAACACTAAAGACTAACCAGAGTTAGTTTCCTGGAACTTCTTAGATCACAAAAGAAAAATAGTAGAGAAATTAGAGTAATAGCTTTCTTAAAACATGCTTTTCCTAAGTGCATGATTTGTACAGCCAAATGAGAAGTTTAAATGTAGCATGTCAAGTAACAAGCTCATTCAATGTGCTGTACCTCAAATATACATATAAAAACATTTGCATTAAGCAACTTGGGGAGGGAGGGGTTGGTGGTGTGGTTAGACTGATAAATTCAAACCCAAGTTCTAAAACAACTGCAAGTTTTATAAGGAGAAGTCTGCTATTTGTATCATCATAGAAACAAAAACAAAGAATGTCAAGGCATGAAATTTAGGGCATGTCTGTACTGTGAAATGGACCGTGGTGTGGTTATCCTTGAGTCAACAGAGAGAATCATGGCAATACGTCCATATGGTTTAGCACAGCGCTGTACAGTCTTACTTGTGTGAGCTCCCAGGCAATGTAGCCATCTTAGTTTGGTGTGACCTTCCAACGAGTAAGGATGATAAGAGTCATTAGCTCATCTACAGTGCTGGAATAAAACAGTTTAACTGTCCCAGGCCACAAACTGGCTTGTCAGAACTCTACTGATGACTTTAAATCTGATGTGACTACAAGGCTGGATCCCTCCTGCAGACCTACATAAATATCACAGAACGACAGAATGATAGAACTGGTAAGGTTGGAAGGGACCACTGTGGATCATCTGGTCCAACCTCCCTGCTCAGGTAGGGTCATCCCAGAGCACATGGCACAGGATTGTGTCCAAGATGGTTCTAGAATATCACCAATGAGGGAGAATCCACAACCTCTCTGGGCAACCTACACAGTATAGAATCATAGAATCGATTGGGTTGGAAAAGACCTCCAAGATCATCAAGTCCAACCCTTGGTCCAACTCCAGTCCGTTAAATAGATCATGGCACTCAGTGCCACATCCAATCTCAGTTTAAAAACCTCTAGGGATGGTGAATCCACCACCTCTCTGGGCAGCCCATTCCAATGCCTGATTACTCTCTCTGGAAAGAATTTTTTTCTGATCTCCAACTCAAATTTCCCCTGGCAGAGCTTAAGCCCGTGCCCCCTTGTTCTCATATTCAGGTGGAACTTCCAGTGCATCAGTTCCTGCCTGTTGCTTTGTGTCCTATTGCTTGACACCACTGAGAAGTACCTGGCTCCATCCCCGTAGCACCCTCCCTTCAGATACTTATAGACACCAATGACATCCCCTCTCAGTCATCTCTTCTCAAGACTGAACAGGCCCAGCTTCCTCAATCTGTCCTTGTAAGAGAAATGCTCCAGTCCCAATCATCTTTATAGCCCTCCATTGGAACTGCTCCAGGAATTCCATGTCTCTTGTACTGAGGAGCTCAGAACTGGACATTACTCCAGATGTGGCCTTATCAGGGCTCAGCAGAGGGGCAGGATTACCTCCCTTGACCTGCTGGCAATGTTCTTGCTAATGCACCCCAGGATACCTTTGGCATTCGGGACAGTTTGGCTCATGGTCAGTTTGTTGTTCACCAGGACCCCCAGATCCTTCTCCACAGAGCTGCCTGTACTATTGTATGGAGTTACTCCTTCCCAAGTAATGGACTCTGCATTCGCCTTTGTTGAAGTTAAAATAGTTCCTCTCTGCCCACCTCTCCAACCTATTGAGGTCCTTCTGAAGGGCTGTACATCCCTCTGGGGTATCAGCAGCTCCTCCCAGCTTTGTGTCATCAGCAAACTTGCCAAGGAGGCATCTGCCTCTTCATCCAAGTCATTTATGGATGGGCTAAACAATACTGGGCCCAGTATTGAACTTGGGGGACACCACTAGTGACAGGCCTTTAGATCGAGCTTGTGCCACTGATTACAATCCTCTGGGATCTTTTGCTCTTCTAGATCTCAATTCACCTCACTGTCCACACTTCCTGAGTTTGCCTGTAAGGATGATGTGAGATTGATGAAATCAAGGTAGACAATATCCACTGCTCTCCCCTCACTCATCCAGGTATTTGTTTCATCACAGAAGACCATCAGGTTGGTCAAGCATGATTTACTTTTGTGAATCCACGCTGACTACTCCTGATCACCTTCTTGTCATTCAGGTGGACAGCGACAGCCTTGTGGATGTTAAGTTTCCCTGGGTATTCTCTAAATCCAACACTCTTTGACCAAGGAAAAGTCTTCCTTTCAACATTCCCTTATCCTGGACTCCTGGGCTGGGATGTCTCTCTCTACTCTAGGATAAAGGGAGGCCACGTCCACTTCATTATATATTCTCAGGTTCCTTTAAGTTATTAATTATGTGCCAAGTAAATTTCCTTTAACCCTCAGTGTCATTCAATATTCCTTGGAGCAGATTTATAAAGTCTGTGTGGAAGATTCATTCCAACCCATTAAGCAAGTATATCACTGGTAAGCAGAGTAGGTCCTGCAATAATGACTTATCTCTACCACGCATGGGAAGTAATGTTCTTGAAAACATGCTGCCTTGCTTTTCTCTGTATTTACTTAAAGAAAACAGCTTGAAAAAGTGGAAACAAAAGGACACATATTAGAACCTCAAAAAAAGTCAAAAGAGAGATCCAACAGGGAACCCTAAATGGTCCTAGAGCAGAAAAGTTTGGATCTTCCAATAGGTGGTCCTTAGCAGAGGAGCTAGTTTTTAATTTTATCCTTACAGATACAGAGATGCCCATGAAAACTGGGAAATCAGTTACACTCACCTGTGTGAAATACTTATGCAGAAAATAATTACAAAAATCTTTCTTCAGATTTTCAAGATGTTAACATTTTCTTGAATAAGTTCTGAAATAAAACCTATTGTATATGAGCCTCTCCACAATAAGCTGCATTAGTTTGTGTTTTGGGTTCTCCATTTATGATGTTATATAACATCCTGACTGTGGCTCTAGGTACAACTCCAGTGAGCTTTGCTACTATTTGTCATTCCATGACAGCCTCCAGACACAATATTGCTCCAAATGAAACAGAGTGTGTTTCCACTAATGCCAATGAGACCAAGGTCTATAGTTTCAATCCTGTACTTTGGGCACAGAAACATAAAAAACCACTCTTGCTTATATTTTAAAATCACTGTCAAATTAACTATAACTAAAATCACTAACCTTTAAACAAAAGATCTGTATTTAGAAAGAGATCCTGTCTCCAAATATCAATATTTTTTACCATATATACTGTATGATGTTCTATTTAGGCCAATCAGACCTGAAGTTCTTGGCCTGAAAAGCAGACTCCACAGCCAAATAAAATAGCACTGTGGATCTGTTATGAACATTTGATGAAAAATTGTCAAACCCAGAGTTTTCAATCCTGTGAGTATATTGTATATCATAAAGGACTGGAATTCCTTGTATAATTAATTAAGCTATTTTCCAGTTTTTCTTTAATTTTAACAGGTATTGGAAAGTGGCTCTGGTATAAATTAAAAATATGCTATATCTTTAAAAAATAAAATGCTTGCTAAAACAATTTCCTTCCCAGAACACTGGGATTTAAAAATATATTATTTTGAGTTATAAGTCTGGAAAATTGGATCCACTCACAAAAGTATATGCAACACTACAACTACAGTCCATCCTTATGTTCAGTGATCCAGAAAATCCTTTGCATTTTACATGCAAACAATAACATGAGAATCCACTGCTGCATAACACGAATTTTCTCTCATATGGCTATCAGAGAAAATTCTATTTCTCTTTAATTGTGTTTTATTATTCCTGTTTTTATTTCAAACAACAATACAAAGATATTATTAATAATATAATTACTTATTATTTCATATTCTTGGTGAAGTCTATTGCATTCTAATGCCATTGTCTTGCAAATACAAGGCATATCTCTATTTTATCCACCTTGTATTTACTGATCTTTTTTAGTATTTTTCATTGCCCTTACTTGTTTTAAGAACTTTTCACCTTACAAACATAAATGTCAGTTCTACTGTTTCCTGCAACTTTAAGGCTTTGAACTAAAATGTTGTGAATACACAACTGTTCTTTGTTTCTTTTCTTCTGGAGTTCTTTTCTACTTCTGTTTCTTTATTGTTATGTTTGGTGAGTTTAATTGTATACAAATATTTTACATAATGTTTTAGTACTCTGCTGTGATAAATTGCTAATACTTCTTTCAAAGTTTAAATTTACTCAAATCACGGTCAAATACATTTCAATATATTTTAAAGAATAAGCTTGTGATCCTGATATATTTTTCTCTGTAGTTTTGCCTGAGTAAGATCTCTCCTTTAGTTCACAGACAGATGAGAAATAGAGAAATCTTATTACATTTTAACCCAATAGATATATTTCCTTCAGGAACAAAAGAATTTGCAAGTGGGAACAAATAATCTTCTCTTCTTTTTTTAAAGCACCAGTACAAAGTCACGAACATTAAACTATCAAGGTCTGGAAGGCCTAAACTGTAGTAATGCCTCACCTTTTAAATGTACCTTTTGAATAAACTTAAGCAACCAGATTAATAATATGTTCCATACATAAATGTAGGGTAGGATGGTGCAATTAGCCTTCTAAGAATCTAGTGGTTAATAAGGGAGAACATAAAGTATAACTATTTTGGCATCTAAATATCTAAACATTAATGACATAAGCTAACACTAGTAAGAATTATATCCATAAAGCAAATCCTTTCCCTGGGATACCTTTTAATTTGAAAAAGTCAGAATTTAAAGGTGTTGTAAGAATGATGAACACTTTGAAACAACATATCCTTGAGTTCCCATCATTCCTATAAAATTTAGTCCAGAAGGAACAATATATTGCCCTACATAGCTAATAAGGAAAGCTTTTTAACACTGAAACTGATGTATGTTAAAACTGAGAGGAAATAATTGTAAATACTTTTAAAGAACAGAACTCTGCTCCATGCTCTTCCCCAAAAGCATAAGTTTCACAGCACTTTGCACAAAGATATGCAATACCAAAGAAGACTAAATAAAGAACATTTGTAGAGATTTCTGCATATTCTGTGAAAGGCTGTCTGTCACGTGAAAGGGAGGAGGGAGACAGAAATGCAAAGATTTCTAGTCTTAACTGTATTAATAAAAGTTATTAGCTATAAGCATCCTCGGAGTAATCAAAGCTTTATGAACCCAGCACTGCCTGCCGGACTCTGGACAGAACACAGGCTGGATTTTTGACTCCCCTATGAGGACCACACTTAAGCCAGGGAGAAGTATTAGCAATAAGCACCTCCAGAAAAAATTAGAGCCTTATGAACCCAGCGCTGCCTGCTGAACTAGGACAGAACACAAGCTAGAAGGTTTTCTAACCCCTGATATGAGGACCACACTTAACAGCTAGAAAAGAACTTTTCCCACAACAGCTCCCCAAATAACATCTATTAATACAAATATGTGACAGTTATTGTGGGTTCTGCTTTGCCAGTAATAACGTTTAGCTGCAAGATTGTATTTATCTGATAATAAAAGACTCCAAAAGAAACCAGTACAAAACACATTTTACAGAGCTAAAACCACTAAACTCAAGTTACAATATAGCAATGTATCCCATTTTCACAACAGACAGAAACTAGCAACAAAGAACTACTAACTAAAAGCACAGCCACCTAAAACACTTATCTAGACACTCTCTCAATAACACAGGACAATAAAATATCTTGCACACCACTCTCTCTGTAACACAAAACAACAAGAAAGAACAGAGCTTCTTTTTATCAACACACATGCTGGAAAAGAAACTGCACATTGAAAGTAAAGCAAGTTACTGTAGTTGCAAAACAGAGCTGGTCTTACAAAGTAAGAATAGCAAAAAGCAATCACCAATATAAAGTAGCAAAGTGTGAAGCAAGTTACTGTTATAAGTATTAAGGTAGCAAAACACATTTAATAAAGGAAATGCTTATAAAGTAAGAATCAAAGTAGTTGAAGAAAGTAAAGAAAGTAAAGTTAGAAAAAATAGAAAGCACATGGTCTTCGCACCCCTACATTGTTCCAGGAGGAGGAGGAGGCAGGACAAGCTGCAGCAGTTACCCTCACAGAGACACTGGCATTTCTCCCTCTCCTACTGGAGTTTAAACTCCAAACACTTTTTATACCTTTTTTTCCTTCATGTGGTTTGTGTAACTAAAAGTCAATCTTTTGGTGGGGTGATACAGATGCCCAAGAGGAGGTGGCTCCTTTGAGCAGTTACAGAAGATATCGCAAAGGGGGGCCGTGCTATTTCTTAACATTCCACCCTTTGTTAATCTCATCAGTTTGAAAGCTTTTTGTTCTCTGCTGGAGCACCCTTCAGGGGCTGAGGTGTCTTCCTCAACCCATCAGGCCTTATTAGGGGCCATCACCCCACAGCTGTCAGTTGTGTTCAGTTCTGGGCCCCTCAGTTCAGGAAAGATATTGAGGGGCTGGAGCGGGGCCAGAGAAGAGCAGAGAAGGGTTGTTTAGCCTGGAGAAGAGGAGGCTCAGAGGTAACCTCATCACTGTCTAGAACTACCTGAAGGGAATTTCTAGCCAGGCCAGGGTTGGTCTCTTCTCCCACGCACTCAGCAATAGGACAAGGGGGCACGGGCTCAAGCTCTGCTGGCGGAAATTTAAGTTGGATATCAGAAAAAAATTCTTTAGAGAGAGAGTAATCAGACATTGGAATGGGCTGCCCAGAGAGGTGGTGGATTCACCATCCCTGGAGATTTTTGAACTGAGATTGGATGTGGCACTGAGTGCCATGATCTAGTAAACTGACTGGAGTAGGACTTGATGATCTCGGAGGTCTTTTCCAACCCAATCCATTCTATGATTCTACATTTATGAGCACAGATCTCAAAGACAAGTTCTACTGAAGATAAAATTCAGGTTACCAGGAATTGCAACAGAAATACTCAACAAACCCCTGCCCTAATGACAGATTAAGTTGGTTTAGTATGTATATGGTTCCAGGCATGACCTGGATAACTGCACTGCTTCACTGGAGCGGAGGAATTGAAAATGTCTAACTGCAGGAACTGCCAGCAAGCATTTCAATTATGATTCTGAGAAATTTCTTTCTCTGCTCTTGGTGAGGTTACTACATTGACTAAATAATGCTTCTTTTCTAGAAAGAAATTTCATGTGTGTAATTCCCATGGTTTCTTTCCTAACTATTGTAGGGGTAACTGTGTGTGTGTATGAAGAGATTGATATAGAGAGCAGTTCAGAGTGTATCCTTGAAGGAAGCAGTCTGGACTAAACCTTTAAGCACCAGAGAGCTACCTGTAGAGTGTGTGATGTCTTGTGACCACAGAATGCTTCTATGTATGTTAGGTGAATTGGTTAACCAATAGTGTCATGACATGTTGGGTAAAAGAGTACATAAAAAGAGTAGATGTACCTAAAAATAAACACTCTCAGTTGTAAGCCCTCTGATCAAGCCTTCCGATGCCTGCTGTGCCAGAGCTCTTCTGACCATCATTAACACAGTTCCCTTAACCCTATAAAGGGTGACCTCAATAAACTATCTTTATTTGTCCACAGTATTTTCCAGTTTCTGTCTTCCTTTTCCCCTACTGCAGTGCTTCCTTGTCAGTTGCGATATTTCTCTTCTGTTTCCCTTCGATTGCTTCAGAGGCCCAGTCTCACACAATAATTTATTTCTTTTATTCTCTCCACTACTTATTAACATATCAATGTCATCTTACTCTTCCTCCTTCCAGTGTAAACATTCCTTAGTTTCTGTGTCCTTAAAAGGACATTTGTTTCTCCTGTCACAGATCATCTCTCATTTACTTAATAAAAAAGTATGTGCTGTTTGCAGTCAGGTTTGGTGGCAGATTTTTCCAATTCTCTTATCTAATGTACTTTCTGTCCTTGAATTTCAGAGAAATGATCCCTGACATTCTTTCTAATGATCCGTTCCCAGACAGAACTGACAATAAATATGTCATCCTTACTTGCTTCCATCTATAAAGCTGCCTTCAATACAGCTGACAATGCTTTTCCTGGATTTTAGATCTGTTGGTTTCCTTGATTCTTCTCTGTCCTGATTATCTTTTATCAGTCCTTCAGAGGAGCATTCTTATTTCCCAATCAGTTCCCAACAACATTTCACAAACGTCTATCCTTGCTCTTCTCTTTGCCTGCCTCCCTTACATCTGAACTTCAGATAATGTCAAACCATTTTCTCTAAGCATGAGTCACAGTTAAACCTCTCTTCCAGACCAAACTCCATACCAGTGTAATGATTCACCATTATTTTGAGTCCCACAAGATTAGAACAAGGATCCTTATTTCTTTTTAACTGCAATTTTTTCTCAAACCTTCTCCATCATTGTAGACCGTAACCTGTCATGGGGACAGAAAAATTAAAGATTACCTGCAGCTTCAATTTCCTTCTACATCTTCACCCCTAGATTATGTGTTACTCCTACAAATTCTTTCTGCTTAAAATCACAAGGGTATAATCTTCCACATTCACTTAAATAGCTAATATTTACCTAAGTCTACATATCAATTGTAACAATCTCCCTTTACTTCAGCTTGTTAATTGTTTTTATCCTTCCTTTCTTTCACTATTATCACCCCTTGATTCAAAACAGAACTGTGCCTATGCCACCACCTTCCCCTCTTTTTTTCACTGCATCAGACCTAAGCTAACCATTTTTACTACCAAATTTTCAAAGTTTGTTCCTGCATCAAGCTTTGAGCATCTTGCTTACACAGAAGCACAACTCATCTGCATCAGACATAATTGCAATGAGTAATTCCTTAGCCTGTCCTTCCATTTAAAAGGATCAAACAGTTGCTCTGGAATGCTGCAAAGTGTTTATTAGTACTGTAGCAATGTATTTTTACTTGTATGGGTAGAAATTAATCTACTTGATTCAAAACTAAATTAATAGCTACAATGGCAAAACTAAAAAGATGATGTTTGAGTTACAATTACTTCTGAAAAGTTTACAAACATAATTGTAATGATCTTTGAGGTTTACTGTTATGGTAGCATTAAGTAAGAAGATGTAAGGTATACAGTTAGTCTTACAGAGTATTAAATCTTGAAGGTTATTAATAGAAAATGTCTATGTAAAGTTCTTTCACAGACTGATCAAAGACTCCATACAGATTTATATATGGAGAAATTCTTCTGTTTATTTTGAGCAACATAAGGAAGACTCACAGCCAAGTGTAGCAAAATAACTGTGATTTTAAAATTCTGACAGACAGCTACTATTGTTTAATATCACAGTTATTCAAATTGAAAATATTTACTATTTTCAAAACATTTCATATATAGCTACATATAACATATAACCCTTATATAATCTCTTAGTTAAAAAAAGGACCATATTACATAAGCTATAATAATATGACTTGCATGTCTCAAAAAATAGCTTAAAATGGACATTCAATAAAAATTGCTAATGTCAAACCAAGATTAGTTTCTTTGGAATGTGAAATATTGAGCTTTGGGCATGGTGAATGTGGGACTAATGTGAAAGTCCAATACTCACATTTATCTACACATTGACCACAGAATTCCTCTACAGCACAAGACAACCTATAACAAGTCAGGATAAGCAATCCCTGAATGCTGTAACAAAAAAATTTCTGAATCAAGCAGACACACAATGGATGAACAGGTAGTCATTTCTTCAAAATATATATGTTTTTACCCTGTTGCAAACTTCTGGCTCATCTGTTGGAGGTTTAGAAAATTTTCTAGTGCTTGTCACAAAGAAATACATCCTTAATAAATGTCTAGAATTCTATAAAATAGGTAATTCTGTCTACTTTTCTTCCATGTGGCTTCCTGTGTTTTCTTTCCCTTGCTACTGTTTCCTTACTGACATTTAATTCACTTTCATCAACCTACTTCCTTCCAACTTCCCTCCCACTCCATTGCTGACTTGGCAGCCATGTAGTTTCCAAAGGACACAGTTTCCTTGCAGATCAAATGCTGTGCAAAAGCCGAGATGGTGACTATATTTCTGGCAATGTCACTGCCCTATCAATACTTTTGACCCGCATGCAACTCTGGACACATAACAACTTCTTAAGAAAATCAGCAACTTGTCAGTTTTTCATTATCATAACTTTTACATAGAAAGTCATAAAAAACCAAACCAGCAAAGACTGAACTAACAGTTTGGGTTTGCTGCAAATACTTTTATGACTGATCTTGTTCTATTATTTGATATAAAGCAAAGAATAAAATTAAATTGTGTTGATAGCATTGGGCTACCACTCATTATCCTTCCTCAGCATTCATAGTCCATTAGCATGAGACAGAGCCACATGAGCTTTTCTGTAGATATTTCACTTTCTGAAAAATTTCTTACCATGAAATCTTTTAAAACCTGCTACTAAACTGGTAAGAGATTTCATCAACAGTTCTTGAAACATAATATCGCATACTCATGTCACAGGAAAGATTAATAATAAGCTGATTTTTAATAAGAACAGTTACAATTAAGGATCTGTATTGTTAACTAAGGCAACACATACTTTCTTTTCAACTGTATTTGGAAGCACAGCAATGACTTGCAAAAGTAAGCCAAAAATGGCATACCGTCATTGCTCAATTTCCAAAGCAAAGTAGCGTTCAGGCCAAGGTTACATATTGTCCAGCAGAGCCACCTACAAATAAGAGACTCCTTGACATTACAATGGAGCAGCTTGAATAAGGATACATGGAAATCAAAAAGTGCTGTCAACAGTTCCACAGGATTAAATTATCTCCGCATGGTATCAGATCATATATAGGATCTAGCTGTGTCAAAATATTTTTTCAGCTGTACTGACAGGAAGAGGTTGTTGCCTGAATTGACTCCCATTTAGAAATATTCAAACACATGTGAAAGCACAAATAGATAATTAATTTGCTTTCATTTGCTGCAATCCCATGAAAGATTTCTTTGCCATTACCCATCAGAAAAAAAAGTTTTCATTTTTCCCAAAGAATTAATCAGCATTTTTAAAATATCTGCATTTCTTAAATAACATAAAGGAATAAATGTCTTCAGTGACAAGTGATATTCTTTATAGCATCACAATTACAAGCACACTGCAATGGCAGGCACAAAGGTTCAAGGTGCACAAGTACACAAGGTAAACAACAATTTTATCAATGTGCTTAAATCTATGATAATGATTTCACCATAGATCAGGCCAACACTTTCAGGATCTGGAAAGGAACTGGGCCATTAATAAGGTAAATAACAGGGCTTTTCCTCCATACTACTAGCATGCTTGCTACAATGAATGTTAGTTTACAAGACTGCATTCCCAACCCTTCTTCACTATCTTCAGTAAGAGTCACATATTTCTGCTGACCAGAGACATTTAAATGCCATGTAAGAACTCTGTAAGAACATGGCTGAGGCTCTGTAGTTTGGCAATATTAGTTAGACCTGAAGTTTTCTTTAGAATAGGATGGCAAATTATAGATTTTCTGATGATCTGTACTAGCACTTGTACACAGGAAAGTCTTACTTATTCATGTGCCAAACAACAGTGATGTGAATTCAAAATCAAAAAGTGAAAGTTTACTCTTTTCATGAACCCTAATATACAGAGGAGTGACCATATTATCCAAGAAATCAATTGTGAGATCAAACTGTTGTGAGGCACTAGCTGGTTTCAGATTCACATTATGAATTTTGGAAACAAATGAAACCAAGAGCCAATTTTTCTGATGTTTTCACGAAGCAAACTTGCAGCAAATTAAAATGTGTTATCAAATTTGCGCTTGCAAATTCAGTGATCAATGTTTATCTTGCAAGAAACTTTCAATTCTGCAGCGTAATCTGCTACAGATTGCTAAACAGAGAAGTAGGGGAATAAGAACAAATGGAGTTGAGTTACAGATTTCAACAGCTAAATAGACTGGATTATATGCTTGCATAACTAACCCTAAAATTACCAATAGATTACTCCTAACTGGTCTTAAAGGCTACTTTGTGTGTCAGAACTAACCGATGTTAATGTAGTGTGGCTTATTGTTTCTTTCTTTGTGATCCCTTTTTTCCCCAAAAATTAAGCAGTGTAAAGACTCATGGCAGGATTGTTGCACATATACAACATAATGCAGTAGAGAACTGCAACAACGTCTTCTTGTAAACCAATGAAAGATACTTTATGAAAGTACTGGATCCTTCTTATGATTTTAGCATATATTTCATGTTGCTGAAGTATTTGTTTCTCAATACAGACAAGAACAAGCACACAAAAAGTGCAAATAATGTCTTTTTCTCACTTTTTACTTTAAAAGTATGAAAACATTTTTCTTGAGAGCTGAGAAGAAAAACATGTGTTAATAATTTGTCCAAAAAGCAAAAAACATCAGAAATTAATAAACAGCTGACATGCTAAAATGAAAACATTCACAAAACTCTAGTATGATTCAATCCTAATAGCTGTTTATAGCAACATGCTTCTACTGTTTTTTCTCCATTTTTTCCCCTTAAAACAATGTTTTGCTATTGCAGAATTTGCATTTTATAAAAAGAAGGACATAAAACTGCATTTAATGAAGTATAAGCATATACTACCCAGATTACTGGAAAGTAAATAGTGGCTACTTTGCTGATTTGTCATGGCTAAATTTCAGTTTGGGACCTCTGATATAAATATGCTAATATAAACCACTAAGAAGTGATAAATGCATTGGTATATGGGGAGTCCATGGAAGGCATTGAAACTATCAGTGATAGCACCACTGATTGAAACAAAAGGAGTTGTACCATTGGAGGTAGTGTCATTCTTAAGTGACAGTCAAAAAAAGGAAACTGCTGTAATAACAAGGTAATTGAAGTGATTCACTTCCATACTAAGCAAACATAATTCAAATTAACTTTTCCCTACAGAATTTTGGCACATAAATTCCTTTCAACTTGGTTTGGAAAAATTCCATGGTTTGGCAAGAGAGCAGCACAAGGGTGCAACTGTATACAGTATTCTGAAATAAAACTGTATTCTTTCAGAAGAATGCAACTACACCAATTAATATAAAGATATTATAAGATGTGTAATCAGATATTCTGATCTTTCACCTTACCACAATCTAGTAGCTATACCTGCCTCTATAGTTACACACAGAGTTGTAAACTCTGATTTTCTTCACTGAAAAATAAAAAGCCTGTTTACCAAAATATGCCTAAAAACAAAACTGCAACCTGTGAGACTGTTTCATACAGAGTCATTATATATGCAGCATCTTCTTCTTCTTAGAATGTCCCCTTCCCACAGGAGTGGCTGTCACAAGATTAGCCATGCTTAGCAGAATTAAATATAAAGAGAGAGCACTATTCCATTCAATCCAGTGTCTTCCTGAAACTGTCCCTCCCAGGAAACTCCTGGACCACCCACGATATATCCTGTTTATCCTGATATTGATGGACTCTCCTCGACTGCCAATGTAGTATGACCAGCCATTGTGTGTTTGCTTGAGGAGTTTGATTCAGGCCATTCAACAACAACAGTAAGATCCTCCATGAGTTGAGCTAAAGGACTAAAAGCCCAAACCCTGAATAAAAGATTTAAAAAATGAATAGATGATAACTAAATAAATGATTTAAGAGCAGATTCCAATTCCATCTTCAAAAAGGATCTCTAAGCTCTCAGAAGCCTAAATCACTTCATTGTTTTTATAGCCTACTATTTAGTCCATAAGCCAACAACTGTAGCAGATACCTCACACTCTTCTGCATGAAATCCTGGAAAAGTACAAAAACTGACTCATTAATATGGGCCGCATGTTTTTGCAATCTACTTTTATTTCCAGACTCCAATATGACGATTAATAAAGAACGACTGTTGTCTTGCAAGCATCTCTGCGAAGAACATTGCTGTAGGATCTAGCTACACTCCAAAATTCTGTTTCCTACAGAATATTGTCCCTCCCACCTACTGTATAAATCTCAGTCACTTTGATGTTCTGTTTTAACTGTAGCAGTCCTTATTTTACTTTTAAATCTTTCCAATTTTTAAATCTAAAAATTTGTAACTTAGAAGCATAGTGGAAATGAAAATGAAAGGATGCACATTGCATATGGTTTGCATATCGTCCATTAATGTCCTATAAGTTAAATTTAGCTCTCAGGAAGCCCCTCATTCTACATCTCGTCTATAACTCTGATGGACTCTCTCATTTGTTCTCCTTTTGAACTGTAAGGCCATATTTTGTGTCCATCAGGCACAAAACAGCAAACATTTAATAAATCAAATAATGTCAGAAATGAAGGTATTCATAGCTAAGTTGAAAGGCACTTTGCCATCTAAAATACAATATTGTACTATATTAAAGTAAGTGATTTTCAATACTGCTTTTTATACTCTACTCATTGGCACCACTTCTTTGGAACTCCTGCACAGTAAAACTCCAAAAATAAGTCAGTGGAATAGGAGATGTTTACAGAAGTGGGAACTTAGAAACTATAACAGTTTTTCACTTCAGCTGTAAGCACTAAGATAGGCAGGCCAGCTGCAGTGATGTCAATCAAGTGGATTCCAGACCTGACACCACACAGTTTACAAAACCCTTTACTGAAATAAATAAAAATCTCTTGCTTCTTTACAATTTCCCATGAAGCGTAATAGGTTAACCAAAAGCCTCTCCCTGTTCTAGTAAAAGTCTTCGTTATGCAATTAAATGAATACATTAACATTGGTTTCCTTTGAACTGCTTCTGGAGATCAGCCCCTTGTCCTTCAGAGTCCATCATGATATATTTTGTTTGCATCTCCTTTTTGAAGAGGCTAGAAATGCTAGCTCTAGCTAATTCTATTACCTCTCCTTGTATGTAAACAGGAGATAATACGACTCATTTCACTCTATAAAATTCATCATATTGGTTGATTTTAATACATTGGTTATATAAGAAGCAGATTTTCATGGAAGTTTAATAGCGATTTGCCTTTTAAAATTACAGACCTGGAAGAAGTATTTCTGTCATTCTAACACACCCCACAGTTCCCTAATAAACAACGTCATCATTCCACCTGAATGACCTAGGTAACAATTGGTTTTATTAGTTCAGCCTTGCTTCTTTTTTGTAAAGGTTTTCCTCTGGACCGTACTCATCCTCTATGTCTGATAGATTTATAATGTGTAAATGCCAGGATGATATAACCTAGGACTCAAAATACATTTCATTCATGAATTATTCCATCCTGTATCTATATGCCTGCAGAAAGAAATTTCATCTTCTTGCTGGGTAATCCACCTTTTCCTCAGGAAAGTATTTTTCAGATCATAGCAAATCCAACAGCCAAACCATGATCTTAAATGAACATATTGCATATTTAAATATTTGCAGGGGAAAAGGATATTCTGTTTAAAAATAATAAAGGCATATAACTCACACTTAAAGAAAGTGGAACCATATTTATTTCATACAGACCTTTGTATCTTGAAATATTGTTCTTGACTTCCATGAGGGACCCTATTATTTATAAGATGTTTTAAAGCTCTGTTTCCATATCTAAAGTAAAAGTAACAGGAGCTGTTCAAGTCATGGGATAGCAGTGCTTGCATAACACTTGGTAAGTCAGTAGGAAAAGTGGCTAAACCTGCCAGACTAGCAGCTTCCCAGTGGAGCGTGTATCATATGCTGCAGTGCAAACAAAACATCTTGAAGTTGAGTCATTCATAGATAGAATTTGTTCCAACCTTCAAATACAGAGTAAGCCTGAAAGTTGGAGAGAGAAGGCATTTAAAGTGAAAAACACTTCTCTTGATAAGTATCATAACTGCATATGTAAACTATTGATGGAAAAACCTCAAAAGTTTCCTTTCAGAGCAGATGCCAACATTTCAGGTGCTAGCTGGAACCTATACAAAGCTTCCAGATCATATCTATATAACAAGCAAAATAAAAGGTAGTCCATGTTCATACATCACACTAAAAAACAGTATTCTGTAAGGCAGAGAAGGGATTTTGGAAATCCTTATGAACTTTTTAATGAATCAGAGCTTGGGTATCCCTTATTAGGTCCTTTTTTAATCTTAAGATGAGTACTAATAGATATTTCTTTTAAACAGCCCAAACAAAAAGTGATTTTTCCAAAACAGCACGTTTTTTGTAACTATTATTACTTGACATGACAGGCATTTATAGGAATCTACTGCCATAATTAACTGTATTCCTATAGAATTTTGGATTGCTTCTCACACAAAGCCAAAAAATATATTTCTCAATTTTTATCAGACTTCACATTAAAATAGTCCTGAAAATACAATGGAAGGAATTCAATTTCTAGTTAGAATCACAGGAGAAAATGTTATGTTCTCCAGATACAATAAAATGCTGCCAGACATAGCGTGACTTTTAGTTTACAGAACATCTTCCTGGAAGATTCATCTCAAGATTCATCTGCTGGCTCTATATGTATTATTCTTAAGAAATTATAATAGAAATACGTGTTTTTGAAAGAATACCATTTATATCATACTGTGTATAAAATAAAATCTTACTTCATGCCTTTTCTTAGAATGATAGCTCTCTGATTTTTTTCCATTTTTATTATTACACTATTTGTTATATTTGGCATTATATATTGATTTGAAAAACATTTTAGTATAGGAATGTTACCTAAAATCTGATAACTGGAATCAGATGTTTTTCATTACTGATTTTTCACTCCAAGTGTTGTGCCCAAATTCAAAGTGGGTAATTAAATTCCAAATATTCTGCTCTACAAAGGCTCCTGTACTACAATCATTATATCTCAAACCTAGAATTTTAATTGCAAAAAACATAAACTCATTCTGCAATGGCACACATAACACTTCAGCATAAACTGTTTTAAACCAGTGAAGACCAGCTGTGATTTTGCAGGGCTACTGCTGAGACCGAGCTAGTAAAGGCTCAAACTGCCTACATGTGATCAGCATCTATACCAGAATTCTTTGCCTGTAATAAAAGGTTTCCTATATATACAATTTTTCATTGCCTGCAGTATGCCAGACCTTATAGAACTAGGGGGGGAAATGGTGTGGAAAGGCTGGCTTTCAAACCTTTTGAACTGCAGCAGATATACAGGAAAAATTCTCCCTGTGGAGTCTATCACTCATCCTGGGGTAATAGGCTGTTAGCACATCTGTAAGTTTTCTTTTAACATTTGTACTAGTGAAGCAGATTTTCACATTCACAGTGGTCCTACTAATTTTCACCTTATCCATAAAAGTTTTGATGTTAAAATATCTCCAGCAAATTTCAATATTCTGAAAGGTCCCTCTCTAAATTTTCTTCAAAGGCTCAAAAGGAGAGAATACCCAAAACACAAACCACTAAAAAACTCAAAGGTTCATGAAAACGGGACTGAATGATGGAAGGTAGAGAAGAAGAAGGTTCCTTCAATCCTTAGATGATTCATACAGTTTATGCCTGAGAAGGCCACACTTGTGCTGCAACTCAGGAACCTTCCTATCACATAATTACAATGCAAGATCTATATTTCTAATAAATACTGTTGAATTTATGGCCATAAGTTCTGAGTATATACTGTGAGGACATGGATGAATCTGTCTTGACTGTAGGCAAGAAAAAACCCAAATCTATTTCTGCTAAATATACAAATTTATTTAAAACTATGAGCATTCAATCTGGTTTTGGATACCATGATAAAGAACCTTTGGCTGAAATTTATGTCAACATAGGGGTGATGAACAAGATTCATATTTCACTAGTCAATTTTTAAGACCTGTGCTAGGAAAAGATGCACAACAAAGTAATAATATTTTCCATTTGTTTCAAGAATTCGTATTTTATTAAACAGCTAAATATGAAAGTAAAAAAACCAAAATATTTTAAATGTATTAATAAAAATGTTTTCTCTAATCAAGGTAAAAATTTATTTAGATGTAAAGGCAACTCTTTTTTTAAGTTTTTCTGGCACTAATAATTCAATGTAGAATTTCACAGCTTTCAAACTTTAACAGAGAAGTGCTTCTGTCATTATTTTTAAATGCATTATTGATGTATCTAGTTATGACGGATACAGTACACATAGATTATAAAGAAATACGTCCTTTCAGACAAATAGAGAAGAATTTCAGATATTTCTTTAGGATTTAGCTATCCTTGTTGTTTCCCAAAATCTTTACATCACAGCAATTGTATTTCCCTTGAGCAAGTTAAGTAATTTTCTAAATGAAATCTTGAGTTTCAACTTGTTAGTAAGCAAAAGGCTTCACTTTGTCCCTACAATTCTAAATAAGAAATATAGCCCTTTCTTCTTTAAGCATTTTTGATGCAAAAATAATTCCTTAACTTCAGTAAGACACAAAATACAGGCTTCACGAAAGCAAAGTCTGTGGAGTCATACCAACAGACAAATTGGCTTGTAAAATAATTTTTATCTTAAAATTGTACTCAGTAATTCATCATAATGAACAAAGAGACTTTAATACATTATTCAGATTCAGAAAAGACCACTAAATGATAAGATTTGACATGTCTGCATTAGCTGTGAGAAAATTTGAATAATCTAAAGATTATGAGATGGTGTCAATTCTTGTGAGCATTAGCTCTGAAACAGATCCAGACAGACAAAACAAAACAAATAAAAATCTGGTTTCCACTTTTAATCTTTGACATGTGCCCTTGCAAGTGGTTTCAGAGTTGAAAAACCTGCAGCATTTCAGGCAAAAGACAGTGTCATTATTATTCAATCCATGGCAAGCCCAAGGACTAGACTAGACTAAACTAGACTAGACTAAACTAGACTAGACTAGAATAATTATGTTATGTTATACCTAGAGTTATGCCTAACAAGCTATGACCCAACTTGAGAGGTCCATCCCAGAGAGCAACAATCTGTAGTGCCGGTTCCAGGCTTGCCATGGAAACAAGGTCAGAAACAGACACATCTACAGCATTGCTCAGGCAGGGACTGAAGGTCCCAGGCTGAGCTGAGACACATCTCTCAGCCTCTTGGCAGGAGACAGTGTGGGTGGAGACTCCAGGGAATGCTAGCCCCACCCACTGAAGCCTACAAGCACTCCCAAGAGCCTGAAAGGAGGACACCTGCACAGCTCATATCATCCTTCAGAAAATGGTTGTTGACCACTTGGGAAAGACAGTATTGGGTCAGATGGATCTTTGCTCTGATCAGTACTGTTGTTCTCAGGCTCTTTTGTTTTAGCATTTTCCCCACAGAAAACAGCTCAGGCATCTCTAAAATTGATTACAAAGAGAAAAAAAAAAAGGTCTACAGGGAAATTAACAGGTACTGCTCACCTTAAAAACATTTGCAAGTGTTTAGTTTGGGAGCACACCCAGCTTCAGATTGAGGGCTTAATCTCTGAGCCTTGGTAGTGTCAAAGATGCAGGAGTTTGACATTCTGTGGAACCCCAGCTAAACTGGATGAACACAGACTTTAAAAATCCACACCTCATACACACTTTTTGCAGATTTGTTCAGTTGGTCAAATCAGTGCAAGAGGATCCACAGCTCTCACACCCATGAGAAGGTACACACCTGTTGTTACAGTAAAATCAAAAGTGAGCAATTCAGATCTACAGAAAGCCCTGTGAGACTCAGCTATCAGCCAGAAGTGGCAAGGAGCTCAGTCGTTGCTGGCTGATAGGGAGGAGGTTACTCCCCAAGAGTTCACATAGTAGAAATACACAGTTCTCTGCAGGTGCACGAAAATAGCCAGGATGAAATAATATAAACATGGGACTTGTGAGAGATAGGTTCTAACCAATTGAAGTTTCTAGCGTGGTGGTGTGGTAACTCTTTTAGCCAATAAGCTGTAGTCCTAACCCTATATAAACTGTGTGCTATGTCTAATAAAATGGCTTCACTTTAAATCTCATTAGATTTTGTGTTGTGAAGTCCTTTCTCCACCACGAACTTTGTTTACTTTACACACCTTATTTTCACAGAGGGACAGAGCCAATGCCTAGGCTGGGACATGATTAGCCATTCATTGACTTCTGCTAATGCAGGGCTGGGAAGAACTGTCAGAGATCTTAGCATGTACTGCTAGGCAAAGGAGGAGATAGGAGGAACAGAATTCAAATTTGGATTTGAGTTTAAATTAAACAGAATAGAATACAACGGAATCCAGTATTTAGCAGGAAGAGACCCACAAGGATCATCTAGTCTGACTGCCTGACCATTTTAGGGCTGACCAAAAGTTACAGCATGGCATTAAAGCGTGGGGCACTGCCTGCCTATCCAGGAAGCCTGTTCCAGTGTTTCAACACCCTCTCTATAAGAAAATGTTTCATCACATCAATTCCAAACCTCCCCTGAAAGATGCACTTTTGAGCCATTCCCACATGTCTGGTCACTTGATACTAGGGAAAAGACTCTTCCTGTCGCCTCCTCAGGAACGTATAGAGAGCAGTGAGGTCACCTCTCAACCTCTTTTCTCCAACCCAGACAAGTTCAAAGTCCATAGCGGCTCCCCATAGGATTCGGAGGCCTCCTACAATGGAGTAACTGCAATGGTTGACAAGGGAAAACTGTTTTCATTACCTAGATTTAGGTAAGGCCTCCCACACAGTCCCACATAGTATCCTTATCTCCAAATTGAAGAGACAGGGAATTGAAGGGTGGACTATTTGTCGGACAAGGAATTGGCTGGATGAGCACAGTCTAATAGCTTTGTGTCTAAGCAGTGGCCAGTGAGGAGCTGTGTCTCTTAGGGCTCCATTTTGGGACTGGTGCTTTCTAATTTCTCTGCCAGTTAAAAGACAGTGGGGTTGAGTGCACCCTCAGCAAGTTTACAGATGACACAAAGCTGAGTACTTGGGGGACGTCCTGGGAAAACGTGATAAGTAGGCCTGCGAGAACCTAATGAAGTTCAACAAGTCCAAGTGCAAGATGCTGCACTTGAGTCCAGGAAATCTGAGCCATAAGTACAGACTGGGAGAACAACCCATTGAGAGTAGCCCTGTGGAGAAGGACTTGAGGGTTCTTCTGAATGAAAAGCTGCACATGAGACAACAGTGTGCACTGTCAGCCCAGACAGCACCCAGCTCTGGATTTCTCAGCACAAGAAAGATGTGGACTTGTTGGACAGTGTCCACAAAATTATCAGAAGAGTGGGCAGCTCTCCTAAGAGAAGCTGAGAGAGTTGTGGTTGTTCAACCTGGAGAAGGCTCCAGGAAGATCTTACTTTGTTCTTTCAGTGCTTGAAAGGAGTTTACAAAAAACAAAGAATGTCTTTTTACACAGGCAGATAGTGATAAGACATGGGGGAGAATGGTTTTAAGCTAAGAGAATAGAAATTTAGATTAGATGCTTGGAAGAAATTCTTTACTCAGAGAGTAGTGAGGCACTGAAACAGGTTGCCCAGGGAGGTTGTGGATGCCCCATCCCTGGAAGGGTTCAAGACCAGGTTGGGATAGTGCCCTGAGCAGTCTGGTCTAGCAGGCGGCATCCCTGCCCATGGAAGGGGGATTGGAAAGAGATGGTATTTAATGCCGCTCCCACTCCTACACATTCTATGACTTAGGTTAAAAAATGACACATACACTGAGGTAACATTTTAAAAGAAAGTCTTCATCATTGTAATTTGTCTTTCTCCAGACCTAACTACTCTCTGCAATGAACAGTGTAGATGACCCATTACCTGCTTAGAAAACAAAAAGTTTGTGGCACAATCAATATGATTTTCTCCAGATGTTAGCAGAGGAGCTGAAATGAACGTAGCAAATGTTGGAATAAGTCCCAGATATGGGTTTGTGGTGTGGTGTGGTATCAGTATGTACAGTATGGCATGGCATGGTGTATCAGTGGGGAAATTAACTCTTTCTTTTAAGAAATATTCTTACATGAGCAAGGAACTAGCTGGAAAGAATACAGCTACAGTTCTGTAAAAAAACACATCACAGTATGTCTCAGCTACTATGATATTCCAGACAAAGTAGAGATGTGAATGATTTATGAAAAAGATGAGCCAATCCCTTCAAGATGACAATGCCAGCATTTTAATGCATGTATTACCATAATTTTTAAACATCTCTAATCCCACTCTTCAGAAGCACAGCAGCTAGGAACAGTGATGATTGCAGGTGTTGCATATTTCTATGAGATAAGAAAAAGGGGCACAGGATCCCCTTATGAACATGTACTCTTGCCTGCCTACTCCAGCACACACCACAAGCCTGAAAGGAAGAAGGCAAAGCAGAAGTCCCCCCAGCTGCCAGGTCAGCTCACAGGGATAGGTTAGGGAGTGCAGCATCAAGAATTTCTGAGGCTGCTGTACTTTATGCAGTGAACTGGGAGAAAAGAGGTACAAAAGGCAGCTTTAAAGAATTTCTGCTTCCCGCCTTCCCCCTGCTATGCTGTACACAGTTCAGATACGGCCAGGAGCTGGGCCAAAATGTTTGGTGTGGCTATATCATGCTCCATCAGACNCCCCTGAAAGATGCACTTTTGAGCCATTCCCACATGTCTGGTCACTTGATACTAGGGAAAAGACTCTTCCTGTCGCCTCCTCAGGAACGTATAGAGAGCAGTGAGGTCACCTCTCAACCTCTTTTCTCCAACCCAGACAAGTTCAAAGTCCATAGCGGCTCCCCATAGGATTCGGAGGCCTCCTACAATGGAGTAACTGCAATGGTTGACAAGGGAAAACTGTTTTCATTACCTAGATTTAGGTAAGGCCTCCCACACAGTCCCACATAGTATCCTTATCTCCAAATTGAAGAGACAGGGAATTGAAGGGTGGACTATTTGTCGGACAAGGAATTGGCTGGATGAGCACAGTCTAATAGCTTTGTGTCTAAGCAGTGGCCAGTGAGGAGCTGTGTCTCTTAGGGCTCCATTTTGGGACTGGTGCTTTCTAATTTCTCTGCCAGTTAAAAGACAGTGGGGTTGAGTGCACCCTCAGCAAGTTTACAGATGACACAAAGCTGAGTACTTGGGGGACGTCCTGGGAAAACGTGATAAGTAGGCCTGCGAGAACCTAATGAAGTTCAACAAGTCCAAGTGCAAGATGCTGCACTTGAGTCCAGGAAATCTGAGCCATAAGTACAGACTGGGAGAACAACCCATTGAGAGTAGCCCTGTGGAGAAGGACTTGAGGGTTCTTCTGAATGAAAAGCTGCACATGAGACAACAGTGTGCACTGTCAGCCCAGACAGCACCCAGCTCTGGATTTCTCAGCACAAGAAAGATGTGGACTTGTTGGACAGTGTCCACAAAATTATCAGAAGAGTGGGCAGCTCTCCTAAGAGAAGCTGAGAGAGTTGTGGTTGTTCAACCTGGAGAAGGCTCCAGGAAGATCTTACTTTGTTCTTTCAGTGCTTGAAAGGAGTTTACAAAAAACAAAGAATGTCTTTTTACACAGGCAGATAGTGATAAGACATGGGGGAGAATGGTTTTAAGCTAAGAGAATAGAAATTTAGATTAGATGCTTGGAAGAAATTCTTTACTCAGAGAGTAGTGAGGCACTGAAACAGGTTGCCCAGGGAGGTTGTGGATGCCCCATCCCTGGAAGGGTTCAAGACCAGGTTGGGATAGTGCCCTGAGCAGTCTGGTCTAGCAGGCGGCATCCCTGCCCATGGAAGGGGGATTGGAAAGAGATGGTATTTAATGCCGCTCCCACTCCTACACATTCTATGACTTAGGTTAAAAAATGACACATACACTGAGGTAACATTTTAAAAGAAAGTCTTCATCATTGTAATTTGTCTTTCTCCAGACCTAACTACTCTCTGCAATGAACAGTGTAGATGACCCATTACCTGCTTAGAAAACAAAAAGTTTGTGGCACAATCAATATGATTTTCTCCAGATGTTAGCAGAGGAGCTGAAATGAACGTAGCAAATGTTGGAATAAGTCCCAGATATGGGTTTGTGGTGTGGTGTGGTATCAGTATGTACAGTATGGCATGGCATGGTGTATCAGTGGGGAAATTAACTCTTTCTTTTAAGAAATATTCTTACATGAGCAAGGAACTAGCTGGAAAGAATACAGCTACAGTTCTGTAAAAAAACACATCACAGTATGTCTCAGCTACTATGATATTCCAGACAAAGTAGAGATGTGAATGATTTATGAAAAAGATGAGCCAATCCCTTCAAGATGACAATGCCAGCATTTTAATGCATGTATTACCATAATTTTTAAACATCTCTAATCCCACTCTTCAGAAGCACAGCAGCTAGGAACAGTGATGATTGCAGGTGTTGCATATTTCTATGAGATAAGAAAAAGGGGCACAGGATCCCCTTATGAACATGTACTCTTGCCTGCCTACTCCAGCACACACCACAAGCCTGAAAGGAAGAAGGCAAAGCAGAAGTCCCCCCAGCTGCCAGGTCAGCTCACAGGGATAGGTTAGGGAGTGCAGCATCAAGAATTTCTGAGGCTGCTGTACTTTATGCAGTGAACTGGGAGAAAAGAGGTACAAAAGGCAGCTTTAAAGAATTTCTGCTTCCCGCCTTCCCCCTGCTATGCTGTACACAGTTCAGATACGGCCAGGAGCTGGGCCAAAATGTTTGGTGTGGCTATATCATGCTCCATCAGACAACTGGAATCATTTTATGTTGCTATTTTAATTTAAGACAGAAGTTGAGCCTGTTTTTCTTTTCACATTTAATCTGTTAGCTAAGACTTAGCTTTCCCTTTTCCAAAAGCTCATTTAGAATGCAGTTTATTTCACAGTTCATTTTCCTTGTATTTTATCTCAATATATTAATAATGGATGAACTCTGATTTGTTATACATTCGCTATACATTTGCATCATGATTGATAATTGATTTGGCTTTAAATTACTCAAAGATCACCTAAGAAAAGAGAATCTTCTCAGAATGCAAATGCTTAAATTTTAATTGAAGTAGGGAAAGAAGCTTTGTACCTGTTCCACATGAAGAGCCCAGGAATTTTAGAACTGAAACTTCTCCCAGAATGGTTTCTAGTATCAAAAAATGCTCAACTGCATTCTATGAATACTGTTTGTTGAGTGAGTTAAATGCATGATAGCAACACCTTTCAAGATGGCAAGAAAAAGAAATAAGATACCTTGACAGCTTCATAGAGGGCTATGTAAGATAATTAAATTCTAATTCATATAGAATAACTTCTACGTAAAAAAAACATAGCTGAACAAACTCCTAACCATTAGTTCTTAGTTCTTACTGTTTGGCAAAGCTTCCTCACTTCAGTTTCTCTGGACTGAGGAGACTGTATTCAAAGTACACTTCACAAAATATTTTTCTCCATGCCCCTTCATGGAGCATGGAGAATGCTCAATATTTTGTTATTGGCCCCTGGAAGACAGTTGTGTATTGTGTGAAGGAAGCAAGAGAGGTTTATTTCATCTGCAAACTTCCTTTCATGTCCTTTAAAAGCAGGGTTTTTTCTGAGGCATTGAGCACACCCATTTTCAGAACTGTTAAGTCAAGAGTAATCTCTGGTTCTCAGGAACTCTGAAAACCAGTCCACTTGCACCTCCTTTTTCCTATCTTTTTCAGAAAACAGGCTTAACTAGAAGTGTAGAAACTAAAAGTCTTAACCTTGCAGCTATCATCTCTTACTTCTCTCCTCAGGGCTTTCATTCCCTCCCTCTAGGCACTCTCTTTATCTCTCCAGTATCATCACTTCCCCATACATAAGTTCTTTCCCTCCAGCTCTTAGAGTTAGTCTCCAGCACTCCCTCTTTCCTCTCACTTTCTGTCTGACGGTTTCCAAGTAGCTGTCCGTTCTCCAAATTATTCCTATGACAACAGTTAATGCCTTTCCTTTCCACTCCCAGCCAATCCTCTCTCTTTCCAGTCCACAGGGAATCCTGTCTAGATACTTGGTGAACAGAATTCACATTGAACAGCTGAGTAACCAATTGTTTTGTACCACCCCTTTCAACCTAGTAGTGCCATTCAATAAAGTATCTACCTTTGTAAGAAGTATCATAAAGATTTTATGACAAACATGCTATGAATTGAGAAGCTGGCCTCTCCAATTATATTTATTTAAAACCATGTGGTGTACAGCTGTTGTTTGCTGGCAACACACTTAGAATGGCTGGAGTATTCAATGATTAAACTGAATTATATCATCCTTTCTAGCTTATAGAAGGCTTTTTCTTTTTCTTTTAAAATCTTCCATCCTTCTTCAGAGTTGTCATACATACTTGAAAGAATTTCTTTGGTATAAACAGTTTTTCCTAAAAAACAACATCAACTCCTATTTTACTATATTGGTGCACAGTATTATTTGACTGTGTTAGAAATTGCAAAAGAAATTATGTTTCTGCTATGAATAGACACATACATGTGCAGTGATGAACTCTAATTCTGAATTCTCAAGGATTAGAATAAACTCAGTAGCACTATTTACTGTGTCGTCCCAAGCTCAACCACACTTGTAGCTGGAGTGTGGTTCAGTCCAGAGCTCTACATTATTTTCCATCAAAGCAGTTTTTAAAATAACAAAGGCCAATATTTGCAAACATAACCAGTGACTCAAAGGCAGCAGCCAAACTAGGCACTGTAGGACACCAAGTCCACTTTGAAAATCTCCCAAAGGTGGCTAAAGCTGAACCTCCTCTTCCTCCAAGCCACTTAGACTAGCTCTTCTGTGTTTGGACTCAATTTCTAAATGCATTTAACTGTTAAAAGTTTGAAAGTTGAGTGGTTATGCAAATCTCTAAATCTGAAGAGTATCTCAAGATTTTTAACAAGTTGTAGGCTTATGAACTACTCTGCTGCATCACTCAATGCATGCTAATATTTTTTTTAAAAAAGCACCCTTTTACATAAAAACACCCAAAGGTTTTACTCACTGTCACAATGATTCATTTGCTCAACATAACTCTGGGTGCTGTTACTTTAAGAGATCTTTTTACCCCAAATTTTCTCTCTCATAAGTCTTAGAGACTTATAAGAATAAGAAAGGGAACATGCAGCTGCCTTGGTCTACTGTACATAAATGTCTTGGTACCACTTACAAGTTGATCAAACTGGAACAGGCCATGAAAGATTAAGACAAATTGCATTCACTGCCATCCCATTTTTTTCTCAATTAATATCATGATAATAAATCCTTAAATTTGATGATCAAAGAAGAAGGATATTGTACATGATGGTGAATAAAAATAAAATACTAACGAAATTTGATTAGACTGGTGCTTCAGTAATTTGGATAGAAAAATTAAACTGATATGTTCATTAAATTTACGAAATATCGACTTGAAATCCTCATTCAATTCCCTGAGTGGCTGAGGTCACTTGATCTGTTCAGCCTGGAGAAGAGGAGACTGAGGGAAGACCACATTGCAGTTACAACTTCCTTGTGAGAGGAAGAGAGGGGGCAGACACAGATCTCTTCTCTGTGATGACCAGTGACAGGACCTGAGGGAACGGCCTGAAGTTGTGTCAGGGGAGGTTTAGATTGGATATTAGAAAAAGGTTCCTCTCCTAGACGGTAGCTGGGCACTGGAACAGCCTCCCCAGGAAAGTGGTCACAGCACCAAGCCTGACAGAGTTCAGGAAGCGTTTACACGATACTTCAGGGACGTGGTGTGACTCTTGGGGATGATCCCGTGCAGGGCTAAGGGTTGGATTTGATGATGCTTATGCGTCCCTTCCAACTCAGCATATTCTGTGATTCTATGAGATGACACAAATATGAATACATAGACTGAGTTCAAGAAGACAAGGAGAGAAATACATTCAACCTCAGAAATCTCATATATGAGGTCACTAGCAGGCTTTTTTATTTTTCTTTTTAATGCAACTATCTCCTTTGGCTGGATGTTGGTAAAGGGAATACCTTCATACCATACATAAACTGCAGTATAGTCTTTGGCAAAGACAGTCTTCATACAAAGACTGCATTACTAGACACTACTGCTCATAAAGAAAACTTGAGAGATTTCTTCTTCAGGAGCTTAAACTAGTATTAAGGAGAGAGAACAGGTTTGTGAAATGAGTAAAGAGTTGAAGACTTGATATTGAGAGGCACAAGAACATGCTGCAAAAATACTAAATAGTCTCTTTCTTTCTTGGTCTTTTCTGATTTGTCTTCAATATTTATTACACTCTGCATCAGAAAGTTCTCAGCCAAGCCAGCTGACTGACTCATCAAAAGGATGAGCTACCTCTCAGTATATCAGTAGGGTGGTAGCAATGCGTGCGTATTTCGAAGTCATGATTCTGTCTCAAAAAAGTAACATCCATTGGACTACATACTAACACTCAACTTCACAAAACCAACCAAAAACCAGCAGACAACAATAGTGTCTCCATTTGCTTTTATACTCCTTAAAAAACATTCCAGAGATTATTTATTGTTCCTGTATTTGGAAGGTAAGACTCCTACTGTTTTTTAATATAGACTAACTCAAATGTGTTATAGTTAATAGCTAAAGCTATTATAGTTAAGCACTATAATACCCCTTGATGTATATTCCCTAAAATAGATTGAAATTCTATTAATGGTTTTCGTAAGATAAACACTTTTCCCTACATAAGTTTGGAACAATGAGTGAAAACCAGGAAATTACAATAAGGAGCAAAAACTGAGAAATCACCTTAAAAATTAAGATAAATGCAAAATTTCTACCTTATTCCCTTTCTCCAGCTTTCATAGAAATCATCTTATAAATCATTGCACAGTACCATATGGTGAAAGAACTATGCCCCCTGTCAGTAAAAGAAATCAATATTATACCCATTCAGGGTTTTTCCCTCTTTTCTGGAAGAACATTTATGCAAGTGAGAGTTATAAAACTGGTTGGAACAAGCTACCTCACAGACAGGTGCTGGGCAAGAAACGACTGAATAGGAGCGCTGCCAGTACATCTCACTTTCAGCTGCATCTTTCCACAGCAGAAAATTTAGTCATAATGTTAGAATTTCACTCATCAGCCACTTTCTTTTTTCTCCCCTTTCTCCTTCCCCTGCCAGCATATCCCTTTGAATGTAATGGGACTTTGTGCAGTGGCTATTTAGAACCCAATGTAACTCTCAGTTGTATTAATTGAAATGTTCAATGAAACAAGAATAGAGTCAATACTCAATCCCTTAGTAGTGATAGCAGTAGGTGTAACAATCTTCTTGTATTGGAAACTCTGGTTGCCTTATACAAAGTCTTTCTTTCAAGGCTTATTCTTATCTGATTCATTTGTGATTTTCTTCTTTTCCACTCTAGAAACTTATCATTGCATTGTTTAGCTTCTTCTCCTATCGCCTTTGAATCTAACTCCATGCTAAATCCTATACTGGAAAGCCAAGGTAACTATTTTTACTGTTGTTCTGTAACTCTCAAAAACCGAGTTATTTAGAAAGCATTTTGAAGTGCTTATTATGCATAATGACTTGGTTAATCAAATTTACATTTCATCTGTAGTCCTTTACAGGAAAAGGTTTTGCACATTCCTTGCCTTTTGGTAAACTGTTCCTGATAACATCAGTTTCAAAATCTTACACCAGAACCATGTCTATGGGGAGATCCATTACCTGGTTCAAATCCACTGGTCTTGTTTCTCAGGAAAGAGCTCTTCAAGAAAAGGATTTGTTGCCCGTGAACTCCATATCTGGCTCTTAACCATAATACTGAATTGACCATGTGATGTTTTGTAAAGTACACTATTAAAGAGCTTGTGCTCCAAGGCATACTCGCAGACCAGTCTGGCTTGGGGCCACAGCCAATGTTTATTTTGCAACATTTAAGGATTCTGTCCCCCTTGAACAACAACTGATTTTCCTGAACTTTGCTCTTTCAAAGTCTTGTTTCATAGTATCACTGCAACTCAGCCTCTAGACTCCTAACAGATGATCTCTAAGGTGGCACTTTCCACCAAAATTCTGGACCACAGATCAATACACTGCAAACCACAGTCAGGTATGCTCTTATAATACAAATCTTTTCTGCAGAAATGTGTTCAGTGCTCAATCCTTTACTAATCTTAATCTGAATGCAAAGTTTAATAAAACATATCATTTGGTTGAATATAGCATTGCTAAATCCAAAGACAAGAAATACAGAAATCAACAATTGCACAGTTAAAACAACAAACACAACAAATAAAACTTCCAAGAACTCTACAATCACATAAAAGCTAGCATCTTTATTTACAAATGGAAGAAAATATGTGTGAAAATGTGAAAATACTCCTGCATGTAAATAAATTTTACTGACTTCATAAATATTTTTAGTAGTAGGAAGTTTAGCCATTGGTGAGAAGGTAGTGAAGTGAACAGGTGTACTCTTTTATGTATATATAGTGACTACTGTTGTGTCTTTTAAGTAAGGAAAAAAAGTAGAAAATATAACACTTCAACGGAGATACAATACACAAAGAAGGTAAATCCATAGGATTAAAAACATATACCAAGAATTTACATGATAAACAAGCTGCAGGGATGGTTGGGTTTCAAGATAAAACTCAGCAAAACAAACTCCTTTGTATGTATTTCTACACTATAATTAAACAATTACATTGAAATATAATGCTGTTAGCGCAACATTAATGAACAGTTAGAAAACAGAACCTTTTATTGCACAATGTCTGACTTCTTTAGAGTTCTTTTTATCTATAGATATCTGAAAAGGTCAAAGCACAACACTGATAGTTTTTCAAAGTATTGTGATAAAGCTATTTCAATTTTTCTTCTGACACAGTACACTTAAAATAATGTTGCTTTCTAAATCTTTCAGGCCTTTGAGTAATGACAGCAAGCCTGAGCTCCTTGTCATCTCCCTGTCCCTACTTAGTTCTCTCTTACCTTCTCTGAATTATTAGTCTATTCAGGTAATTTGACATGGATGCACATTTTACCAACATTCAACATACACAGGTTCACGATAGTTCCAGGTCAGAAGTCTTCTTTGTAGGCCCTTAGTCAGAGCATTTGTTTTTGCAGTATGAGGTGTTTTGCATGAGTTTGTAACTGGCACAATAATTCCACTATAGGTGAACAGCCTTGCAGATGCACAGCACATTGGCAATTAAAATAAAAGTGCAGTAAAAAGCAAGATTACTGTTAAGGGAGTTTGGTAATTTTTAACTCAAAAATTTTAAAGTTAGAAGATTTTACATGTTTTAATTATAGAGGAAAAAACACAATGACTTACCTGTGGAGATGAGGGACTAAAGGTGACATTGATGACAGACTCTGAGTGTCGCCCCAGTCTGTGTAAGAAAGTGCTTGAACGCATTTCATATATGTAAGCCTAAAACACAATAAGATCATATTGTCACTATAAAAAAATTAATCATGTTCCAGAAGCAGCAAGTTGTAGTATAGAAAGACTAAATATTCAGTCTACAGAGAAGATAGAAAACTTTAATGATAGTTAAACAGATACAAACGTCATCAACATCTTAGAACTGATTTCTATAATTGGGATCATTTAGCAAATGATTAAGTTAAATGAAAATAAAGTATTTAGAAAAAGTAATACAATCTTTTCCCCATAAAGAACTAAATATTAGGTATATTTCAAGTAGTCAGGTTAAAAAAATGACCCTTTTAAAATGTATTTTAAATGGTATTCTTTGGAATTTAAACCCTTTATTTTAAGTCGCATCTAAGACCTTTATAAATTTGAAAACTCCTCTGTTAAATATTTTTTTTAGTTTCTACACAGGTCTTTTCAGTTTTTAATTGAACGCCACAGAATTCAGTAACAATTCAATAGTATTACAAGTGATGCAGGTATCATCAATGAGAAACAATATACTGCCTGACTTAGTTTCTCAAAATAAAAAGTGGAAAAGTGCTTTCCAAGGAAAAAATTAATTTTTTATTGGTACAACCTCAAATCATGAAAAAGTGCAAATGCAAAACTGCATCAAGAAACCAATCTAAAATTCAGTGAAAGTTACAGGTATACTGATACTATGAAAATGATTGCACTGTGATGTTAAATTAGCATTATGTGACATTAAAAAAAAAAGATTTAAAAATAAATCCTGTATTATAGGTCCTCCACATAAGACATACTTGTGAAAGTCACATGCAGGCTCATAGGTTTGTTTAAGACTATTCCTTATCTAGTAAGATAATTATTTGTAGGATATACTATGCACATACAAGGCATATTAAAACAGACATGTGATGTATGTAGAATTATTTGGTACATTATAAATAAAATGTGTATCTCAAAACATAGAATAAATTGTAAAGCATGCAAAAAATAGAGAAATGATAATTCAAACTTTACAGATTCATTAAAAAAATTAAAGTTCCATTGATTGTACTAAATCTCTGCAGTTAATAAACATNCCCTGGACTCAGTCCAGGATAAGGAATTAAAATAATCTACTGGCATAAATGGAGTACCTAAATACAGATAGAAAAGCAGGTATCCATTTTTAAACTCTGGATCTTTTGTAGAATTCCACACACATATTGCCATATTAACATAGCAGGGTCTCTAGCAATGAGCTAAAATAATTTTGTCCTTCCTAAAAGGATACAGCACATACTTGTTAATTGCAAATCCTGCCCTAAAAAGTAAGACCTTTCTCCCTACTTTAAAACATCTTGGGAAACGAGTTATAATAATGAGTAGTCACTGCTTGTAGTATAGAAGCGGCATTTTCTCTTTTTTTCATTTGTTTTAAAATATGTAACTGCAACATAGCTACTGTGACTTCCACCACTTGGGACATGATCAGTTCACAAGGGAACAGATAGGTAAGAGGAATCCAAACAAGATAAAAGTGAAAAAAATTACACAAGGAAAGCATTCTGATGCATCTGTAGACATGAAAGTATTTTCTCTAATGGAAAGTCCAAGACCATGTATCAGTAAAATCAGTCTGTACAAGGACTGCTCAAGTTCTTGCTGTTACAGAAACTGCAGAACAGCTCTTTATAAATGCCTCCAGTTAGACATGATTCATCTTTTATTAATATCAAAGAATTAAGAGGCAGTGTTGGTTATTGACTTTGTATCTTCAACAGATTAAAATATTGGTCAGTTATTAGGCTTAAACAAAGAAATTTTNCAGTGAAAGTTACAGGTATACTGATACTATGAAAATGATTGCACTGTGATGTTAAATTAGCATTATGTGACATTAAAAAAAAAAGATTTAAAAATAAATCCTGTATTATAGGTCCTCCACATAAGACATACTTGTGAAAGTCACATGCAGGCTCATAGGTTTGTTTAAGACTATTCCTTATCTAGTAAGATAATTATTTGTAGGATATACTATGCACATACAAGGCATATTAAAACAGACATGTGATGTATGTAGAATTATTTGGTACATTATAAATAAAATGTGTATCTCAAAACATAGAATAAATTGTAAAGCATGCAAAAAATAGAGAAATGATAATTCAAACTTTACAGATTCATTAAAAAAATTAAAGTTCCATTGATTGTACTAAATCTCTGCAGTTAATAAACATGAAATTTAGAACACACACTGACTGGCATAAACTAAACCAAACTGTGTATAGATGCTATTACAACAGTATATTACCCTGTGAACTGAAGTTTTTTGCTGCTAGTACCCTAAAATAAGTTAAATCATTCAGACTCAAGGCAGCTGAGTTTTCTCTAGCAGACAGCAAATGGCCACAAGGTACATGTCCCAGAAACTTGTGGATTCAACTTTATCGGTCTCCCAAATTTATGAAAAGATTCATGGACTAATGCAGATCCTGAAAAATATTTAATACTCCACTCAGAAAACAAATATCATTCAACACCAAGCATTCTCTAGTCCTAACCATCACTGAAGAAACACTGGATTTTCCTCAGTATCAAGTATTCCACCATAACCATATTCACTGAGAAGCAATCCAAGAGGACAAATGTAAATCCACTTAATTGTATGTCCTTCACAAACCTCACATACCCTGGACTCAGTCCAGGATAAGGAATTAAAATAATCTACTGGCATAAATGGAGTACCTAAATACAGATAGAAAAGCAGGTATCCATTTTTAAACTCTGGATCTTTTGTAGAATTCCACACACATATTGCCATATTAACATAGCAGGGTCTCTAGCAATGAGCTAAAATAATTTTGTCCTTCCTAAAAGGATACAGCACATACTTGTTAATTGCAAATCCTGCCCTAAAAAGTAAGACCTTTCTCCCTACTTTAAAACATCTTGGGAAACGAGTTATAATAATGAGTAGTCACTGCTTGTAGTATAGAAGCGGCATTTTCTCTTTTTTTCATTTGTTTTAAAATATGTAACTGCAACATAGCTACTGTGACTTCCACCACTTGGGACATGATCAGTTCACAAGGGAACAGATAGGTAAGAGGAATCCAAACAAGATAAAAGTGAAAAAAATTACACAAGGAAAGCATTCTGATGCATCTGTAGACATGAAAGTATTTTCTCTAATGGAAAGTCCAAGACCATGTATCAGTAAAATCAGTCTGTACAAGGACTGCTCAAGTTCTTGCTGTTACAGAAACTGCAGAACAGCTCTTTATAAATGCCTCCAGTTAGACATGATTCATCTTTTATTAATATCAAAGAATTAAGAGGCAGTGTTGGTTATTGACTTTGTATCTTCAACAGATTAAAATATTGGTCAGTTATTAGGCTTAAACAAAGAAATTTTCAGAGTTCTAACACAATAGTATCCTTCCAAATTTCCCTTATTTTACAGGGCATAAGGCTAAATCCATCCATTCTCCTTCCTCCATAGTAGCTTTCCATTCTTCACTCTGATGATACGGATACCGTGACTCAAACAGGTATCAAAATTAACAGATGCTGACACCTATGTGATATCTCAGTACCTGTAACATCATGCTCTCTGCTTCCTAGCAACCTTTGTCACACTCTATATCACACAGTCATATTGTCCAGACTTCTAATAGGTCTTCCTTCCATGAACATAGTGCTAGAAAGGACCTTTGTACTCCAGCAAGGTTGAGGTGTAGAGACTGCTGTCAGGTTGTACTTCACCAGTACCACTACAGTTCCAGAGCAGAATACAGCAGTCATACTCACATAATTGGAACATGCAAGTCTCAAGAAAATGAGAGGTAAGATGCTACAGTAGTCATTATTCCAAGGAGACTCCAGAAATAATGGAGCGCATTGAGTGGAAGGTGAGCAAGAAGCATTACAATTTGCACTGCACTCTCCAGAACTAGATGGTCCTCCATATTTAACTAACTAAAGAAATAATATTTGTGAAAACAGGGAGAAATCATTCTTACCAAACACCCCTCCAAAATCCTGAGGACCACTTGTCAAAATGGTTCAACAGTTTCAAAATATTCAGTAATGTCATGAAAGTTTAAAGTGTTTGTATCATAAAAGAGTCAAATCCTATTCCTCATAGCTATTGAGCACATCCATCCCCTTAAGAACTGTGGGAATGACCAAAACAGGACAAATAAATCACAGTTTTTAATACACTACAGACCTTTTTTTAGATATAAGAACTTAAACAGAATAAAACTGTACTGGAGATAAAATCAAAATTCAGGTACTTGGTATGTACTGTGAGTTATCTGGACTCTGTAAAGCTAGTAAAACAGGTTTACAAAACTTCTATTGTGAGCAATTATTTTCCTTCACAAGTTAATTACTCTGCAATTGCATCAGTTCTGCATACATGCAGACCAGTCTTTAGCAGAAAGGTATAGGCAGCAGACAGGACTATGCTTTCTATCACTCACCATATTTTCTCTTTCTGGTTCCAATTTGCCTTACTGTCAAGTTTTCCTCTTCGAGCCTCCTCTCCTTCCATTTATTGGAAGGAGGCACAAAGAAGAGGCAAAGTCAATGACAGCAAGAATCAAGAGCACAAAACTCCCTGATTCACAGATGTATAATGCTTTCCAAAAATTTCTGATGTAGGAAGAAACATGCTCAATTTTTAACCAAGAGAACATATCACAGAAAGACATGGTTAGCAAAGCTGAAATTTTTCCATCATAATCTAGTGGCTTACAGAACTTTGCCAAAATTATCCAATAAAAATTAATTTTCCATTCCACATTCTCAGTTTAATGCAGGAAGGACCATGTTCATTTTTGGCTTCATCTTTAGGTTCCCATTCCTCTCTGTAAAATACATGTGATGATATTTCACTATTTTTTTGAAGACAAATTCAAAGTTTGTGAAACCCAGGTATTCTAGTAATTTATGCTCTTCCACACAGTTCCTAAATCAACAATTTGGCTCACACCTTTCTTTCAAAAAATGCTATGAAGCAGTTGTGAAGCTTCCATAGAATGTAGCAGCCACGAATTTGGTGGTTAATCACACTTCTCAATATAAAAAACACTCAAACTCTTACCTCCCATGTTTCAAGAAATGATTCTAAGCCCTGAGCTAGAGATTAGGCTGGGATGCAGCACTCTTCTGAATCATCACATTGTATAACAAGATTCACTGGATCAGAGAAAAGTAATGACAAGCAACTACGTGTAGAAGCTCACCTGTAGCTAACCACCAAAGCATTCAAAGACATGGGAAAGACCTTTATTCTGACCATTACTACAAAGATTAATTTCCGACTGAACAGCTGCTAGACAAAACACACAGAACATGGCTGGAAACAAAACCTGCCCATTGTACTTCATTCTTATAATTCTATCCTAATAAAACTAGTGCTAAACATATTTCTGATACTGTATTTCTAGCCCTGTAAATGTTAAATATTTAGGTGTCATGGTTCAACTTCACCAGAAGAAGAGGCAGGGAGTCTAGCTACACCCAAGAATAGTTATTTTGTTGTGGTAGCTATCATCTTCTCTTCCAGTAACTGATTTAAGTCAAAGTAATAATAATTTTCAATCAGTAATTTTGGCACATAACAAAAAAAATGTGATTAACAGAAAAACATCATCATATAAAAGTGTATAAACTAGCTTCTGTTTAAGTAAGTCTGGTCACAGATATTTAAACTAGTCAGTGACCATTTAAATTCTGAGAATAAAAGTTACCTTGGTTCAAGAGAGAAAATAAACTTTTCAGTACATTTACTTTCAACTTCAATGCGTAAAAAAAAAAAAAAAAACACCCAAAACAAACCAACCGAAGTAGAATTGTATTTTAACAGAAATAACATTTATAAGAAGAGGAATAATTCCAGTATAAACATTCTTCTACTATAGTCTGCCATCATTTTAGTTTTACTGTATTTTCTGGTGTCATTCAAATTCTTTTCCTCTTCTATACTTACTAGATTTTCTTCTCTACAGAAAAAGAAAAAAAAAACAAAAGGACAGTAACTGAATTATAAATTATACCATAACACTAGCCATGGAATTAAAAAACCCTTGAAAATATGAAATCAATGACAGAGGAAGAACAGAATTTTCAGCAAACCAAACGTAATAAAAAAGAAAACAAAACAGTCAAGGAAGTACTCAGCAATACCCAAAATACATATGTGCATATAATCTGTTGTAGACTATAGCCAAAGTCAATTCCTTTTTTATATATTAAGACCAATTTTTTTCTAATAAAAACACTGATTCAGTAGATATTGGTATTTCCTTTTCATTTCTTGCTGAGGGTCAGCCAAGAGTAAAAATAATTTACCTGTACCAATAGTTTCCAAATAAGTTTCCTGCCCCTATAACCACATACTTACTTGTGTTTCCTTTCACTTGATACTTGAAGAAGTTTTGCAGCAGTCAGTTTTCATTAACCCAGCTTGTGACAGTGTATTTAGCACCTTAGATGCATATATAAGCTTGCACTTTATTCTTCAGATTTCTACCAAAAGACAGGGAAGAAGTGTGAAGGCCCCTCCTTGAGTGGAGGAATTTGTATCCAAATGGAAAACTACTTAATTCTACTGCATTGGTAGAGAGAGTGTGCTAAATAAATTGACTCTATCTGCAGAGTTGCACTATAAATTCTTTCCCTCTGTCTTCTTACATGGTATCTTCAAAGGTAACTTGTCCCCATCTGTTCCCACTGCCCCCTAGTCCAACCCATGGCCATATGCATTTGTGTCAAACTACTTACATTCCTAGCCCCTCCTGGGATGGGAAAGTGGGGGAAGCAAATCAGAAACAGAAACACTGAAGAATAACAGAATTCTTTTTGTTATCAGCTTTTGCACAGGGATCAGAAAAGCAATATCAGTTTCAAGGAAAACTCTTTGTAACTGCTGTGGTTTCTAGCTGAAGTACAAAAGTACATATTTTACAAACACATCACAGGAAAAAAGCAACTACCAACCAACCAAACAAACAAAATGACGTTGCTATCTAAGATACCTAATTTGGCCTTATGCAAATAGAGATTTTCTTTTTCTTCACACGTTCTGCATGGATTAGTCAAAGTCATCCCTTTTCTGTGACTGTTTTTTTCTAATATTTCCAATGAGCTACAGAAGATAGAAGTGTTAAAGGCCCTTGAAAGAAAAATAAATAAATAATCTTACTTATGTTTTTATAAAAGGTACCTGCATTTATTAATAAGGCATTATTCTCCATTTGCCTCCATCAGTACCATCAAACTTGATGCACAATCCCACCTGATCCATCATTGTTTGACTTTAACTCCATCTCCCCCTGTTCATACTGGGGCACATATCCTACTGAACCACATTTTTCTCAATCTCAAACTGGAAAAACTCCTAAACTACTTATAATAAAGAAAAATAACGATCAGCCTGGAGCAGACACCCAACATGGAAAGTTTCAGCCCCAAATGTTCTCAACTATAAGCAACTAAAAACAGAATTATAGTGGAAAGTGTCAAACTACCTTGACTATAGGTATCAGTGCCAAATCCACACATAATAAAACAGATTTCACAAGTATCCTAAGAACTGATTAATGCTCTTCAGTCCCAAGATATCTTATACACTTGCCACATGGTAGCATGGAAAGTCAAATCAAGCCTGGCACCAAAATGTTGAGCACAGTATGCCCTCTCAGGGACCCTTCCCTTTTCAATGCCACTTATGGAGACTGTCTTTGTAGTAATCACAGGAGATTTCCCACTATATTATGATCCCAGCTTCCATATGAGTTCCTCTTACGTAACTACAAAAGGAGTAACAGTGAACATTTGAAAATGCCTTTTATTATTAAAATAGTTAATATTGTCAAGATCAGTCATCTTTCAAGATGCAGGGGATACTTTTCAAATGTATCAGTCTGCTGCCAGTTATAACTAACACATTTTAATTTTTTTTCACTAAAAAAAAAGAGATCTACATAAAGAGATCTAAACCACACCTCAGACTCTGCAGGCTACCCTTCTTTGAAGCATCCAAATGGCAATTTTGTAGATTTTAGTTTCTATTTCTCTATCCAATTTCAAGACCTCATGTATATGATTGTTTTCATTTGTCTGCCTATGAAATTTATGTAGTACCAAACACTGTTAAACTTAGGTTGCTTTTACTTTTACAATATACTCAGTATTGTCAGAGTGCAGAATTATTAACTGAAGATTTTTTTGTAAGAAAAGTTACCTCCCCTCTCATTATGAAACAGTATGGTTGCATCACACCCACTTTGGAAATGGCTTCTTTCTGATTGCTGCTAAGATTTTTCTCTGTATCAACTGCATCGATAATTGCATTCCCTGTTTGAGTACTGGTGTTGACTATCTGATTCAGATGCTGCAAAGAATCTTTAATCAGGCACAACAGAGAATTTCATTAACTCCAGAAAGGATTATACCCTCTTAACTAATTTGCAAGCACAATTAACTAGAATTATTCCAGTCATATGTACTGTTGATACACAAAATTCAACTACTGTTAGAGTTGTACACCAAAAGGTACACATACAGAAAACACAGGCCCTGTGGGTATAAAACTATACATATCCAGTTTTAGCACCTCGTTGCTGCATGCATCCCAAAATGAGCGTTTGGTATTCATATCTACTTTGACTTATTGTTTTGCCTAAAAAATAACATGGGTTATTTTCTATAAAGTTAGTTTTCTTTATCAAAAAGGCCAATTTCTCATACTTCTGCTCAGCTCTCAAAAACATTACCAAATTTCAATGTTAACACAGTAACACATTACCAACTCTTAAAATTCAGTTTGACAAAACAAAAAAGAGGTGGTTTGTAGTAGTTAACTAATAAGACATCTGTTGCCAGCAGAAAATCCTCCACTTGTCTCAGCTGCCAATCTGGTTCTGTGGTGGTCAGGTCTGAGGTGTAGCAGCCTAGATAAAGCAATAGCCTGAGCTGAACAAAAAGTACACAAGAACAATTAATGTGCTCATACTCACATAATTCCATGGTTCATAAAATAATCTACCAAGGCTAAGACTTTCAGTCATCTTCAAATATATACCCAAAGAGAGACAGAGAAGTAACAGAATACCCAAAGTCATGCCTGTATTAATAAGAAAGCAATATTTATCTCTTTGTTTCTAGGACAATTAGCCTAACAATCAAGCACACTACCAAATAATCCAAGAAACTCAGGTTCAAGAGTAACACGAATTTTGGTTGTTCTTTGGAAAGTCATAGATTTTCTCCAGCAATATCTGGCAGAGAGGCAGTCTCAGTTTCTGTCATTCATTCTCTACTGTCATCTCTGCATTTTGTTCTGCCAAACAATGTCAGTTCTGCCTTTTCCACAGTAAACATTACTAACGCTATTTAATCCAGATGTTCTCTCTTGAAGCCCATCTTAGTTAAACAGTTTGGACACATAAAACAAAACTGAAGCAATATGTAATTGGGATACCAATGACACTGATAACCAAAATACTTCAGATATTCGCTACTACTGCTTCATGTAATACATTCTGTTCTGCAAGCCTTCTGATATGAAGTTTATGCCATCACAATAAATACCATTATCACAGATTTCTAAAAGTAATATTCAAGTAAAGAAAATATCCTCCTATTTTTTTCAAGCAAAGTATTAAAGCACACATTAAAGATACCTAATTTAAACATCAGTGATACCTCCAAGATACATTCCTAAGAGATATGGAACTAAACATTCCGAGCAATTAACAAGTCCTATCTCTTATATTTAGATACATCCATAGCAGAATACCTTTCCCAACCCCCTGCCTCTTCCCTCATCTGTAGTCTTTTACTTTCCATTCATAAGTACCTAAAAAGCTCTAGTGAATTGGAGTCTCAAATGGAGAACAAACAATGCCATAATTTTACATGCTTCTTCTTTGATATCTAGACCATTTGAGGCAATTTTGGACCTATTCAGATGCAATTTTAAAGCTTATCACACCATAGACAGACAAGAGTGGAAGTATTTCTTATAAATAAGATCAGTACAACTGATCACAGAAAGAACAAACTAAGACAGGTCTCATTTAAATTCTCCTTTTAAAGAAAAATGGAGAGAAGAAACAGATCGTTGCTGATCTCCATTTTATAAATCAGAGAAGAGCCACAGAAAGACCAATATGACTAAACATATATTTACGGGAATCAAGAAATACATAAACTTCTATGGCAATGATTACATTAGGGAGTAGTGCAGTGCAAGAGGAGCAGATGTATAGAACAAAACAGTGCTGACAACCCAACCTCCAAATGTATAGCAAAACATAACAGCAAATTGCTCACCTGGACTGATACTCTATTTGGAATATCAACCTCTATAGCTATTTAACACTAAGGTGTCAATTGCAAACAAATTCTACAGTTTGTGTTAGGACTGATGCAGAAACTTTTATCTGGAAACAACTCAGTCTGTAAGCAATATCAGGTCTGAGTATGCATCCAGCCACTGCTCACAGGTTTGCAGAACTTTCTCAATATGCCCCCTGACCAGCATCACTTTCCAGCATCACTAGCATAATTGGAATTTATTCTAAATAAAATTTTGTACAAAACATTCAGGGATCAGTAAGTTCTTGTTAGATTCATGTTATACACAAGAATCAAATTGCTTTATCCTGTGTTCTGTTATCAGCAGATGGAAATATTCACCAATACGGTGAATGGGGTCTTCGGCTCCAAGGGGCAGATGGTAGTCAGCTCAAGTGATAGCAGCTCTTTTAGGCCTAGCCCCTTGAAACCCAGGGAAGCTCCTTCCACTCCCAACTAGCGCTAATCCCCCCAAAAAAGGCAGCCACACAAGTCAGGAGTCCACAAAGAGAAGCAAGCTTTATTAAACTGCCCGGCCTTATATAGAGGTCAGCAGAATCTTCCAGAACATGGGAGGGGAAAGGGGAGGAGCAAGGGAGGAGCAAGGAGTCCCATTGGTCCATATGAAAATTGAGGGGAGGGACAAGGAAGGGACCAATGGGAAACCAGGCTCAGAACACAACCTTATACGGAAAATGGTGCACTGCACCAAACTGGGGCCAGTCAGGGAAAGAGTGGTGGGAAAATGTCCTAGAGGGTTGTGGGAAGAAGGAACTTGGGCAGGATGACTAAGGGAAAAGTCCATAGGGTAGAGATTTTAACATGTACAACTTCAAACAGGGGAATAAAACCATCAAAGTTCTTGTCGAGTTGCTGCAGGGCTTCATGATTCAGGGCAACAGGGTCTCGGGCATTTGCGTCCTCATCAACCCATCTTTTGTAATACCTTTGCCACTTAATAAATTCCTGATCGCCTTGGTCTCCTCCAACATTCTGTTACACCTTTAGGTGTTGATGCCCTCCGGGTAAGAAGAAAAAAATCTTCCTACTCTCTCTAGCTTTGGTGCCTTCACAGTTGGAAGGCATAAATTAAATCTTGGATTCACAATGTATTTCAAAGACAATTCAGTTGGCAAAATCCTAGGCTGTTTAAAAGTGTAAATAATAGGGAAGACAATGTCCTACATTACCCATGTATTTTTGTTATTGATATAGTAACCTGTTATGCTGAAAAACTGGGTTTTGCAGTATGGGTCAATCCATGTGAACTGTGGACCCAGACTTTGAGATTTGACATGGTCAGATTTTTATGATAGAAAATTCCATTTCAGCAGTAGGATCAAAACGTGCCTCAGAGTCTACAGTTCAAAGAGAGCTTGCAAGAATAAGTCTGAAAACAATTAAAGAGCCAAATATTTATTTCTGCATTTCCTATTTCATTTCTGAAAACTTGAAATTTATTCAGAGACCGCTAAGGTCTTCCAAGAAAAAAATATAAGTACCTAATTAGATCCGAAGTAAAACAGGTAACTATAACTACATGAGGCACAGAAGAAAATGAGATATTTTTATTATAAAAAGCAGCATTTCACACTCCCCAGATACTTTTTGTCTTTTTACACTAAGATTTCTTTTGTCAACAAATGTTTAGCTAAATATTTTTATACAGAGTCCAGCAGAATGGAAATCTAAACCAAATTAGCGTGTATTTGTCTAACATCTTTAATAGTATTGTTGGATAGTCAGAAACCTTAAACTGTGCACTTGTAAAATTGTTAGAAATTAAAATGTTATGTGTATTCAGTTGAAAACAAGCCAGCCAAATTCACTTGCAACCTTAGGCTATTAAAAATGAAGAGAAGATCTGATACTGGAAATGTTAACTTTCTGGATTTTCTAATCATGATGACTGTCAGGCCCTACACAGGTCTTGATAGAGGTTCTCTTAGTTGGAATAATCAGTTAGAGAAACACTTTTAACCCTCAATTTACAGTGTGGACTAATGGATAGTCAAAAGTCAAAACAGAGTAAGAATTATAGAGGAAAGACCAGCTGTCACTTTCTGATGAAAAGAACAGACTCCAGCTACCATTTCAGATAAAAGTCACGTTGCCTCACAAAGCTCCCTAAGCATAATGAACGAACTGAAGGATGGGGCGATGTTAAGATACTGCAGCCTTTATTTACAATATTCCGCAGGCAGGAAATGTGGTGACCTTTTGACCTAGGTGATCTATCCATCAAGCAAGAGTAGACCCTGATTTAGTCATTATGACTAAAGTCACACAAACTCCAAGAAAAAAAGATAAAAAGGAGGTTAAGATGGAGAAAAGTCTGAAGGAAGTTTTCCATCACAACTGCTGGAGTCAACTGACAAGTTGTACCTGCCTTCCTTTTCCCCTGTGATGTTGGTTGGGTGAGAAATTTCAAGTTATGCATGATAATTATTTTGTTTTTAAAGAACTAGAGTTTGCTTTTGCTTCATAGTGTTTTAGTAGGTTGCTTTGCTTTAAAGTCTGTGCTTGTGCTTTGATTTATATTATTATTACAAAGGTTTAAGTGTGTTTTTGTAGCTAGACCCTATCACCAACAACCATGAACCCCTATTAACTCATCAAAATTTGTATTAATAAAAAGTATAAACTGCTAGGGTGAGTGCTTTATAAAGGTGCTAGCAGTTTGTCAACAGTAGAATAAATTGTGGTAGATTTTCCCTTTCACTGTTAGGTGACAGTCCCCGAAAAGGTTGATCAAATTACCTTGATCTTGTGAATCTGTTTGGTGAAGGGTTCCTGAGCTGAATACCAGACAAACTAGATTGGACTTACACGGTTTTGTTTTCCCTGGGACACTAACAGACAAATATAACTTTATGGGTCAGGCATATTCCTCCCTTTTACATGGAATACAGTATCTACAAATCTCACACTAACACACACAGAAGCAGTTCAAATAAAACTAAGTGGCTACTTCAGCCACACAGAAGCTATACCAAGCTCTTCTTAAATAAAATAGGTCATACACTTTCCAAGTAGAGAAAAGGCAGACAGAATTTTCATCTCTTTTTTTTTTACAATAACACAGTTTGGTTTCCTGTTTCTATGCCCTGTAGGAATGTGATTTTGCTATTAATCAATGTAGACAACATCTTCCTTTCTGTCAAATATTTCAGATATTATGAAACATAAAAGGCAGTTTAAGATTAATGTCTCTCAATTATATTCCAATTATGCCTCTTTTGGCTCTAAAATCAATCACATTTGTTAACCACAGGGTGCAAGAATTGCACTTGATAAAGTAAACTCGAAGATGATTGAAGATGCAGTTGCTGCTCAGTGGAAAGTTACATAACTTATTTACAGAATGTGCTTTGCATCCACCACACTGAGTTTTTAGGCAGCTTTTTAAATTCTAATGGGCATTGACTCACAGAATCTGCAAAAACACATGAGTTGTTGATACTACCAAAACTGTCCTAGTTGCACCTTAGTCTACCTTTCAGGATGTTTTTAATTAAATATGAATGTACTATTTAGTGTCATGTTCAATTTTCTGTTTCAAAAGGAAACGTTAAAGTATATCCAGCCTCAAAACTTCAAAGGATAGACTCCTAAAAATGCCCCAAAATTGCAATTTTTCCTAGAAGTACAGTGTAAGCACGATTCCAAAACTTGTCTCAGTTTTCCTGAGGAGGCAAGAAGAACAATGAAAGTTCTCTGCAGACACAGGATGGAAATTACGCAAAATATTCTAACCCAGGAGCCACACTAAAAATTATTGACTGGCACTGTGCCCATCAGGGATCACATGCCAAGTAGAGCAGGATGCATTCCAGCTCTTCAGCATCATTTGATGAACTACCATGAGCAAAATTATGCTGTGTTTTTAACTTGTATCAGCACTAATTCCAAACAAATACCTTAATGGAAAAGAGAACACGAAAGGTCTTGTGACTGCACCTTTCTTTATACCATTTGAAAGGAGCCTTAATTAGTAATCTCAAATAAATATATTTGTATCAGATACCTTATGAGTTGAGATGAATATTAGATGCTTTTGTTTCACAAACAAAGCAAAAAACCCTTCCTTTGTATTGCAATCTACATTTTGAAATGCAATTTACCAGAAACTTGAGAAGTATATTTTATCGTGGAAATGTCAAGAACACACCACCTATTGCCAGGCCTCCAGAAATCTTCCAATAAAATCTCCAACCTTCATACATAATTTGAGCCAGTATTTCAAAACTAGATACAACAGTAAATTCCTCTCATTTTGACTTTGAAGTTGACCAGAAATTGTGTCATGTTCTGATGACTCACCTAGAAATACCTAGAAGAAAGTCTAAAGCTTTCCTACCCAGGGGCTTTGAAGGGATGTGTTTGCAAAGAACCCAATCCCAGTCTGGTTTCAAAGGCCTACATATAACAAGTTAGCAGTCATCTCTCTCTTACCAAACACTCAGTAAAACATTCCGCCAACAATGCAGGAATAGCTGAATTAAAATTAGGTGCATATTGAAAAAGGTACCAATACATGTTTACTCAGGATTCTTTTCTAAGTGTAATAATTTAAATATGCTTGACATTGATTGAGAAGAAATGCTGCCTGGGAAGAAAACACACACCGAGGGTGTGGAAAGTTCTAATCCCAATAGAATGACTTCTCATTTTGTATTCAGGTGACTAGTTCATAAGAAACCTATACAAAAAGATTCACCATCCTGTATTTGGAAGCTTAAGGAAAGTACTATGTAGTTGCTACATAGTTCCTAGTAGTCAGACATGCACACAACAGACAAAGCTGTTCTACAAGGAACACCATTCTCCTCATCCTTGGTGGCACATGACAATTCAGAGTCAAGCATTATGAAAACCTGTAGAAACAAGCTTTTAATGATTACTTTTAGCACTAAGATTGAGCTATTCAGGGATTTTTTAGACAAAAAGATCGTGAATCATATGTAACTGCTACATGCAAATGAATTATATGAAAGTCTGATAGAACTCAGTTTCACACGTCAAGATGAATCCTAGAAACATGCTTTAAAGGACTTTTTTATGTACAGTATGAGTAGTTGCTATAGTGTAGGAGGAAAATAAGCAAAAACTTTACTTACGTATTTGTCATCTGACCCACTGGCTATAAACCGCCCACAAGGAGATACTGCAATCCCACATGGATAGCAGAGGCTACTGTGCCCTTCAAAACGACGCTCACACCTACAGAGAAATTTCAGCTTTATTAGCACCAACTAAAAATTACCTCTTTTACTGCCCTTTTCATGAGATCTTGCTCAAGTCTCATCTGCTTTCCTTAGTTTACAAATTGACTAGGCAAAATCCACAAATTAAGTTTTAAATATCTCTGCAGCAGAATTTTGACAAAACTGAAAGTCATTAAAGAACACTAATGACTAAAAACAATGATGAACACACAAAACTGCCCCAGGACAATGACCAAACCCATGCTTTGGCTTTGTTTAGTTTACTGACACAGAAACATCATTAGTAATTAGAAATGAGGAGCTGTAATACCTTCCATTAAGCTCCCCCTTAGCAGCCAACTCAGAAGGGAAAGCCTAATTGCCACATTAAGGGGAAGGTGTTGGAAAAGTGTGCTCTGTGAAGATTTAGAATTCTACCACAAGTATTTTATATCAAATGAAGATACAGTACATGGAATCAGAACATAAATAATTATTGCTTGCTTTTCTCATAAACAAATCTGGATATTTAAACTTTGTTATTCTATTTACATTCCTAATCCATACATTAATTTATCGTACATGGTAATTCAAGAAAGGCAATATCCAAATGACATTCAAAACTGATAAATCTAGCTATATCTAGCCTATAACTGTAGATAACTTCTTACTTGTCTGTGTTAATAGCTTAAAGGAGGAAATGCATCTTAGTTAATTCAAATAATTAATTTCCTACTTTTCATGTTAATATTGCAAGTAGCATTATGTACTAAGCTTTTGATAGCTGAGGACACTTGGGCCATTTAAAAACAATAATTTTTTTAATGAGAAGAAGATTAATATCCACCTAAAAAACCCCATGATGATAAAGAACTTATTTTTGCAGTCTATACAAAACTAAGGGAAAAAAATATTATTTCGACTTTCCTCAATATTAAAAGAATTTTCAATAGAAGTTTCAGCTCCATTCAGAACTGTTATTTACATATGTGTACCTCAAGTCAGAGGGGTTTTCTTATACCCACAAGGTTTAATTTCACAACCGATTTATAATTTATAACTTGTATCCTTCTTTTCCCTTTATTATGAATGCTCTTAACCTACCCTTCTCCTTACAAAACAAATTCACATGCTTCATCATAATGCAGCTGTGACTTTTTTTTAATGTATGTTAGGCCTAGGAATAAATTTGAAATAGTAAAATCTCCTGCCAACATATGTGATACACACTTTTTCCTGGCCAGTGAAAGCACAGAAGCTATGTAAATTCAATTGACTGAAGCCATGTGCAGAAAGCTCTAAATTTTTATACCATGTTGTTCTGTTGTAGACACTCATTCATGTGTAAGAATGCACTAAATGCCAACTTGGTTTCATTCACCCAGGTGAAACAAGCATAATTAAACAAAAACATTATTTTGTGGCTGATCTAGTTGCTATTGCTTATAAAGCTTAAAACAGATGCTTTTGAATGCATGAAAATAAATAATTTTACAGGGCCTAACTCCAAACTCTATAGTATGTCTATGGCTGAATTCCTGTATAAAACAAAGCTACTGATACCAACAGACATTTTGAGTATACTGTAGCCAGACCTTTCACCTCAGACTAGTTCTACCCTCAAACTGCTGTAAATAATCCAATTTAAGGGAACACTAGAGTTCAAGAGAAGCAACAATAAAAATAATCAATTACTGTGACAAAGATGGAAAAACATTTTTCGACTTCAGTTTTGTCTCATGAATATTCGGAGACTTTCAGTAACCAATGGCCCTAATTGGTCTATTGAATAACCTGCCTATGTTGAAGCTTCTACTGACCCTAAAGGAGAATACTACTACCTCAGTCTCCTCTCATATCCAGCATTCTAACACATTCTTCACACTCAGGCAGGAAGAGAGACAGATGCCATATGTATTATTTCAGGGGTTCTCTTCATCTTTTAGGTTTGGGGATTTTGTGTTGTTTGGGAGGCTTTTTGTTTGGTTTTTTTTTAAGTAGCAACAGGTGGTGAACAAAATCATTTTGGATACTGTAGACTTTATGTGGCCAGCTGGCATTCTGTCCAGTCTCCCAAGAATGCTTTTCTGGTCAGAGCTTTTCAGGGGTTACCATGACAAACATCTGGTAATTGCATTGGACAAAAAACAGCCAAGTTTTCCCTATGTTCTCCATTTTACATCTTTTAGTCTACATTCCAAAATATGTATCTTTTTACGTTGAAAACAACTTGCAGAATATTAGAAAAAATGTAGTATGTTTTCTCTTTGTAAGAGAAAGATACTGGGATGGTGTGTGTTTTTATAAATAAGAGGATACTCTGACAAATAAATCTATTTTATTCTACTTGATGCATTTAAAAAAACTACCAGTAAATCAACACTTTTTCTTTTTTTTTAACCCATTCTCTTTTATTTTATTACTTTTTCCCAGTGCTCTGCATGTGTTCAGAGACCCTTTAGTACCAACAGATTCATTAAGACTTCGCAAAATACAAGTATAACTTGACAGTAGTAGTACCGTAAACGTGGGTTGCATTTTAAACACAAACCAAACCCTTGAAGTAGGAACTCAGCATCTTTTCACTGTAGCATCCAGCAGGGACCACATGTTCTATCCTCTATACTTTCATGCATCTCCAATCCCAAACTTGGAGGAACTCCAGCCACTCTCTTATGCCTCAGAATCCAGATAACTAGATTCAAAAGCTCCAAGGAAAAGATATGTGATAAATAATGGGATCCTCACATTTCAAAGAAAGCAAGTAATCTAATTCTGAGTATGTGTATATGTGTATCTTGCTTAGGATGATGTCAAACAGTTAGTTCACAATGGAGATGCAAACTGAAAAGTATCCTAAAATTGAAGGGTCACTCATTCAAACTGCATGTCTGACCCTAAGGCTCTCAAAGTGCAGTTGTGAGAAAATGCATGAGATGAGTTCCATGTGGCTGTGGGAATTCTTCTAAAATATGTTGCCAGGGTAGCTTATGATCTAGTTGCACAGGATCATAATACTAGGTAGAGATTTTACCTCAACGTCTAAAACTATCTTATACAAATGGCTAATCCTTTCAGAGGCTAAAAGAAGGTGAAACTGATTTTTCTTGGGATGGTACATTAAAGTATTATCATGCAGCTGAGTATTCTGCAGAAGTAATTCAGTATGTGCAAGTAGTCCAATATTATTCAAATTTTCATTGTGATCCAATGAGCACCCACTGCCTTTTTTTTTTTTTTTCCAGAAAGTGATGAGAAATGGCTACTTCAGCAGCAAACAGCATTAGAGCAGCGGAACTTCTATTTCTGAACTGATCAGAGTGCGAGTCAGAGGCAGGCTGCTCCTGCCACTTTAGGTATTACTGTGGCAGGAGTTGGGAGCTACCCCTAACACCTTGTCCCTGTTATTACTGTCAGTAATCTCCAGTGATCAACAGTAATCTAGGAGCTATCACATGTACTTCCCCACACCTACCACTTTAGCACCCCAGATCTCTAAACCGGATCACCACCCAGAAAGGTTACCATTCAGACAGTTTTCAACACTCCTCTCTGTCTGCTTATCTGAGACCAAGCCAGGCCACACAATTAGGCTACACAAAGAAGGATGAAGCTTTACTGTATTACGGCTTTAGCCATAATTTACTGATGATCAAGGAAGATCCACATCAGAGCCTAAAAGCTTTACAAAAGATTTGAAATCCACCTTGGGGGAGGGGGAGGGGGCTGGAATTTTACACTACTTCACATTCTAGAACCTCTCTTTAGGAAAGGGCCTCTTTGGTATGAATCACACAAGAGAAGCTGCAGAACTCTGGACACACCATTTTTCTCAATATCAGCCATTCATGAAGATATGAGTATTCATGAAACTTTTCTAGTGAGCGTGAGCTGGGGCTACTAAGTTTTAAGTCAATATTCTAAATGCACTTAACAAAGTGAAGAGGGTGACATTTTGAATTTATAGTTTCCTCTTAACATAATGAACAAAAGAAATTTTCTTTCTTCTGGACATTTAATGCACAGAATTATCTAGTCTACAAGTGGGAAGAAGTGAGAAATTGAAAAGATACAGACCGGTAAAGCAGAATTAAGAACTGTCACATGAAATAAGAGTCTACAATGTTTCATCACAGAGAACACTCCAACTCCTTCAAAAACTGTGAGAATGCATCAGCCTTTTGTACCTTCTAAACATTAAATGCCTGCCTGAGTCTTTCTTGGGAATCTCAAAGCTGGTAATCAGACTGCTGTGGCACCACAGTCTAACTCCTGGGTTCACCGATGTCACAAGAGAAAGCCATTTTGCTAGTTCTGCAAGTAGCCCTTCTTTTAGACAAGATAGACTTTAATTGTTCTACAAAATGTATTGGACGTTGGTCAAAGGTCATCATCTTACCCTGAAGCTTGTATCCATAAGGCCCCATAGTTCATTACCCTAACCTGGAAGAAGAATAGCCATAGTTGGTTCTTCTCCAAAAAAACCCCAAACTATTTTCCTTGCTTCTTTATTTCCAAGTCTGCTTTGTAGATTGTCTGGAGCTTTTCTTAGCTATAGTTATAAATGAGGAGCATGCAGAAGTATAAAAATATTCAAAATCTTCAGATGAAACATTACAAATCCATGCATTTCAAAGCAAATAAAGCAGAAGTCTGAGTAAATCCAAAAACCACTAGCAGTGTCCAAGATTCCCTCATTTATTGGCAAGATGACCTGGCTGTGTGAGGCTGGCTGACAACATCAGAAAGTTAATATGCCTTTTTCTTGTACCACCTTCAGAGGAACCCATAAGACTTTCTGGCACCTCTGAAGCAATCTTGGAATGCCAATCATCAATAGTGAAAGAGACAGACAGATTCACAGCTTTATCCAGAAAAGATAAAAAAATTGAAGTTGCAAAATACTCCCACCTACTTCAAGAATAAACGAAAAGAGAAGTTAAATGAATTTCCACTGGGAAAAAATGTAGTTTGATAACACAGACTGAAGAGAAAAATTCTTGTGGAGTTCAGAACAAAAATATCAACATATTCAAAACTTATTAAGCTGTAGGCCAAGTAAACTTGTCTGAAGATTTAATCTAAGCGAAACTCAAAAAAGAACCTGAGCATCCTGCTATGATTCCTCAGTCAATTGTGAGAAAAGGAATGCATATCATAAGAATGAAAAAAAAAAGGAACAATCATCAAAGACACTGAATAAAAAACCCATAGGAGTCCTAGGAAAATTGTGTAGAGTTATTCTGCAAATTATTTCCCATACTTTCAACAGCAGTTAAAAGAGGACTGTGCTGGAGGGTTTTTCTTCCTCCTATTTAATTAGAAATTTGTACTTTAACGCATTATTAAATAAAATAACAATGGATAGAGTTCTTAAGGTCAAGAAGCAGATTATAGAAAATCAAAATTTTCACTGTGGATGTCTAGGGCAGATATTTAGAACAAAATAAACAAACAATAAGGTTGAGATCTTGCAGTTAGTGTTACTATGCACAACACTGCAAACAGTATAAATGAGAAGGTGGACTTACCTTTGCTATATTTCAAGAACACTGGACAAAGATTTCACTAAACAAACCCTATTCTGGCAAATTCAAAGCAGAAACAGAGAGGTCATTCCAAAGGGACTATTTAAAACACAGTTGCTGATGCACCAACTTTACAAATCAACAACTTTAAGAGATTAAAGGTACTGGCCCACCATAAGATTGTTTAGGAACTAATCTCTCCTGTAAGTACTCAACAGTGCAAGGGATGGACTGGATTTGATTGGACAAGACCTATGAACCAAAAAAATAAGCACAAGTGTTCAGTCTGTGTAACCATAGTAGACCTAACACTTCAGCAGAGACTTGTTCCAAATTCAGATAGAGCTTTCCAAACTCAGACATTTCAAATTTATTTATGTGAAAAACACCTGGTGAACACATAGGAAAAATTGAACAGTTTTCCTCCTTGTGAGTACTCAAGAAAAGATTTCAAAATATAGAAGATTCAGTCTCTGGTCTGAGAAATGACAGAAAATTTAATTAAAAAAAATAAGTTTACTTCTTTTTTTTTCCCTTGAAAGTTGCTAGTAATGATTCATTTTCTCTATTTCTTCTCCACAACAGTTGATACCATTGATCACTGTCTAATTTATAGCAAATACACCCATATACGTAATAACTAATAAGCACCCTTAAAATATCTGTCATTAATGACTTGAATTACTTTTTTGAAGTTTGGCTAGTAGAACACAGTGGACACTAGAATACACTGACTTAGCCAAATTAAATAGAGAGCAAGAACATACATAAATTAGCCCCTTCTTCCCAAGACATATCCATTTAATTGATTGCCCAGATTTTACACTTTAACTATTTTACCATTCACCTACTTTACTTATATTAGTATTTAGAAACAAAGAGACAGATAAGTGATCTGTGAAAAGCTTTCTAGTTTTTCATTACTCTTCAGCAACACAGTTGAGCAGCTTATTAGAAAAACACAAGAAGGTAACAGATTCCAACCTCAGCAGTCTCTAGTTTCATTACTTTCTGGCATTCAGTGCAGGTAATACAGCAATGCTTTTGGAAAGAACATATATGCCCCCTATAGATTTAATGTATACTTAGCATAGAAAGGTAAAAATTAATAAAAGGCTCATTAAGCATTGCCCAAATAGAAAATTTAATACTAGAAGAATTATATTACATTTGACAATAAATATTTGTTCACATACATAGAAAGAAAATATGAAATTATTCTTTAAAACTTAAATATCCTTCTGGCCAAACCCTTGTTCTTTTAAACATACTTCTTTTAGCCTGCACAAGAGATTGCCACAAGTATTCATTTTCATGAGCAATATTCCCTCCCTGACATGCTATTCCTTTGTACCACAGATTTCCCAAATACCACACTGAAAGGTGTTTAGAAAAAGTGTAGTATTTAATTCTGAATTTATTATAATATATTATGCAAATTTATATATACACTATATACATGACCTGTAGTAATGTTGTTACAACTGTGTTTATATTTTAAAAGATGGATCATAATTTTTGCCTCTTTTAGCAGTAACAACATGCTTTTTTTGGAAATACCATTAGCATTCCATTCAATATACTATTATATACATACAATGAGATCTACAAAGGTAAGTAAATGTGGGTGATAAACCTTCAATAAAATCTTCAAATCTTTAATGGCTTCCACATATTATGATTGAGGAATGAGAATCTTGTTTGGCCTCCTAAAATTAGTAAATTTAAATCAGTCTTTCATTATCTTGTCTTAAAGGCCTGACTGTAGATCTGATTCCACATCCCAATTTCTACTGGCATATCACAGCAAGTATGACAATTATGAATAAAAATAAAGCATGGCTTTTTATTCCCAGGCTCCTAATTCATTCTTACCTCAGTGTTCTTAAATCCCACAGTTTGATGCCATCACCTGCAGCTGTGGTCATGAAAAGGTTGTAAGCTTCAGGTTGCTGAGTGCTGAAGGACGATCCCTATAAAATAGTAATTCAGTTTCAGGTAAGTACTCTCATGGTGTTTTATAGATAGGTTTATGATTTATCGAACCATAGACTATTTGAGTTGGAATAGATCCATAGGGATCATCAAGTTCAACTTCCTGCTCTCTGCAGAACTACATCATATGACTAAGAGCATCATCCAGATGCTCCTTGAACTCTGACAGGCTTGATGCCAGGATCACTTCCCTGGGGAGTCCATTTAAGAAATAAACAGTAAATGTTTGCTAAGTCATATGAAAATAGCTTGGCTGCACATACAGAGAGGAGTGACGAGGAAAGTCAGCATGTGGAAGAAGTCCCATAACCCAGTCAGAGAAATGGAGCATTTCCTCGACTCTTCTCAGTGCTGTCCCAGGACAGCCATGAACTCACCATGATGAATCAATGGGAAAGGATCTCTGGGTCATCTGACAGACTGATGGGGATTATTAAATACCAGGATATGGGATCCTTGATGTGACGTGGGGGAAGATCTTTGTGTGATTGCACAAGACGTTATGGGATCTTTAAGGGTGGAAACAAGAGCAATGAAAAGGGAGGGATCAAAGATTAGTTCAACTATTAACTCTAAGACATATTTAGCCCTGGGCTAAGTGGGCACAGTGGTACTTCAGTAGCAATTGCTTTCATTCATAAGACGACTCATTTTGGCTTTGTACCTTTAAAGAATTAAATCCAGTCTAAAACCTATGATTTTTTAACATCCATATTGGCAAATTCCACACCTTTGGCTGGCTACAAATGTCTTTCTCCAAGGAACTAAATATAAACAGTTAAAACTCTTTCTTTTCTTTGCTTACCATTCATGTTCTTGATCTGGCTGAAAACATCACAGAAATCTCAAGGTAATTTCCCGCAATCAGTGTTTGACTGCCAGGAATCTTCTATTTGTTATGAAAGCTGGTGTACAGCTTGCTCTAACAGATGAATTAAAATGCACTGTGCAACAGATTTCCCAACAAAGTCTACATATTCTCAAATAAGCTGTGTTTAACTATGAAAAAAAGAGTCATACAAAAGGCAAAGACAGTAGTGGTCCAAAGGATAGTATTCATTAAAAGTTAGAGCACTCTTTGTGCTTTGGAAACTTTTACACAGCATCCCTTGCTTCAGCCAGCAGAGTCCAATAAAAAAAGTTCTACAGACACATACGTATTTACTTCAGGAACAACTCCCTTACTACAGAGTCCAGTATCTAATATACTAAGCAAGAAGTGTAATCCATTTGCTCCTTCCCTGCCCTGACATTTTCCCAACAATACATTATACCACTCCATAGCTAACCTAGTATTTTCAAACTACATTTCCTACTGAATGTTGATTATAGAAGTCAAGAAAATATGTTTTATTTAATGTTAATGGCGCAGCATCATTCACACCTGAGAGCCCAAGGCTGCCACCTTTTCTCTTGGCGCAAAGCTCAGTCCTTCCTTGCCACCAGTGGGGCTGGCAAATTGCCATTTTTCAGCCAAGAATTGAAGATGGACGAAGATTCCTCTTCCAAAAGGAATCGAAGAGGAAAGGTGCCAGCCCACAAAGGGCTGGCCTAGTTCTCTCTATTATGCCACACCCCCTCCTCTCTCCACTCCCGACTCCTGGGTTAAGGTTACTCTTAGAGTTACACTTAGGATTAGGGTTAGGGTTAGGCCTCTCTTTTGTTTTAGGATTAGGCTTTGGGTGTTTTTTTAATGTTCATGGCACAGCATCATTGGCACCTGAGAAACCAAGGCTGTCACCTTTTGTCACTTTACTAATACATAGCTATCCTTGTATCTTCAATCTACATTTTCCTCTGAATGTTGATTATAGAAGTCAAGAAAATATGTACTATCTGGGACAATATACAATCTGAGTTTTATTTATCCTTTTGTGTTTTTATAGTCCCTTAATTTATGATAATCTATTATTTATGAGTATCTGATGCCAAAAGCAGCATATTCAAAAAGACTCTTGAAACTATATTCTTTCATTCTGATAGACAAACCACTTGCCTCTGCCCCATCATCTTCCTCATCCATTACTGCAATCCCTTCTCAGGTTCTCTCTGGACTAACTACATTGAATTTTCCATATAAAATTTGGCCTGAAAAAGGACATGGTTCAACAGAAACCCTATATCTTTTACTAATTCCATTTGAGCACCATTCATGTCATCCAAACAGTGTAGCTGGCTTACGCTAAAGGCATTGATCAACAGATGTCTCAGAAAGCACTCCATATGTTGCAGGCCAGCATATACCTTTAGACAGCATTGTAACTAACTGAAACTTCTGAGTTGCCCATTATATTTTTCAGCCTTCACATCACATACCTTTCCTAATTAATGGAACAATGAATTTTGAAACAAAAGTGTCTGAGCAGAAAACTCAAAACCTCGCTATTTCTGTGAAAATTAGTGTACTCTGTAACTGTGCTAGCAGAACATAATACCATCCACATATTTGTGGTTCACAACTATAGGTTCCTGTTCAAAGATTGTTCTTCAGCATTTTAAATGTGTTATTAACACTAAAGCTCTGAATCTTTGTGGCCTGATCTCAAATTGCCATCTATTTCTGTGTCTCAGGCAGTCCTAAACTATAAGACAGGAACATGATTTTGATATTTCAATCAATTCCATTTACTACATTGCTTAAAAGCCAGTATGAAAAGCAATGGAATGATACAATAAGCTCAATCAGATACACTGCAGGCTGAGATGAATTTCACACACTTGGCAATTCTTGCAAGTAATCTCTAGAACAGATCAAAAGGACAATTTAAAATCCAAATAATTACATTGCAAATTATATATACTTGCTTACAGCTACTTCTGTCCAAACCCAAAACCAGCACAAAGTCATGCTGGTCATTGACGTTTCTCGGATATCCTACGGATCTAATAATTTGCTAATAGATTTCTTCCACACTTAAACATTCCGTAAGGTTTCCAAAGACCTTCTAAATAGATTATCTTTTTTATTTATTTAAAGAATAAATTTTCTGATTATTCCCTCTTAACTACTATCCAGGTAGCATCATAAAGCAGTATTGAAACATAAGAACTGATTTTCATAAAAATAAACTTGAAAATGCACTTTAAGAATATATGAATGTACTACAATCACTAATGAGCAATCACTCTGCAAGGTGAGATTTGAAATAGTCCAAAGGAAAACCTTAATAAATTTTAGGATGTAGGCATTGTATCTTCAGCATCAATTGTTTCACTTCACAGATTTGCTTCTAGTGCATCACCTCTCATAATTAGCTAACCTTAGATTTCAATGTGTTTCATACTTTAAACAGTATGTAGTTTGCACACAGCATTCTGCATGTTTTTATACATCTGTAAAATATTTTTGTGTATCATCTTTATGAAAATGCCGAGTTATATTCACTTCAGTAGCTTTAAACTAAAGTATTAGTTTTATATAACTGAAAAAAATAGAGAACCTTCATGTATAACTTTCCCCCCAAATGGGTTATTTTCTTTGCTATACCACATACATCTTGGGTTTTTTCCCAAGTGAATACTTGCCCACAGCTTTAATGTTTTTCTTGATTAAATAACCTGAAGGCACTAAGCTGACCAAGCAAAAATAAAAGCCAGAACTTTAAGCCTGTATGTGTTACAAACAGTACTGAAATAGTTAGCACAATTTTAAGTGTTTTACCAGATTGTATCTATAAGGAAAACCCACAGAGAAATCTACAACAGTAATAATAAGGAGCTGTTTCAAACCCACAGAAGCAAGAACTTTCCAATTGGGGATCAAAAACCACATTCAACCAGGCCTAACACAGCAAGCATTCCAGAATGTATGGTACCATAAAAACTCTAAACACCCAAATCAGTCTTCCAGGGAAAAAAAAAAGGGCAAGGATGAGGGGGTTTTAGCCATCTATTCTATTGCAGTACTGACAATTGTTTTTTCTGTTGTTGTTTCTGAAGTTTCAGAATAAATCAGATGATGTCAGACTGAACTTTAGAGAACAGTTACCTAAGGAAAAGTTCCTGCTGGCCTACAGTAGTACAGACTAGCACAAGTAAGGCAAAGAACAATAAACACTTCCCTAATAACAAGCTTGTTCAGTCACTCTCACTGCTCCCTCCTTTACGCTAGAAAACAAATGAAATCTGTATGCCTTTATCACACAGACTCAAGTCCTTGCCCATCCTCTCCAACATATAAAAACTTATTGATTACTATCAGTTAGATTTTTACCCTCCAATTTCTTTGTTGATGGTATTGTAGTGATACTATGAATAAAATTCAAAAAAGTATATACCTTATTTTGGCAGATCTGATGGACTGATCTCGTGTGAACTTCTGGTATCACTGCTGTGCTGCAGCCTGCATTGAGGTCAAAAACTTCCAACGCTCGGTTACTGCCAGCTGTAAGTACAACATCTGTACATTTCTCTGTGTTAAAGTTAAACTGATCTTAAGCATAGAGATAGAAAAAAATAGAGATAAATATATATCAGAATTCTGTTTTATTTATTGCTCTATGAGCAGCACCAAAAATCTTACAGCACTAAAAACTTATGTTCAAGGAGGAAGTTCAATACTACAAAATATTGTAGCTTTTTTACTCTAATAGAAAAGGAGTAGTAAATAATCAGATGCTACTTAGTTTAACTGAAGTTATGTGCATGTCATTAAGTCCAAAGAACTACAAAGAAAATACAAAGGATACAAGAGTAGAAATCATTCACTGCTGAAAGGCTTGTAATCTCCATTGTTGAAGCCATGGGAAATTTCTGTACCAATTTGCAAACACTTCTCTGTTTGTATCTGCAAAGAATATAAAATAAATGCTAGTGTTAATGAAATAAGTTATGATTTGTGGTCACCAGTAAACTCCCACTGAAATCACAAAGCAAATCAAAATGCTTCCTTTAATTATTAAAAACTAAAACCACAGATCTTTGACTTATTGCTGAACTCTAAACCTGGTAACCAACTCATTTGGCTGAAAAGAAACATGATATTCATATACATAGGATTGTTCTTCCATCAACATGAAACACTAAAATAATCCAGTATAAATATTGAAAACGTTGAAGAGAAAAAAAAATCTGTAAAGTACCTATGTTCTAAAAGCAGAAATACCACTAGTCTCAGTATAGCATTTCAATGAACTGTTCAGAGGGCAATCAGAAAGAAAATGAGGAGAAAACAGTGAGGAAAGAATAATTTCCACTTAAGACCTGAACCAGGGTCTGATAACACGCTACCAAAGAAATTTGCTTCCCAGCATACACAGAACTCTATAATGTCCTGTAGGTTATTTCCCAGCTCCATGCAGATGTTGCAAACATACCAAGACCTCTAAAATGGCTTCCGACTTACTGATATTACACAACATAAGACTGTTGCTATTCAATCTAATTAGATCTTTCTGTTTGCTGAAATATAGCAGCACAGGCAACATGAATCTGTTCTTAAAGTAAACAGAAAACAATTACTCCATAGATATGGAAATGAATATGTGTATGCATATGGCTATGTGGGGCAAGAAGAGTGTGATTTTCATAGAAGTCACCTAAGAAACATAAACAGAGTTAATAAGAACTGTACTGGGTCTGCTTGGGGTGGAATTCATTTTCTTCATAGTAGCTTGTACGGTGCTAAATTTTACACTTGTAACCAAAACAGCGTTAATAACACACCAGGGTTTTAGCTCTTGCTGAACAGTGTCTGCATAGTGTTAAAATAATTCCTCTGTAACAGTTAATATTATACTTGCATTTTAGCACATCTGTCTAATGACAGTACAAAAGCCCATGCATGACAGGCTTGTAGGAATCATTACTGTTTCTTTCCAACAAGGCTAATAGTTTGCAAAACTGAGATCATTTGACAAAAGCAGTATGTTTATCAGCCAGATCTGATCAAAAGAAAAATGGCTAGTGACTTGCTTTTGCCTTTTGTTGTCACTCTCAAACAATGGTCTGCTGATATTTTCAGGTAGACATTAGAGCTACTTCAGCAGTGATGGTGAAACAGAAGGTAAAATACAGTGTTTTGCAAATTAATCTGAGAACTTTTTGTAGTTTCCACAAGTACTTTATTTGAGCAAACTGAAAAATAAATTGCACTAGGATTCAGGAGCAAATGATCTATCTCTATTTTTGGGTAAAGATATCCAAGATAACTTTAAATCAGCTGAGATACTTAGAACAATCTAAAGAATGCAGTATGAAGCTTCCTTTGGTCTAATTTACCCTGCTGAAAGAGGCTTACTAAAGCAGTTATATTGCTTCCAAATGCAAGAATCATTGTTTGAGTTAGAGAAAGTATCTTGTTTCTACACAGCACACTGACACACAAATAAACACCTCACAGGATGTTGCTCAGGTAGAAGTTCACATAGAAAGCAAATCAACCAATAGTAAACTGAGATTCATCAAATCCAAGTTATGATAAAACTGGAACAAAGTAACAGGGAGAAAAAAAGGACTACCCATTACTGAAAAAAAAATAGTATATGTAAGAATTTTTTTATTTTTACTTTTGGGGTTTTTTTTACATAATGCATTTGCTACATGTCCTGTATACATTCAATTCAAAGTGCAAGTCAATCAAAATTCAGCTAGGCATAGTGGACACACCAAGCAGGGCACTCTACCTAAGTTCTTGTCTCTTAGACATTAAATTTTGTATAGTAGTTTGGGTTACCTTTTTATTGCTTATTAATATCTCAATAAACTAAGAATTAACAGGCAACACAGAAAATAGGTAATCAGAATATGGAAGAAATATACTATGTATTTCTGCCTTACCAGTGAAGTTCCACCTACCAGGTTAATGTCTCAATCCAGGAAAGCAGTCCTACTCAAAAGCACACTAAAGCTTGGGCTTAGTATGTTTTTCTGTGCAGTAGCAAAACTACCAGGGAAATAGACCAGCTTTTCCCATTTAAGGATGCAGCCCAATACTGTTTAATATCATGAACAGAGAGGACATACCACTCATAATATCAACTAAGACTTCAGTGTTTTAACCCTAACTCTTTTTATCCTTCCACTCAAAAATATTTTGCAATTAGCTTTTACAATCTGTTCAGTATTTTTTCTTGTGTAATATTTTTGCCCCCCCAGCCCACCTCACCACCCAAAAAATCACAGATGAAATAGCACAAGTACATTCACTGGTCTGCCAATGAGAAATTGTACCCACCGTTTGAGGTCATCCTTGGTTGCGTCTAGATGGAAACTTAATAGATGAAATTCAGCTCCACAACACAGCAATATAAAAGCATCTAAGAAATAAAACTGTGCAAAGCGTACAGTCTTATCAAACTTTTCTTTACCCTGAAATGCAAAGGAATTTATTAAGAATGGATTCAAACATAAAAAATACTTTTTGTCTGAGATTGCTGGTGTTAACGCAGAGTCTCCCTGTTACCCTGATCATAGGCCAGGAGTTAAATGTACTATGTAGTGATCCTTCCTATTTTTGACATCTATTAATCTCAAAATACTTTTTTATTCTGCTTAAATTAGTTGGCAGTAAATTTAATAGAATCTGCAGTCAATTGAACGTAATACAATCTAGTTTCATACTCTAAACTTCCATTTGAATTGGGGAGTAGATTATAAAGTCAAGCAAAGCTGAGCCAATGAAAACAATACAGAGCAGACAATAAAACGAAAAACTTCCAGACATGCCCACTAGTTTTTTTCTGCTGAGGCTGAATTTGATTTTTTGACAAACTGGCATTAGGAAAACCTAACTTGAAGTTAACAAAGATCACCCAAATCATTATATGGGTTGGAGTCACCACTCACTAGCTCTAAATTTAGGCTGTATGTTACGTCTACAGAGCTCTTAAAAATGGAAGCACATGAAAATGTAAAACAGTGTCCTCTGTGTCCAAACCAATAGAAGTTTCTAATTACCAGAATTAGGGAAGGTTCCTTATTGCAGACTGACCAGACCCTTAAAGTTCTGTCTTCTGACGCAGAAACTAACCAGTTCCTGTTATGACTCCAGCCAACAGAGTTAACTGCACCATCATGACCTAACAAAAAAAATAATGGAAATATCATATTGCTCATTTCTTGCATTCATACATTTCTCCAGAATTAATTGTCTTGTTTTAATATAATTATGCACAATATCAAAATACATTTTAACTATAGACTTCAAACAGCTGGATTAAAACTGGTAACAGTAAATCAGCTATTGAATTTTTCTTCCACCCAAAACCACTGAAGAATGTCTCTCATTAACAATAAGACAGTGATAATTCTAACTTTAGTTTTTCAAAATTATTGAAAGGGCATTTTCAAGAAACATCCTAGAAATTAAATTTAAGCCAAGGTAGAGTATTACACAAAAGGAGAATCTGAGTATTATACTGTAATGAAATTTTATATTAAACATGATCTGAAAACCCCTTGAGACCTTGAAAATAGTTGAAATCCTTTATTTTATTCACTGTGTATTTGTAAAAACACAGTGAATGTGCCACTACAATGGCTTCTGTGGGACTGCCTTGTTAGATTAAAAAACATAACTGTTTAAAAATCATAGTTTAAAGTATTATAATGTCCAGTTAATACGTTTTGCTATAAACCTTTGCATTTTTGCATTTAGCATCTACCAGAAACAGACTGGGACACAGTTAAAAACAAGACTATAAACTTACAAAGAAAGAACTCAAAAGCCAGAAACATTATCCAAAAGCTAAAATTATTAATTTGATCTAAAATTATTTTGATGCTTACCCAAAAGGACAAAATAGAACTATTTTCAATCAAATTTAGCAAATTCTGACCCATATTGTCCTAATTTGTCAGATGAAGGCTGATGAATTTCATCTAGCCTTAAAACTTTCTAAGTTCTTTTGCTGCCCTCTTGTGTACATTTTCTCTTTAGTCAACTGAGGTTTTATATAAAAAAAAATGTTTTAAGTTACAGGCAGGTTATTCAATTTATCTCAGCAATTGAGATCTTCCATGATGTGTTTATAAAAAGACTTGTAAATCAGATATTTTAATTCCCAGTTACCAAACACCCACAGCATTTTAATCATGGTACTGCATAAATACATATGTAAGTACAATACTTGTTTTATTCACAACACAAAGATTTATTTAGAGGCTTTAGTTTTCTAAAAACATTTGGAAGCCTCGAATTATCTGCATTAAAGAAAAAATCCACTAAAGTAATCAAACAACAACAACAAGAAGCAAAAAACAAACAAAAAACCCCAAACCAAAACAAAAAAAACCTCACCAAACACTACCACAACAGAATATACAAAACAGATTTCCAAAGTGGCAAGGAACATGAGAAACTTTAGGAAAATCTGAGCTTTGGAAAATTGGAAGAGTCACGCAAAAAGCTTTAGAATCTCTGTGCTCCAGGCCCCCCAGTCCCAAAGCACAGTGAAGGAGATGCCAGCTGGCTTGCAAGAGCCCAGTGAGTTTCAAAACAGGCGTTCCTCAGGGTTCCCCAGTCCTGAAGCACATTGAGAACAGCAGCTGGTTTTGTAAAAAGACTTCTTCAAAAAGGCCATGCTGACTGTAAATCTTTACAGCTGGTCAACATTAGCTTAACTTACAGGACACAGACACCTGAGGAGCCACCACTGAGAAGGAGTGCAAAACTACTTAAAACTGTAACCAAACACTCCAGGGAACAATGCTGGATACATTTATTTTTATAGAACATTTTTTGTTATTATATCACTCCTCTCTTCTGCTGCAATATAAAAATATGACTTTTGATATGCAGCTATAGTCAGCTGTTAATGCTTCCTTCAACTTGAATCTTTTTCATAGAACAGATATAATTGCCGTTTCTTGAAAAAAGGTTTTGCATTACCATTCATTGCAGCTCTGAATAAGAGTCACGCATCATGGTTTTTAATGAAAACACATATATTATGATACTTCTAAACCAAGGGCATCAAAAGTAGAAAGTAAGCCGGTGATTTCATGATAATCTGCACAGAAAAGCTATGTGAATGAAATAAGCAGCTACTAACTGATGGTTTGATGTTCCTACTCCCCTTTGGAACAGAATCAGGCAGTTTCACATTTATGTTGCTTTTGAAAAGAACTACATTCACAGGTTTCATTCTAATGCTCCCTAAAGAGCCTGAAGCAGAATGTGATTTACATTGCTATTCAGATTCTGTATCATTAAAAAAAAGACATAAAGGATTAAAGGTATCAATGAAATAAATCAGATAGTAGTGCAAAACCTAAGAAAATTAATAGAACAAAGCCACTATCAGAAGAAAAATTTAGCAATGCATCAAATATTTTGTAATGCAAGACAAAGAATTAACTTAACACCTTAACAACTAGCACAAGAAAAATATTGTCTCTAGTAGCATGATGTTTGATCCAGGTTATTCTATTCTTCTCAGCACGATACATTGGCCTGAATTTTCAGAGTACTGCAGTATTTTCAGGAGTTTTGAATGTTGAAACATCCTATAAAACCATCATATTTAATTTTATCTTATGGAAAGTCAAAGCCTTTCTTTAATAATGTGTCAAAACCTAAGGACTATTTCCTTCATGATTTACATGAAACTAAGAAATATGAACTAAGGTTTTCTTTCAATTTAGAAACCTCTCATTTCTAATCTTTTTTTCTGCTTTCAAACATGTCGTTAGAATATTTTTTCTTATTAAAGTCTGTGTTTTCTGTTATTTCCAGTATTGAATCACTCCTTAGATATTATTTATTATGTAGCAAGTATATGGAGGTGTACATATGATGAAATCAATGAAATTAGTATCTTCTCCTGAGACACAATAAAGATAAACCCCAGCTATTACCAGTCCAAAATCAATGAGGCCTGCATAACAACAAACTTCAGTGACAAAAAAATCCAAAAAATGAGTATTTAACTGAACTGAAATGTCAGTTTCTGCAGACCAATCTCTATATACATTTGAGTAAAACCAGTCTTGATATTGTTTCACAGAGAGAAGCTGGATCTGCAATGCAGAACACAAACTGCAAAGAACAGCTGCAGAAAACATACTGCACAAGGAAAATTTAGAGTCCCGTGGAATAATTTTGCAACTGTAGCAATACTGCATTATTATTTTTAAAGATGCATGTAAAAATAAGGGAAGGAAATACATAATTGTGATCTGTTTTGGTTAATTGCATTTTTTAGAAATCCTGATCTTCTAGATATATGAGCTCCCTTTGGACAAACTTACTGCTTTTTTTGTTGTTTTTGTTATGTAGTTCTACCTACATAACAAAATTATGTCAATAAAACCTCCAAACACTACTCTTGACTGCAGTTTATATAACTTCCATTATGAATTTGCTCACATTAGTCAGTGATACATGAAGAAAAATATTTTTCAAAATTTATGAGTTTGCTATAGTTGAAGAAAAAGACCTTATTACTCTGTCCACAGAGCATATCATCATAAATTTCTTCACACAAGGACAATATGAGTAATGTTGCCTCCTTAATGTCACAGCTTCTTCCACTAAACACAAAGAAAATTACTCAAAAACCCACTAGTTTTCAGCAGTCAGTTGTCCGAGTTATTTATTTAGAAATATTTTTCTAAAATAATATAGTCTATTTTTAATACTTGTTAGTGTATACTGGTAAAAACCAGTCATCTTCCATTATGAACTTTCACAGAAAATTGATTTGGCAGGACTTATTTAAAGTTATAACATTTACCGTTATTAAAAATTTAACAGATGTTTCTTGTAGAAATTTAGAAATAATTTGTATTTTAAGACTCATTTAAAAGTGCATGTATTTGCACATGCACACATTTTTGCAGATATGGATTTCTCCACACAAATACTCCCTCTTCTTTAAATAATTGCTCTTTAGAAATTTGGAGTTGCAAACCAAGCACATCTTTTACCAAGTAATCACAGTCAAATTTTTGGCTAATATACAATTACAATATGCTATGGCAATATAAACATGCATAATCATTGCAATACATTGCCTTTATTGCTTCTATTTAATTATTGTACCATACATACACAACAGATATTGCAATATATATGTCATGATAGATTACTACTTATCTCCCCAAAAACTGAGAAATGGGAAAATCTGGTAGTCAGTTTAATTCTAATTAAGCAATCAGAGAAATAAATTCTACATGTTGAACCATAAGTACTCCCTCTCCCTTGTTCTTCTCTAAGTGATGTAAGTGGAATCTCTTAGTTATTATG
>VWZD01006969.1:105755-118897 GCA_013396695.1 Sakesphorus luctuosus
TGTCTAATATTTACATTTGAAAGCAACAGGGACCTAATATTCTGGTTTTTTTAAGCATAAAAATCACATATGTCACTACAACAAAACAAAAACCAGATATTCATTTCATATGTTTAACACAGATTTTGTATGAAGAGCACAATCTCATGTTGGAGGATTTGGTAGCAATTTGTATGCAACTCATTTCTTGTCCTGACATATTCTCTAAATAGTTTTCATCACAAAACTGTAACTCAGTGTTCACAAAAACTGTGCTACAAAACTTAAGTGCAGAAACTTTTAGCAGTCATTTAAATCTATTTTCTTACATTCATTTTTTATATCTTCCTATTGAAGTTATATCACTTTCTTATATATTAGAATAAAAAAAAATACATAAAAATATTTCTGGATCACTTCCTATAGATGATGAATTTCTTTCATAAAGTAATCCTAAAAACTATCCAAGTACAGTTAGATATATATATATTGGTAATCAGCAGGGGCACACAATGACAGGGTAGATTCCCTTAATGCCTACATAATGGAAGAGATTTGTGAAATTTATGTGTCCACTCAAAAGCTTTCACTGAAAAGAAATAAATTAATAACGAGTAGATAAATGAACCAATGGCGTAAAATGAGGGAAGGTAGAGCAAGAGAAGATAGCAATGAGAGAGAAAAAGAAAATGATAAATAGAATTCAAATCAGTGTTACAAGGTTCTCCGTGAATATTTAAAGAGCTGTCACCTGAGTGTCTCCTTCTTAAATCTCCAGAACATCTTTACAAAGGAAGAAGGAATAAAAGTCATGCTCAACTTCACCATTATTATGCACTGCTATCCAGTGTCCAAGTACCATCCACATTGCAGGTTCAGAATACTACATTCCACAATGCATTTTTTCCTACATTATGGTAATATAAACAGATAAGAGATCCATATTTCTAGTCTCTGAGAGCCACCTACTAAATCTGAATTTTAAGTGAAAAACACAATAGGATTGACATGTATGCTAAGAGACATATCAGAATCCTTTCTTCTGTAATCAAAATGTTTTCTGTTACTAAATGCACCATTATACTAAACTGGTAAAGAATTACTCTTCATTTTTATCTGACAGGCAGTTGACTTTTTCTCCAAGTACTAGCAATTGCAAATGCTAAATAATGCTGTTCAATATTTTCATCACAAAAATAAGTGGTTCTGAACAAAATACTACAAAAAATTCATGACCCACAAACTCAAAAGTATGAGGTCTTTGAGGTAAAAGGAGGTGCTCTTCAGAAGATTTCTCCCACTTTTCTTAAAATTTTGTCAGTATGGATTTTCAGCTAAAGGGATGAAAGTAAGTAAGGGCTTGGTAAGTATATCAGGTATGTATATAAGGTAAATCATAGACACACACACGCATGCACACACACACACACGCGCACACACACACGCCCGCGTACACACACAATTAGTAATATATAAACATTCATGTGCAGAAAAAATAAGAGACAATAACTTTGTATGGAATTTTGGAGTCTTGTTTAATGGGATATCATCTCAAATCCAGAATAAAACTTTTTTCTAAGAGAGACACAGGTCATATCTCATAACACATTCAATACTAGAAAAAGATGTTTAATTATTGAAGTTTGCATTAACTCATTAATGTAACTTTACAACCCAAGTTTTACCTAAGTTTTCCATTTAATTTCCTTTTTACTATGTTTGGAGCTCCTAATAAATATTAATTATTGTGATTCATAATTTACAAAGACTACTTTNTTCTAGATCAAACTCAATCATACTCTACACCTTTAATAAGTCATAAATTTACCTGAAAAAACATTATAGGTATCGGTGAGATTGGAATTGAATATCAGAACAGTTTTGTCAGCCAGGCCACAAGCCAGCATCTCTCCATCCCCTGTAAGGAAGAGTGTCTAATATTTACATTTGAAAGCAACAGGGACCTAATATTCTGGTTTTTTTAAGCATAAAAATCACATATGTCACTACAACAAAACAAAAACCAGATATTCATTTCATATGTTTAACACAGATTTTGTATGAAGAGCACAATCTCATGTTGGAGGATTTGGTAGCAATTTGTATGCAACTCATTTCTTGTCCTGACATATTCTCTAAATAGTTTTCATCACAAAACTGTAACTCAGTGTTCACAAAAACTGTGCTACAAAACTTAAGTGCAGAAACTTTTAGCAGTCATTTAAATCTATTTTCTTACATTCATTTTTTATATCTTCCTATTGAAGTTATATCACTTTCTTATATATTAGAATAAAAAAAAATACATAAAAATATTTCTGGATCACTTCCTATAGATGATGAATTTCTTTCATAAAGTAATCCTAAAAACTATCCAAGTACAGTTAGATATATATATATTGGTAATCAGCAGGGGCACACAATGACAGGGTAGATTCCCTTAATGCCTACATAATGGAAGAGATTTGTGAAATTTATGTGTCCACTCAAAAGCTTTCACTGAAAAGAAATAAATTAATAACGAGTAGATAAATGAACCAATGGCGTAAAATGAGGGAAGGTAGAGCAAGAGAAGATAGCAATGAGAGAGAAAAAGAAAATGATAAATAGAATTCAAATCAGTGTTACAAGGTTCTCCGTGAATATTTAAAGAGCTGTCACCTGAGTGTCTCCTTCTTAAATCTCCAGAACATCTTTACAAAGGAAGAAGGAATAAAAGTCATGCTCAACTTCACCATTATTATGCACTGCTATCCAGTGTCCAAGTACCATCCACATTGCAGGTTCAGAATACTACATTCCACAATGCATTTTTTCCTACATTATGGTAATATAAACAGATAAGAGATCCATATTTCTAGTCTCTGAGAGCCACCTACTAAATCTGAATTTTAAGTGAAAAACACAATAGGATTGACATGTATGCTAAGAGACATATCAGAATCCTTTCTTCTGTAATCAAAATGTTTTCTGTTACTAAATGCACCATTATACTAAACTGGTAAAGAATTACTCTTCATTTTTATCTGACAGGCAGTTGACTTTTTCTCCAAGTACTAGCAATTGCAAATGCTAAATAATGCTGTTCAATATTTTCATCACAAAAATAAGTGGTTCTGAACAAAATACTACAAAAAATTCATGACCCACAAACTCAAAAGTATGAGGTCTTTGAGGTAAAAGGAGGTGCTCTTCAGAAGATTTCTCCCACTTTTCTTAAAATTTTGTCAGTATGGATTTTCAGCTAAAGGGATGAAAGTAAGTAAGGGCTTGGTAAGTATATCAGGTATGTATATAAGGTAAATCATAGACACACACACGCATGCACACACACACACACGCGCACACACACACGCCCGCGTACACACACAATTAGTAATATATAAACATTCATGTGCAGAAAAAATAAGAGACAATAACTTTGTATGGAATTTTGGAGTCTTGTTTAATGGGATATCATCTCAAATCCAGAATAAAACTTTTTTCTAAGAGAGACACAGGTCATATCTCATAACACATTCAATACTAGAAAAAGATGTTTAATTATTGAAGTTTGCATTAACTCATTAATGTAACTTTACAACCCAAGTTTTACCTAAGTTTTCCATTTAATTTCCTTTTTACTATGTTTGGAGCTCCTAATAAATATTAATTATTGTGATTCATAATTTACAAAGACTACTTTAAAGATTGTTCCAAGGTGGAACTCCAAGTTGCAAATTTGCAACTGAAAATACATTGTAAAACTGGGAAACATGTAGTCAACACAGACTACACCAATAACAGAACCCCTCCTTGCAAGTTTGCAATAATATAACTTTTTTTACTCCAAGAAAAAAGATCTTTCCAATTTTTGCCAAACTGTGGTTGTTTAAGTCTGTGCGTGTCTTTGTGAGAGACAAGAGACAAAGACAAAAACCAGAGAAAGATGTTTCTTCCTCACAATAAAAGAGGACTTATGCTTAAAATGTACTATCAAAACTGTAGCGATGATTTTCTTTGTTAAAAATGAACTTTTCATTTTAAGTGCATGTAACTTTCCTAGAAATAAGCTCTCTGCAACCAATTTCTTTCAGGAACCTTAAATAACAACTTCCTCCCATTGTCCAGGGAACACAGAGATGGCTGGACTATATTTTAGAACAGTTACTGATTGCATCTAATTACTTTTTTCCTTGAGGATGGAAGTTGCTGTTGTCCTCAAAATACTTACAAAGATATAAATTTTTAAATACTTTGAAAACATTGTGACTTGCAAGGTGTACATTGACAGAATTATATACTTGGTAAAATGCTTGACTGCTGATCTAAGAAGTGGTTTCTACTTCATCATATTTATGTTGGAACAGACTTAAACCTATTGCAAGAGTCATTTCTCCACAGCAGTTAAGAAAAATACCCTTCTTTGGATTACACAAAAGAATTCCTTTTTTATATTTCAACATATAAAAACTGAATAATATTTATATAAGAAATAAGAGTATTCTGAGTCTTTTGAGATACAGCTTGTAATACACCCTGATGACAGTAAACATCTCAGAAAATAAATTCCTCAGTGAAAGAACTACTCATTTTCAAGTTGTAGTTGAAAGTCATAGAATAATTCAAATGGAAACAAGACATAAAATCAGAAGTAGAATCCTTTTTCACACATGTTAACAACTTGCATGGTTTTGCAAGATGAAAAATTATGGTCAAACAGTATTTGATATTGCCATAAAGGTTTCTGGGAATTTATCTGTTAAATCCATGGTCTTTATAAACTATGCCACACAAATTTTGTTTTTCTTTCTGCACACTGACAGAACTGCACATTTAATAAAGTTTGTACTTACCAGAATACTGAACAGAAAAAATTGGGGTTGGCTTGCAAGTAACAGATAACTCTCTCTCATATTTGATTGGAGGATCACTTTCCAATGGATATTCTTTATTTTTACTTCAAAGAAGGAAAAAGGAAAGAAAGCAGTATGTTGTCATTTCAGTTATAAAATAAATGTGCTTTGGGAATGATTATAAATACTGTTATATAAATATTTCCTGGAAAATTCTGTTAAATCCAAGATAAGAGTCAATTGAATGTTCAACTGTCATTTTCAAATTACTCCTATCACCAACTGTTATGAATTCATGAGGTCAAGAATTAATATAGACTTGTAAAAAAATCAAATTTCTGAAGTTGCATTGCTATCTAAGGGAAGTATTTAAAGACTGCAAACTCTATTTTTCTGTGACAAAAAGCAGTATTAGGTAAAAAGTAGCAATTTGACTGAAAAAACTTAAAACACTAAGTAGCTTAAACTATCATAAAACAGTGTAAACCAAAGTAGAAATTAGGTAGAAATCATCTGAAGGGCTCACATAAAAGCTCACCTGTGTGTTTAAGGATTACAAAAACTTTCTCTTGAGCTATAAAGTGTTTTTTCTTAACACTCTAACAGCTCTTTTTAAGTGAAAAAAATGATGGCATTAATCATTCTTTATTTTTATGTTCATACTACATAGAGCAAAGACTATATAAGTGCAATACCCCTATGTAACATTTCACACAAATTAACATGAAAGTGTGAGCTCTAAAAAAATCATTTATTCTTTGTGTCCACGGGGATGAAGATTCCACTAGTCAGTTCATACCATTATGTATACTCTGTTTAAATGCATTACCTTCCATTAGCTTAAGAGAACATGATTTTAGGGGTGAATGAGGTACATGATCTGAAATCACTGTGTCTCCCTGTGCCACATTCAGTTATTTTTCTGACTGGAACTGCAGCTTAAGAACATACTGGGACTTTGCTTCCAACCATATTTAGCATCTGTTCATCTTTCTACCAACACAAATCTAAGAAAATAGAGACGTATATCTTCTTTTAATAAAGTACCAATATTTAAATGATAGTCACTTTATATCTAATTAGCTGCAGTCACTTTATATCAAATTTTAAAAGCCTTTTTAGTTCCAGTCATACCCCTAACAAAAAAGTTCAAATGAGAGAAGTAAAGACAAACCATATTATCAGTAGAAATGTAATTAGCTCATTTCAATTTGTTCCTCCTTGAATGGAGTTGCTAGATTACCTACCATTTGCAGGTGGTCTTACACTTTGATACCTCTTTTTTTTTCAGGTTAATATTTGGAGTAAACATGGTCATTCTATGAAAGAGAAAAATAGACTCTTCTAAATGAAACATTAAACATTGCAAAGAGAGAAATAGTTTATTTCGAACAAAAGCAATCCTACTTTCTTCTTACTATTTATGTCTACTGATAATGTCAGTAGGTAAGAGAATGTACACTTTGATGACAAATTTCTAGTGATCTAATGCCTAAGTTTGCCCTTGGAGTTATTTGTTGAATAATGCATTCTGAAGGCCAAAATCCATTCAAATAAAGTTCTCAGACAATTCTTCCTGCAAGCTGAAGAAGCAAGGGATGAACAAGCCAGGATGCCTAATTTGGTTTTCAAAAGGAAGTTGAACAATGGCCAGAAGTTGAGAAAATCTTGTTTTACAGTATATTTTCATATTTTTAAAATTCTTTTTTTTTGATAACATAACTGTTTTTCATAGGTGATTAATTTCACAGTCTTGACACTACATGGCTCTAATATGTGAAAAATATCACAAACCAGTAGAACAGTAAAAATAGTATTATATCTACTCACTGTGGTGCGGTTGTATATCCTGATGACTTAATTTTGTTATGGAAAACCAATGGCTTATCTTTCACTGTTTTTTTCAATCCTATAGTAAAATAATTTAATTTACATTAAAACTATTTTTTAACATTATGTTTTTACACTTCAGGTAGATAGGCTAGCACGATAGAAATATTTGATGTTTCCTTATATTATAAAACACATTTCTGACCAATCCCTCTAAAATAATGACTACTGAGAAAAGGAAAGAAATATTAACTTCTACATTGTATAACATCCCTTCTCCAAAACTATGGATGACTAGGAACTTTAAATTTTCAAGTAGCAAGAATATTGTTCTGAGTCACTTTTTCCATCATTCATTCACAAATGCATTTTCTAGCTGTCTATTTTATGCCTAGACTGTGTATGCATTATCTGTAATGTATTCACACCTCATATCCGGAATATGGAAATCATCTAAAGAACTGACTGGTGGGTACATAGAACTACTGGTGTTTCTACATGGCTTAGGTCATTGGTAATGTCTGTGTTCAGAGTTCCATACTAGGAAGCCTGAAGGGCAGTCTCCAAACCCAAACTGAATATGAGTCTTTCACATCAGCAGAAACAAATGAAACAAATAAATGTTGTAAAGGGAGAAATCTTGTTGATAATCCCAGCAAAAAACTTCAGATGCATTGAAAGTGATTGCATGGACACATTTAGCGATGCTGAGAATAGAATTCCCTTCAACTCCCACTGTCCTTTCCCTTTATGTGGCAATGAGGCAGAAAAAGGTCCTCCTGAGAAGCTCCCAGTTTCACTTACCTTAGCAGACCAAAGGATTTCCATACATTACAGCACCTTATTTATCTGAACATGAGATGTCAACAAAGGTAGCACAGGTGTCAGTGCTAGGTGTCCAAAACAGCCTGGAATTCTAGCTAAAACACTGTAGATGCATTCTCAGGATATCATGAACTACTAAATATATCACCTCTGACATCCTAACAGGTCCAACAAGTGCAGTGAATATAGCAAAAGTAGATTGTTTCTACATGTCTACAGCTGCCAACATTTTTACATCTTTCCCAAATAAAAAGTGATCATGAAATCAATATTTTGTAAGTATTTTTTGGATTTTCCTTTATTGTTGCTAACAAAAAACCAAACAAACTACAAGTGCTTCAACATCTAATGGAAGTCAGATCTTCTCTTCTTTTAAACAGGAGGACACTCAGGCAAAAATTAATTTCCTAAACTTGCATATATTGATAAAAGACTATTCATGACAACAAAATTTACCAAAAAGGTAACCAAAGTTAATAAAGAAATGACAAATTATACAGAAAGTTATACTGCATGCTATGGAAAAAGAATGACTTATGAAAATGTAAACATTCTACACTCTAAGACAAAATCCACAGAAAGGTGTCAGAGAATCATTTTTGAAAGAAGAAACATACTTATTACCATCATTTTCAACTAGAAATATATATATATAGGATAAGTAATATTACTAGAAGTTTAAAACTCTTCCTACTAAAGTAAATATATAATGCAACATATATTTAAAACTGAAATAAATATATTGATTGTATTAGGCACAAGCTAGTTTGAAGTCAGTTACTGTTATTAAAAAATATAACTTGATTAATTAATTTCTAGATGGTTTATACATACCAGGTGTTTTACTAGAAGATTCTTTCATGTTTTTCTTTAAACCTTTACACAATGGAGAAGTAGTCGATAAAGAACACCTAAGTTATAAAACAAGCACAAAAATTGAACAATGCAATAGACAGATCAGGAAAATGAGTCAGAAATTCTTTTTAGCTATTTTGCTGCACATGTGCATATATATGTTCAATAGCAATGAAATGTTAATAAAAAAAAACAAGGCATAGTGGAACAGTTACCACCTGAGATACTGAGCAGCACAGACAAGCTTTTGTCCTGAGGAGATTCACAGATAATTGCACATGCATGTTAGATACCCTTTAATGTTGATCTGATTTTACTTTAAGCACTAAAATTTGCACTCCAGTATATACTGCAGGGTTTTTCCTCATCTTCAGGATGGCAGTATTTTCTCATAAATCATTTGCAGGGACATAAAGGACAAGAAGGTAGTAGCCAGCAGGAATTCATCAAGGGGAGTTCATGCTTGATCAGCCTGATAAACTTCTATGATGAGTGCCTCAGTAGATAAGAGGAGAGCAGTGGACACTGTCTGCCTTGACTCAATAACACTTTTCACCCTGTCTCCCAGAAGATCCTTATAGAGAAGTTGATGAAGTATGGGCTAGGTGAGACTACAATGAGGTGAATTGAAAGCCAAATGAACAACCAGGCCCAGACAATGATGATCAGTGTCTCAAAGTCCAGCTGGAAAAAAATAACTAGTGGAGTACACCAGGGGTGAATTCTGGGTCCAATTCCATTTAACATCTGTATTAATCATGTGGATGAAGGAACAGAGCGTGTTCCCTACCATGTTTCCTGAAGGATACAAAACTGAGAGAAGTGTCTGAAAGAGCAGAAGGTCATGCTGCCATCCAGAGAGACATTAACTGTCTGGAGAAATGGGCCGACAGCAACCTCGTCAAGTACAACAAAGTGAATCACAAAGTCCTGCACCACTGGAGGAACAACCCTATAGCACCAGTAAGGCACTCTAGAGCCAGGCTCTGCACCCAGTGCCCAGTGGCAGGACAAGAGGCAATGGATAAAACCTGATACATGGGAAGTTCTGCCTGAAGATCAGGAAACACTTTTACTGTGAGCATGTCTGAGCACTGGGCACAGGCTGCCCAGAGAGGGTGTGGTGTCTCCCTCCCTGAAGATAGTCAAAAGTTGTTTGGACACGACACTGGGCAACTGACTCCAAGTGGGTCTGTTTGAACAGAGTGGTTGGACAAGATGACCTGCAGAGGTGCCTTCCAAACTGAACCATTCTGTGATTCTGTGGTTTCTTAAGCATGACAGGAAAAGAAGTAAAATAAACCCCTGTCTACAAATAGCACTGTACAAAACCATGTGATACACTTTATTTATATGTCAGATAAACAAAATCCAACACAGAGAAAAAATATTTAATTATTCTGTACCTGGCAATAACTGATAGACTGTTCTCATTTCCAGGTGGGAATAAAACACTGTGCTGAGTTCTCACCAATGCATCAAGGTTAACTTCCAACACCGCAATCATATCTTCAAACATTGAGGTGATCAAACATAAAACCTGCAGCAATTATACCATAAAATAACACTCCATTTATTTCATAATTTAAACTCCACAAATGAAGCAATTATAATTAAAATTAAATCACTTTCTGTCATTTATGAAAATTAGTTTAAAATATCCATGGTTTTAGTCTTGAAGAGCATTAAGCAGTAAAGAGTGGTTAATGCTGTCCTTCAAGCAAATGGTTATGTTGCTTAAGTAAGTGTCTTAACAGACTTCCATGCATAATAGAAACAGGAATTCCATAACCTTCTACACTGGAAATATTTCTGCACTAAGATTTATGAGAAAGGAAGTCCACATGGAAGAAAGATTGGTTTCAGCAACATGAAAAGAACATGCTAAGAGCTGAATTTAAAACCAAATGCTTCCCTAAAGGAAGACAGTGCTGTGTTAAATATATAGAAAAGCCTAGACTAAGCTCAGTTCTGTAGGCAAACTGCAATATCAAAAATGGAGTATACAAACAAGAATGCCTTCCAGTTCCTTAAAATCACTTTTAATGACTTTCCAAAACACAAATAATTTTGACAAACTTCTTGGAAGAATTCAGAAGTAGTTCATCCTGACATTTTGTCAGAGAAATAAGGTATATCAATGCTTATATCTTTTTTTTCCATAAAAGATTCCCTCTGCTTCCCCTGTGGTCATTCTTAACACTCAAGATACACACCAAATGCTATAAAAATTTTCCTTATTAATCCTTATAGACTATATACAGGCTATGAAAGCTTTAAAACTACCCAGCTATTTAAACTAGTAGATTTCATACAGTAGAACCAATCTGCTCCAAAGAAATTATTGTGTAATTCACATAAAGTAAAACGTGCACATTAATCTCTAAACAAAATGCATAATTACTATTCATTGAAAATAATTGGAAGTGTAAACATTCATTAAATCAATGCTTACTGTATGCTTACCTTTCCATTAACTGTCTGCCTTGTCAATGCACATGATCTGGCAAACCGAATGCTGAGGTCACTGTAATCTTTACCAAAAAAGAACATAGTGTTATAAAATTATTTTTGCATTTCAGAAGAAAAACCTAATATCTCTAAGGAAGTAAAAAACCCTATTCATACTGATTTGACATGTCCTTAATCCACTTTCTGCAGCATATATCCTTCTAGCTTACCCTCACATTATTTAGTAGGAGAAGAATAACTTCTCTTGTATTTAACATTCATGAACTGCAAAATTGAATAAAATTCATTGCAGTCACTACACAAACCAACATGTTTTCATGTGTGAACATGTTTTCTGAGAAAAGTCATCAGGGCCATGAAAACATACAAAAATTAATTGGGGGAAAAAAAAGTTTTTTAAGAAACACATAATTTCTATTTTATTCTGCTATTTCACAAACTAATTCTTATACTATTTGTGTCAGATAATAAAAGCAATTGCATTATACTGTAGTAAAATATAGAACATACCTTTGTAAGATAAAAAAGCTTCTAATTCAAAGTTTGCCAAATTAATTATTAATAAGCCAGTGGAGGTTCCTATCCAAAAATATCTAGTATTCATGGCAGAATATCTATTAAAACAATGAAAAAAAACCTCTGAGAAGGATAAAGAAGCTTTTCTTATTACCATACAACACAGAGCAATTGGGGTTTTTTAATACAAGTTACGAAGTCCCAGTACAACATTAATAAACCCCACCAAAACAAATATTTTTAATTTACAGCATTTAAAAAAAAAAATGTAGCTCAAAGTAAAAACTTTCAATTGAAATTGGTGAAGTTTTGAAAAATAAAAAAAGAGCAGAACACAAGCCTTGATTTTACTAAGTTCTTATAGCAAGTCTAAAATAACATAGGAAATACTTTCCTTCAAAAATTACTGTGGTTTGTAAGAGTTGGGAGATGATGTAAAAGCACTGTATACAGAGAGTAAATTCAAACCAAGAGGCAAATCCACACATAGGCTTACTTTTACCACTTCTATGTGAACACTCAGAAGGAAGAGAAATTTCAGGTATGTTTGTACATAATTAAAGTATAAGAGAAAATCCTGCACAAACTAAGAGGAAAAAAACCCCAGCCAAGCCTGGAATGTCCGCCTCAGCCTGTGCTTAGTGGCAGCAGTACTGCAGTTAGGTAATGAAATCCAGCTTTTGCAATCACCACAGAGTAAATCAGCTGGGTTCAATTTCAGTCAACACTGCCACAGAAGAAAAATGTTTTCAAGCATAAGATAATTATAACAAAATAATAGTTGTCACTCTAAAAAAAACCTAAAAATGCTTTAATGCCAGAATATATCAAAACTGACATCAACATTTTAATGAATTTTCCAGATAGGAGTGAGTAGACTTACCAGATTTATTTGTAAAGTCAGATCACAAGAGTTGAAATAAGAGTATGGAAAAATATAAAGTTGAAACTTGGTATGAAAATACTCACCACAGTGGCTTAAAAATTTGTTATTAAAAAAAAAATTCCCCAAACATATATGGTCAAATATTTTAAGAAGACTGGAATAGACAGTTTATAAGCAGAACTAAACCTTCAACTGTGATGAGATAGCTGAAAGAACAAAGAGTCCTTAGACATACAGTGTGAGGCAGTAACAGATGAGTATTGGAAAGTGATGTTACCTCAGTTCAGAAAAGCATGTCAAATAACCTATTATGGTGGATCCTTTCCAAGCACTCATGTTCCAAAGGAGATTGAAAAAGAAATGAGGCTGAATTTCAGAAAAAAAAAAAGTTCAAAAATGCATGTTACACACAACCTGCCTTTTACAAGGAACAAGCTATTTTATCCAGAAATGCACAGGTAACTTGTTCATGAGCCATAATTTGCCATCCAAGTGCAGAACTTGACAGTGGCTGGCCTTGGACTATCAGAATAAAAATCATACTAGATGAAAAGAGGGTAATTCAGACTAGAAGCAAAATGGAATGAGTCAGTTCCTAAAACAACTTAATTAGGGACATGGTGGCTTCTTTATCACCAGAAAACTAGTAATCTCTAAAGACTTGCTGTAATCCAAATCAAATCTATAGTTTTCATGAAGACAAAGTTTTGATAATTGGACAGTGATACTATCCAAGCAATAAGACTGACTGTAATAGTTCAGCATCCGGCTGGCCTCAAAGTGCTGCCATTCTATTCAAGCATGTCTGAGTGTGCATCTTAAAAATCACCACTTCCTTCCTCTCAATGGTAATACTTCTTAAAATGCAGGCATCATGCAAATAACTGTTAGTAATTACTTAAACCTGACATAAAGACAACCAAAAGTATCCAGGGCTGCTGGAT
>VWZD01006969.1:118938-133923 GCA_013396695.1 Sakesphorus luctuosus
TCAGAAGTTGCTTATGCATCTAAACAGAGTTTAATCAATTACATCTGTATAACCAACCACAGGGCAAAGGTTAGGACAAGAGATTCCTAAAATGTGATGCAGCTGAGAAATTTATCCAGATGACAACTATAAATAACAATGAAAACAAGTTGTTCTATGAGACATTTCTTGTAGCAATGTCCTGAACAGATCCCCAGGTGCCTGATAATATGGCTAACTTTCTCTTAAGGAAAGAAATGCAATGTAAGGATTAATTCTACCTGGCCAACAAGTTCACAGTAAGGAATAAGAACATCATATTCTGAAATGTCTGTCTCTGTGACAGAAGTTTGACTGGAGCAGGTCATGTAGCAAAAAAATTAATTAAATTTGGAAGGCAAACTGACACAGGCACAAAGTGAAGGCATCAGACATTTCGTTAGGAAAGCAAACTCAAAGTAAATTTGATTTCTTAATTACTTTTTAATTCATCTGTACTGATCATCTGGTATTAATAGATACTAAAATGGTTATTTCCAATGACATTTTTATAGAATTATTTTTCAAAACAGAAACAGTTTGAACTTTGTCTCAATTTGTGTATATTATCTTCCTAAGAATAGGCTGTCAAAACTAATTGCAGATGACTAAAAGCATTATTTGATTTTCCTACTGCATTTTTTAAAAAGTAGTAAATTGCAGTGAAAACAATCCAAGAACCAATAGAAACTCCTAGGAATAAATTCAAGACAAATACTACGGGGTGTTTTAAAGGACTTACATGTTTTCTTCATTATTGAAGCATACTAAAAAGTCACAATGTTCAATTAAGAGGATAGGCAATGATGTTTCCACTGATCCTTCTGGTCTCATGTTGTCTGTTTTGCAAACCTTGGAATCATTTTGCCCTTCACCTAAGAAAGACAATCAACAATACTAGCTATCAAAAATCAATGAAATAAAGGAAACAGATAGGGTTTAAGAGAGAATGGGAAGTAGTAAAGCAGCATCACACTCAAGAAACTTCTGTTTCAACAGGTGGATATATCTTAGCTTTCTTGAAATTGCTTTCCCCATTCTTACATGATTTTTTCAAATGTTTCTTTTCAAATACCTAGAGATAAATTCCAAAGAGCCTACTTATGGAATGAAAAGGAGTTTGCAGAATTTAGGTTTTCATCTCAAAAAGTGGCACTGAAAGCCATATATGCCTAAATATGCTGGGTATCTTTCCAATTAGCCTGAAAATTCCCTTGACACTAAAGTTACGACATAATCCAAAAACAGAAAGCCCACCTCAGTTTCATCTTCCCAAGAAGACTCCAGTCCATTATGCATGTGCATTCACATCTAAGAACTATTAGCATCAAATTCAACACTAGGCACAGACATAACATCACCCTCTTTCAAACATAAAAGTCACGTCCATATATTTTAAATAATAAGAAATGCAGCAGTCTTTCTCCTTAGGTTAGGGCCTTAGGAGTATGGAAGCTGGACCACTATCCAGGCGAGAATATAACAGTTATTGATCCAGAAAAAGAGCAAGCAAGGGAAGTCAGTTGTCCCTTTCCCTGAGAAAGCTCCCTCTTGCTTGCCTTTTGAGGGACCTCAACCCACTTCAGCTGGTGTGTAGACACTCTGAATGTCTGATCCTCAGGGATCCAAGCAGGATGCAGGATCCTCAAGGGACCAAGTGCCTAAGAGGTGTAAACTAGTTTGATAGTTCTTTTGTTCTGCCTTGGGGTCACCATGAGCAGGTAACAGCCTTGGTACCATGAGAGGTAACCCTCTCCCTGGTGCTCCCAACGCTTGGGCACTGCTGTGGCAGGCAGGCCCAGCAGGAGGGTCGCATGCGGCAATCCCACACCATTCCCGTGCCCATCACATGGCAATTACACAGCAAACATGCCCATTACATGACAATCAGGCTCTCTCATGTGACTGACTGTGGCTATGCTCACTGCTCACAGTGGCCAGGGCAGGTAAAGGACTTCCAGGATTCTGAGGAAGAAACAGAAACAGACTGCGGGGATGAGTATCTGCATTGGCACTGCCCCGGGGAGAGGGTTACCTCTAATGGCAACAAAGATGCTACCTGCTCAGGGTCACCCTGAGGCAGAACAAGAGAACTATCAAACCAGTTTGATATCTTTAAAGTGCAGTCTTTAAAGACTTGTAAGTACTCTGTATTATGACACAAGAAATACCACAGCCAGAGAAATATGGTATCATGGAGGCACTGGTATGGATAAAGGGGAAAAAAAAGGAAAACAAAAAGTAAGAAAAATAAAGAGATTCCTAAACACTTCAAAGGTAACTGAGAAATGGTATTCCATGTAGACCAAGGATTAATTTTTAGGCACTGGTTCTGTTCTCACTGAAGTCTTTGGCAATGAGTTTAGTAAAAAACAAATTACTTAATAGTGCACATCATCCAATGTTTTATAAGCAAATGCATTGGCCAAGACTTTATTACAGACATACATGCCTAATTCTTTCCAGGCCAATACCCAACTACATACCAGCTTCAGTAAGAATTCCATGCCACAGTCTGAGACTCCTATCACTTATAATAAAATCTCATGGCATAAAAAGCACACACTCAGTAGCCACTAACTACTAGAATACACTACAAACAGTATTCTAGAAGCACTGTGCTACCTATTTCTTTTCCAGATTTCCACAGTTTATTACAGAATTTCTCTTGCTCTTTCTTTAAGTTGATATGTGTTACACAACGATAATTATGATCACTGATTAAACTGAAGATCCAAAGCTGCAAGAAAAAGAAAAAGCAATTGCAATGATCCTTTGACACTAAATATAAAGCTTACATTAATACAAATTAAGATCCAATATTTAAAACTTTTGATGTAACTAATGAACTTATTGGAACTGCACATCAAATTCCCACATGTTTATGTCTTTAAAAAAAACTCCTCATAGACTATTTCCCACAATTAAAAATCAGAGGTAACCTGCATGTCATCACTCACTGGGTCATGTATATGAATTTCATTTATATCTTTATCTTTTCAGACAAAGGTATAATTAAATTTTTTATTTTCTTCAGAATTCACTGAACTGTAATACTAAAGGAAAACAGCTGGGAAATCTCATAAAAAATGTATACTTTAAATTAAAGAAGAGGTGAAATACATATACACACATCACATTTTTATCAGAATTTCAGCATGCTGAAACCGTAGCCTTATTTTTCATCTTTTCTGTTTTAAAACAGGTATATTTATAGCCTCTCAGTGTACTCTTGTTACATAATCATTGATTGTGCTCTTTAAAACTTTCTAGTTTTCAGGAAAAAGTTTCAATTTTGTAATAGAGGACTTATATACCATATATTATTTATGCTCAAAGCATTGAATTAGGATTGCTAAAATAACTGTTGCAAAAGTTCAAAACTCTTATGCAACCTGTGAAGGTTTTTTATAGACACAAACAATAATATTTGACTGTTTTGACATAGTTTAATAGCCAATTCTTACCTGTCCCTCAGCACACCCAGTGATAAGTTGTTTTTCTTCTTCATCAATTAGCAGACTTAGCAAAGGAAATGCTGTTTAAAAAAAGAAAACCACAAAAAAACCCCAAAATATTTCCAGACTAGACACAAATCAGATATGTAATAAAATACATTTAATTAAAATAAATTATTTATAATTCAGTTCTCCTATTCATAAAGACACTGAAGAAAACCCTTACTGCAGTTCTTACGGTTGCACAGTGATTTGTGTGCCTTAGTCTTTGCGCTGCTGGGAGTTTTCCACTTTCAGGTCTGCGGACTGCCTTTTACCTAAGCTGCTGTGGCATGATTTTCTGAGTCCCTGTGGCAGTACCTTTCTCTTGTGGAGCCCATGGAGTTATTCTCACAGCCTTCCACCTACATGCCATCAGCTGCAGATGCTGGTAATAAACCTATATATGGTGCAGTACTTTGTCTCAAGTCATGCACAAAACTTGAAGGAAAACGAGCACACAGTACTCAGATGGTGAAATTCTATGTACAAAATGAGAGCTCCATTTGGTTATCTCAGTAATGGCAAGTTACATGCACACCCTGCACAAAAAGAGTTGTTTATGAAAGTACACTAAAACTAGCTGTAAGGATGAAAAAGATTTTCTGAGTTGAGAAAGGGCCTTTGGCAGCGTCAGAGACCTCATAGTTGGTGCCTTTTGGTACAGGGATGAGAACACTGAGAATCCAATTAGTTCTGTGAGAAAAACCAGCAAGCTAGCAAAAACAAAAACAAGATAATGAGGTTTTGGGTCAAGTTGCCATGAGAAAGAATGTTGAAAAGATAAGTTTCTCACGGGAGAAAGGACTAAGAGTGGCATCCAATTGGAAGTTGTAATAAAGTTTATGGACACTGCTATTCAACCCAATGGAAGGTGGCCATGGATGGGATTTTACATTATATATTGTGTAACTTGAAGTTAGTGTTAGCTTTGCTTTTACCTATTTTTTCCCTTTTCCTTTCTTCATGGAGTATCTTAATAAACTATCTCTTGTGTGTAACACCTGCAAGCTGTGCCCTCTTTGTCTTTGGCTGCCACGACCTACTGTGTACTCTCACAACTATCCACTGAGAAGTACCCTTAAAAGGAAAATATATTTATTATTGGCTTTAAAGGATAATATGTTTACTGCTACCTAGTCTTCCAGAATTATTTTCACTAAATCAATTAAAAACTTCTGTAATAATTATAGACCATTGTTTAGACAGAGGAGGTTTTTGCTATGAAAAATACACATAAAAATAGAAAACTTACCTGTTATTATTCCTGACTGATATATTAATTGGCTGGTAGAATAGTCCCACACCTTTAAATAATAAAAAAAAAGACATAAAGATAGGTACCTACTTAGATGCCTAAGGAAAACGCAACCTTTAACAGCCATTACATGGTGGAAATAGAGAAATGTAGCTGTTGAAAGCAATGTCCTTAGGTAAGGATTTTTTGAAGCACTTGTTTCCAGCTGCAAAGGGCTTTGTTTAATTGATAAGCATCCACGGTGAAAAAAGGTGAAACTCACATGATAGAGATACACAAAGTAATTAGAAGTACTTCTTATCATCTTTGCTTAGGTTGACACCTTAGTGATTTTAGCTAAATTAATGAAAAAACATACATGAACTAGAAAAGGGAAAAAAAGGGGTGGGAAGGGGAGGGAGGAGAATGGAAGGGACCTGCAACCTTTGATATTTGTTTTAGCTTGTAGAACCAAATGTTGGGCTACATTTAGAATCATCTGGGGACAATCAGTAGTAGATTACACTGCATCTAATCAAAGTACCTATCCCAATATCTCCTAGAAGACACATCTGGGTTCACTCAGATTCCTTGTTTCCCTTTACTGTCTAAGGTGTCTTCAACTGTCATCAAGCATTGCAGCAGCAATCCATGGTGTCATCATTTAAAATATTGTCTGGCAAACCCCCTACCAATAAGCAGCAACCCAGCCATTGCATACAATAACTCAAGCCAGTATTCCCAAAAGGGAAGACTCAAATCAATGTCAGCAGACTCAAAGTGAAATATTTTCATTCTGTTCCGTTACAGATAAACTGATCAAAATATATTATTTTTGTTTGCCAGATGATAATAATCACCAAAGTTAACAATTCACTGTGGAAATTTTTCAATATACAAAACCTGCATTGTTCTTTCAAAAGAGAGAAATTAATTTTTATAATAATTTCCCAGGCAACTCTAAGAACATTGTCCTTTTCTCTATAAAGTCAAAGAAGTTTTCTGCTTCATCCTCAGAAAATACTTAAAGAAAAAAAAGATTACTTCACATATTCACTAAATTATTCTTTTTTAAGTTTATCTCTACAATTTCCTTGCCTTAAAGGTTCTGTCTTCTGACGCTGATATAAGCATACTTTTCTCCCATGTGCAAAACTCAGCAGCAGTTACTGGAGCCAGGTGGCCATCCAATTCAGCTAGTATAGCTTCATTCTGTGATTAGCCAAGTCAAAAATAAAAACAGATTAGATTTCAAACTAAAACTGACTATTAAGTAAATGTTTTAACAATAACTGTTGCTAACCATTGTCAGATTAGTTTTCAAAGTAAGAAATAAGATTGTTATTGAAACTGCACCCCTGTATATCATCCTGCTGGCAAAGCTGCTACACGTTACATTTGCTTCTTCAGAATGAATGATACAGGAATAATTCTTCAGATGACCTAAGACTGTTTTCTACTTCCAAGTTACTGAGACATTGTTTCATTTCAACTTTTTTTTAATCTAGTCTTCTATATCATATATGATGCAGTCAAGCATCATTTAATACTCATTTTATGAGATAAAGTGAATGTTTTTGATTAATTACACTAACATTTCTATATCTTGATTTTATTTAAAAGTGAATCAGTTAAAGAAATGCCAGCACCATGGCTACAGAGAATGGTATCTCACCTTTGCATTTAACATGCAGATTCGATTTCCAGCACATACTGCCACTTGTTGATCATCTGGGCTAAACCTTACATGAAGCACCATTCCCAAAAGAGTTCCTATAACAATTCCATGAGGTGTAAGCCCTGCAGCAATTGTATTGTTAATGAGAACAAATGAAATACAAAATTCTTGTGCAGTGAGATGTTTAGAAACCTTGCATAGCAGTTATCTAACCACAGAGCTGTCCCAGTTTCTGTCAGAAAGATACACAGAACATCACACTGTTTAATTACACCAGAGCATAGAACTATGCACCAGCAGAATTCCTCCATCTGCCTTGTTGCTCAGATATGATCTGGTACTCTTTGAGATATTAATAATTCCCATCAAATCATGCTTCCATTGAAGATTGCCACAGACAGGATTTTTAGAGTAGGGTGATGTGCCTATCGAACCCAGCAGAGCCACATTCCTTTTGGAGGAAAGAAATCCTGACTGAAGTCCAGCAAAGCAGGGCTTTGAAAAATACTTCTTCCATGAGAATGTGCCAGCCACTCAGCCAACAAGTAAGGGAGATTTTCCTTCTCTACTTTTAATTCCTCAGTGGAAAAGGGCTGAAACAGGAAGTACACCACTAAATAGTGTTACAGAGTAGGACAAGATAAGCTTTGAGAACAGGTCATGTTAAGTCATAGGCAAATCTCCAACTACAGGTACGAAAGAGGAAATTTTTAATAGTGTTGGACAATGCTGTGCAACTTTAAATATGGACACCAAAGAGGGACTGTAATGTCTCTCAGTTATTATGCCATAACTATATTTTGGACAGGGTGTAACTGGGATTTCAGTGAATCATAACTATGGGGATCCTGCTCCTTTCTTTCTTTTTCTTTCTTTCATTATTCCTCTACTTTCCAATCTGTTTAAGCTTGTAAAGAAGTTGGAACTCCTCGCTAGAATCTAACTCCATTGGTTGAGTCTCCAAATCAAGATGGTGGTCAGGATTCTAAAACTCCTGCTTTATGGTCATTATGTCGCCATAACTCTCTTTCAGTCATGCACTTTCCTCCCAAACTGTTGCTCACACACACACACAACAATAGCGTTCCAGTGACAAGACAGGCAGGACCCGAAAGAGCAGGATGCAATACACTAGTTCCGCAGATATTCCAGAAAAAGGTAGCATTTAGTTATTTCAGCATTGCATGTTTAATTATGCAGTGCTGCTATGATTAATTTTTTTTCTGTCTATTTTATTCCACAGCGGCAGAACGTCACTGCCCTTTCAGTGTTCCCCCGCGTTCCCCCGCGGCTGACGGCAGGCTCCTGTTCCCGCACAGCACCTCGGTCAGCTCCCGGGGCCGCCCCAGCACAGCATCGCCGCGGAAAACGGGCAACGGAGAAATAAAGAACTAATATCGCTGTTAGGGCTGCTGAGTCTGAGTGGCTGAGGTGTGCTTCTCAAAAACAACAGTCTTGTGATAGAAGGAGCAGTGGAAGAAAAGGAGGTGTTGGGGGTGGTCTTCCAAGGTGGCCATTGCTCGGAGTCTGGCCAGGCATTGGTCTGAGTGACTGGTGGTGAATGATTCCCTTTGTATCACTTCCTTTTATATATATGTGTGTGTGTTTATATATATTTCTGTGTATATATATGTATATAGGCAGTTAAAGGCCTCCCTGTCATCCAATTCCATCAGATCTCGGGAGCTAAGCAGGGTCAGCTCCGGTTAGTACTTGGATGGGAGACTTCCTGGGAATACAGGGGGCTGTAGGTTGTAATCCTGAGGACTTCACTGTCACCATCCAAGCTCGTTTGGCCGTGGCAGATGGACCTTAGGAGTTAAATGGTGGGGCCAGTTCTGTGCACACTGTGCCTCACCTAAAAAATCCACTACACAGGCTCAAAGGGCACACCCACGTGGGGAGAGCCCTTCCCAAATCTTTGTTCATGAAGCTGAGCCATACATATATATGTGTGCACATGTAGACGCTGATAGTAGCTCAGTCTTTAGAGCATGTGGCTCATAACCCCAAAGTTGTGGGTTTGATCCCCATTCGGGCCATTCCCTTGTAGCACCCTTCCAGCTCAGAATATTGTGTGATTCTTCAGCTATTCTTATGGATATATATTATACAAATAACACTCTACCTTCTTGCACCTTCTGTGTACATTCATCAAGGTTCCACACTATCACACGTTCATGAGAGGCAGAGCAGACAAGAAGTGGATTGATGTTACTTCCAAATGACAATGCAGAGATTGAGTAACAATGCCCTGACAAAAATAATGGCTGGCAAATGTAGATAGAGAAAAGTTAAATGAATCTCTTCAAACAAAGATTATGAACAATACAAAACTACAAATGGTTAATGTACATGCAATCAACAAGACAACAACTAGTTTTTATTTATTGATTCAAAATCACTTAATCAACTACAATGTAGCTGTACTGGACTTGGCTGGGATGGAAATAACTTTTTTCATAGCAGCACAGTGCTTTGGATTTTGTCACAAAAAGAGTGATGATAACACAGCCATGTTTTGGTTTTTTACAAGCACTGTTTGCACAGCATGAAGGTCTTCTCTTTTTTTCCCACTTTTTCTCAGTTTCCCCATCTCAAAATAGGCTGAAGATGCACAAGAGGCTTGGGAGAGGAGACAGGTGGGACAACTTTGTTAGTTTGTTGAACCAGAAAAAGGATATTCCCTACCCTATAACGTGCTCAGCAACAAAACTGGGGTATTGCATGAAGATGGTGTCGAGGGCCTGGGAGACTTTCTTCGAAACTGGCTTTTGCTCGAAGCCTGTACTGGGACTGGTCTGCTTGTAGGGGGTCGTAAGTGACTGTCTTCATATGGCTTCTTTCTTTGTCTTCCCTTCACTCATTAAACTATCTTTAACTTGGCCTTTGACTCTTCCTCACTTTTGCCCATCCCACGCTCTGCCCCCTCACTGGGAAGGAGTGAGCAGGACACTGCCAGCCAGGGGCAACACACCACAGCAGCTTATATTATTCCTATCACAATAATAAAGCTCACAACAAGTGCTAGTATCTTTCCAGCAATAAAGCTAAACCTGACACTTCTACATTCCCCTCAAATATTTTATTATACCTTTCTTAGTTAGAAGCAGCAGCCTGTGAAGGGGAGACCTTATCACTCTCTAAAACTACCTGAAAGGAGGCTGTAGCAGGTGGGGATTGGTCTCTTCTCTCAGGCAACCAACAGGAGGACAAGAGGGCATGGGCTTATGCTCTGCCAGAGGAGGTTTAGGTTGGATATCAGGAAGTTCTTTACAGAGAGAGTGATCAGGCATTGGAATGGCCTGCCCAGGGAGGTGGTGAATTCTCCGACCCTGGAGGTTTTTAAGGTGAGACTGGATGTGGCACTTAGTGCCATGATCTAGCAATCAAAGTGGGGTTGGATTAAGGGTTGGACTTGATCTCGGAGGTCTCTTCTATGATTCTATGTTCCAGCTTTACCTGAGCCGTGTCTGTGTCCCAGACGCATAACTCGTTGCCGTTCGTAGGGAAAGCACAGTGGCGGTGGCTGCACGCCAGCTGAACAAGGGGCTCTGGCAGCTCGCCTTTAAACAAGTGCTTTTCGCGGACGACCTCGGGATCGCGGCTTCCTCCAGAGGAACATCGGGCCCCGGCGCTTTCCATCCCGCGGCTGGGAACGGCCTCTCAGCGGTGCCGGACCCCGGGCTGCGTCCTGGGACGGGGGCCGGGGCTCACACGGCGCGGGGTGGCGGACCCTGCCGCGGGGAGCCGGAGAGCCCTGCTCTGCCCTGCCCGGCCCGGCCCGTCACCAGGGCAGCGGCGGCGCCGACGGGTGCCGGGCGGGACAGTCCCCGCTGGCCGCGGAGCGCGGTGTGCCCTGGCACGGGCATCAGCCCCGCCACGGCCGCGCCGCCCGCGCTGCTCCTCCCGCTCCTCCACACAGTGATGATAACACAGCAGTGTTTGGGGTTTTATAAGCAATGTTTGAACAGCATGAAGATCTTTTTTTTCACAGTGCTCCGCGGCCGTGCCCCTCCCTGGCAGAGCAGAAGGCAGTGGGGCAGCAGGGCCAGGCAGGCTATTGCCCTTCTCATCCAGCGGGAGCGCTGCGGCCAGAGCGGGACAGACAGAGCGACGTGTCGGAGCCGGCCCTTCAGGACGGATACCAACACCTCTCCTGTCAAAAGACAGTCTGAGAGACTTGGGGTTTTGCACAGAATCAATTAGAAAATAGGTCAGGCTGGAAGGGACCACAGAGATTAGCTCAGTTTGTTAAAACACTTGGTTGGGCGGTCCCGTGGCGTAGTGGAGAGCACTCCGGTCTTCGAGTCCCAAGGTCGCGAGTTCGAGTCTCGGTAGGGACCGCCCCCGGCAGTTCAATGCCTCCCTGCCTTCCGATCCTGTCACATCTCGGATGCCAAGCAGGGTCAGCCCCAGTTAGTACTGGGTGCTGCAGATAGTCCCAAGGACTTCACTGTCACTGTCCAAGCTTGCTCGGCTGTGGCAAATGAACCTTAGAACTTAAACGGTGGGGCCAGTTCTGCGGACACTGAGCCTCACCTAAAAAATCCACTGTGCAGGCTCGGAGGGCACACCCACGTGGGGAGTGCCCTTCCCAAATCTTCGTTCACGTTTATTATTATAAAAAACTCGGTTGTAATAATGCCAAGGCCATGGGTTCAATCCCCTGTGTGGGCCATTGACTTATGAGTTGGACTCGATGATCCTTGTGGGTCCCTTCCAACTCAGAATAGTCTGTGAATTTCTCACTAGTCTGTCTGTGAAACAGTGGTCATCTATTTGGTCCAAGCTCCCTGCTTGAAGCGGCATCATCTGAGAGCACATGGCACAGGATTGTGTCCAGATGGTTCTTGAATATCTCCAATGAGGAAGACTCCACAACCTCTCCAGGAAATCTGTTCCAGTGCAAAGTCACACACACAGTAAAGGAGTTCTTCCTCATATTCAGGTGGAACTTTTTCAGCCTGGAAAAGAGAAAGTGCCAGGGACACCTTATAGAAGTCCTTGAATATATATAGGTGGCCTATAAAAACGATGGAGAGGAACTTTTTACTAAGGTAGTGTCAGGACAAGGGGCAATGGTGTCAAACTAATAGAGGGTCGATTTGGATTGTATATAAGAGGCAAATTTTTTACAGTGCAAGTGGTGAGGCACTGGAACAGATTTTCCAGAGAAGCTGTGGATGCCCTGCCATTGGAAATGTTCAAGGCCAGGCTGGATGAAGCTTTGAGCAACCTGGTCTACTAGAAGGTATCCCTGCCCATGGCAGGGGAGTTGGACTAAGTGATTTTTAAGAGTCCTTTCCAACCCAAACCACTCAATGGTCCTGTGACATAGAGGGCATGGCACAAACCAGCCCATGACAGCACATGAAGCAGCATCACCAAGAAAATAACCCCAAACCTTTTGCTCTTACCAAGTTTATGGATGATGCCAAATTGGAGGGAGTAGTCAGAAACCAGCTGATGAGAATTTCATGGAGTTCAACAAGAGTAAATGAAGTCTGGCATTTGTCAGAGAGTAACTCCATGCAAGAGGACAGCCTGAAGGATGCCTGTCTGGAAAGGGGCTCCACAGAAAAGGATCCAGAGAACCTGCTTGACGAGCTGAATATGAGCCACCACTGTGTCCTTGCAGCAGAGGCTGCCAAATGCATCCTGGGCTGTGTTAGCAATAGAGACTAGCCAGCAGGTCCTAGGAGTGATTTCTCCCATCTATTTGGCATCTGTAAGGCCAGATCTGCAGTGCTGTGTCCAGTTTGGGGGGGGGGGGGGGGGGGGGGTTGGTACAAGAAAGATGTTGACATAGGAGAGCAATTCTAGTAGAGGGCAAGAAGGATGATTGAGGGCTGGAGAAGGGGATGTACACAGACAGGCTGAGAGAACTGGGCCTATTCTGCCTAGAGAAGAGACAACTGAGACCTTATTGTAGGATATAGGGAAGACAGAGATTTACTTTACTCAGAGGCACTCAGTGATAAACTGGAACCTGTGAAAACCCAGTTAGAAGTCAGCATTTTTTTTTCATATCATAATGGTGGTTGAACATCAGAACAAGTTTCTGAAGAGTCTCTATCCCTGGAGCTGTGCAGGAGTCAAATTACATGGTCCCAAGCAATCTGATTTAATTAGAACTATTTTGAACAGGAAGTTGGATTGGAGAAGTCTAGAGGCTCCTTTCAACTCAGGTTGTGATTTTGTGATTAAGTGTGTGACCTGCAACAACTTAAACCATTTTGATGCAGATCAATCTGTGGACTCAATGTCTGCATCAACTGCATTTCAAACAGATACTTTATCTAGGAATATCTTTATTGTGTCTGTAATTAGGAATACAAGCATTTTTGCCCTATATGAGCATCTATTATCCTTGAGAACACAATCTCCTTTTGTTAGTTTTGCATGGAGAAAGTACCAGTCCAAATTCTCTTTCGTGTGTGCATGTGAATTGGATAAAGCCACTGTACTGAGCATCAGCTTCACAGAGGTAACTCAATACACTGCACATGACACTGTTTTTCTGAACTGTGACTCATGGCTGGGAATAGAGGAGAAAATTTTATTGCTGGTGAGAATTCTCATGAGTGATGTAGTCATGAACGTGTTATGACAGTTTAGCTATCAGTAAAGAAAGATAAATGCTGACACAGAAAAAAAGGTGGTGTTCTGATAGGCAAACAACCCCCATGAGTCTTAGAGAGCTTGTTCTGAAACGTCTTTGGTCTCTCTGCTTCTAGGCAGTTTAATGTGCTTTTTTACAATTTTCACCACAGTTCATTTTTGTCTTCTGATGTTTGTAGCTACAATACTTCCAACAACCTACTGTCCATAACAACTAGGGAACTAGTAGCAATCCAAGGAAGTATCAGAGATCTTGGACTGATTTCTTAACTGATCCAACAGGAGTTAGAACATCAATTGCTTTCCTGCAGGTGGATCCTGAGCCAGTATAGTCAATGTGATGGAGACCAACTCAGATCATCACTGCTTTTTGCCCCTCCAATAGGTGCTGCTGCTTCTCAGTGGCTGAGATGCCACCCATCCAGCACCATGACAGGTGGCAGATTTCTGCCTGTTGGGGCAAGACAACAGTTTTATGAGAACATGTAAGTGTGCAGGGAGAATTTTATACTTCACCACATCCCCATGAGACACCTGACAATGTCCTGTTTCTATGCACCACAATCCCCCAAAGACCGTGGCTCCAGCATGATCCCACATCCTGCGTATCCACTCGTCAAATGGAACTGACAGCCGTAATGGAAAATGGAGCACTGTGCCAATTTTAGGGCATTTTAGGTAAATAGTTGTTCCATATCATATCATATATCATATCATACCATATCATATCATATATCATCTCATATCATATATCATACTTTTGTGGCCAACATTATATTTCTATTGGTCTCAGTATTCAATCATTTTAAGAACTTTAAAATTGAGGTTTTGCAGCTTTAATATTTTAATGTTTTAAGCAGTAGTCTGTTTATGGAATTGAGATTGATTTTAAAAAAGATCAAATTTATTAGAATCTCCATCTTGCAAGATTATGTGGCCGGTTTGTTTGAGGTAGGAGTGAACAAAACAAGTTATATGGGTTTTATGAAATTACAGGGCTTTGAAGGCAGCACATTAACTCAGTTAACGCAGGGCCCTTGGGGTAATACACAGACTCTGGAATCTCCTAGGACACAATGTACTCCATGCAGTTTTTTGTTTGTTTGTTTCTTTGTTTGAACTCCAATCCTTCACTCTTGATTATGATTTTAAAGACTTCGGCCAAGTCAAAGTAACTGCTGAAAGCAATTGGTAATCAGAAGGACAACAGGCAGCAGGAAGGAGCTTACACACAGTGAGTTCTTCCTGGATGTGAGGAAGAACTTTAGTATTCAGGTGACTGCACATCGGAACAGATTGTCCAAAGAAAATGTGGAGTTCCTGTTACTGGAGATATTCCAGAACCACCTGGATGCAATCCTGTGCAATGTGCTCTCGGATGACCCTGCCTGAGCAGGAAGGTTGGGCCAGATGACCTGCTGTGGTCCCTTCCAACATTACCCATTCTGTGACAAGCGAAGTTTTGTTTCCTTTTCCTCTATTGGCTGCGTTCTTCCGTTCTGTGATCTTTGGCCACGCTTATGCCGATAGCCAAAAAAACTGCCACTAATTCTTGAAGGGGACACGCATCCTGCAGCAAGTCCATTACACCCCCTTTCAGCGCGGCTGAAGTTGGGTGGCTCCAGGCTGTGGCTCTGCAACGCCTCTCAAGCCCCGCACACCTCCCGCCCCGGGAGCCGCTCGGGGCCCGCCCCTGCTCGCCCCGGTGCCGGTGCCTATGCCGATGCCGGTGCCGGTGCCGGTGCCACTCCCGCCCCGATGCCGCTCAGGGCCCGCCCCTGCTCGCCCCGGTGCCTGTGCCTATGCCGATGCCGGTGCCGGTGCCGCTCCCGCCCCGATGCCGCTCAGGGCCCGCCCCTGCTCGCCCCGGTGCCGCTCCGCCCCCGCACATGTCCCGCCCCGGTGCCGCTCCGCCCCCGCCCGCCCCGCTC
>VWZD01006969.1:136081-158281 GCA_013396695.1 Sakesphorus luctuosus
AGCGGGGCCGGGAGAGGGGCTTGAGCCTGGCTCTGTCCAAGGTCTCCTGGAATCGCCACTCCTCCCGAGCGCTGCGCCAGCGGTAGGACGCTTTCGCTCGTCCCTGCATAACTTGTGGAGGTCCTCCTGTGCCTCCGCTCGGGTATTCCATCACTACTTCGATGTAAAAGTGTCAGAGAGTCAGCTCCGCGTTATGGGGAGACAAAAGACTGTCTTTTCCTGTCGCTGTTCAGGGAGTTTTGTCAGTCTGGCAGGTTCTGCGAATGCTGCGCCTCTGTCTTTTATGCTGGCTTTGCAGAACTGTGGCCTTGCACTAGAGAGGCCTCTGGGGCAGAAAACTTGGAACTACAGAAAGAGTTGCACATTTTTTCCCCCTGTTTAATTGTAAGACTTCTAAGGTTTAAGTTACATCTCAGTGGAAGTAATGCCGTTTGTTTGGATGCTAGCAGGGTGCAAAACAACTTACAGGCAGCTTTCATGTTTAAGATAATTGTAGTGTCCTTACGGAAGGAATGAGGGGATGAGAATCTTCCTCTTAAACGTGAACGTGTTTAGGCTTGTGGTTCCTGTGATCTGCATGTCAAATTCAGTCAGCTGTATCCTTTGGAAGCCTTCAGCAAGGTTCAGAGGTTGCTGCTTTGCACACAGAGGCTTATTGCAGCTGTTAGAGGACTGGAGCGTGGTAGGCACGCTTAGGCTGCCCAGCTGGGAACGTGCAGCAAGGAGGGAAAAGGGCGTAAGAGCCTTGATCCTGCAGCAGCCCTTTCCATTTCCCCCTTGCCCTGGTACCTTCAGCCTTCTCTTTTGTAAGCAAGTCTTGTGAAAGGCTGCACATTTGTACAGTAACTAAATCTTCTTGAAAGTAAATGCATTTTTTTCAGGGCATTTTCCCTGAAATTTGGTCAAAGAAACAAGCCACACAGCAGAATAATAAATTAATGTACTATCTCATTAGATAATCTGTTTTTATTTTTAACTCCAAATCAGTGCAAGTCAGAATGCCTGCTGCTTCATATGCACATCCAGATTAGCACCTTTACTATCTTTTGAAGTTGAGTGGATGGGAGAAATAAATAGGATGTCCTAAATACCTCATACAAACTTAAGCTTCTTCAAGCATGCAAAAGCCTTCCTTTTTTAACTGGTTTTGTTTGTTTTTGTTTTTTTTTAAATTGGAGCTAAAATAATTACTGTGTTTCATCCCTCCTGGTTACCTGTCAAATTTGTCAGGTATGCAGGTAGAAGGAAACTAAAGTCTGTGCGTCAGTTCTGTATGAAAGAACACCAGCTTGATTAATTTCTGTTTACCTTTAGGGAATTTAGGACATTTCAATCTGACAGAACTCTGAATCTTAGCACTGGTTTTTGTTACTATTAAAAAATAAAAGTTAATGAACACACTTAATGAACACACTTAATTGAAGTTGTTTAACTTTGTATGGTCTTGAGAGGATTTATAAAAATTATGAAATTAAAAAAAAAAGTGATTCCTTCCAAGAAGGAATATACTGAAATCTGATTTGTGTTTTCTATTCACAAGGTAGTGCACAGAACACAGAAAGAGTCCAAATGCAGCTTAAGACCATGGCGGCACACTGGAGAAAAATGCTGGTAATATTTGTGACAGCTCAAGTACTACTTGTGGTAAATGCCTTTGAGGAAGAGGATGTACCTGAGGAATGGATTCTTCTTCATGTTGTCCAAGGTCAGATTGGAGCAGGAAACTACAGCTATTTGAGACTAAATCACGAGGGAAAGATAATCCTTCACATGCGGAGTTTAAAAGGTGACGCAGACTTGTATGTATCTGATGTGACACTTCACCCCAGCTTCGATGAGTATGAGTTACAGTCTGTAACCTGTGGCCAAGACATTGTCCATGTTCCTGCGCACTTCCGCCGCCCCGTGGGAATAGGGATCTACGGCCATCCCTCTCACCTGGAGAGTGAGTTTGAAATGAAAGTGTACTATGATCGAACAGTTGTACAGTATCCCTTTGGTGAAGCTTCTTATAACCCTGAGGAGATGGAGGCAAACCAGAAATACTCACAGTCTACAGAAGATGAGTCTCAGGATGAGGAGTCTGTTTTCTGGACTATACTTATTGGAATCTTGAAATTAATACTTGAAATTCTTTTTTAAATTGATACACACTGGACTAAGTCACACTTCAGCCTGTGAAATTGAGTATGAATGACTTGCTGTACTATTTAATAATCTGTGTTTCCTGAAGAGGTATTCAGGTTACATTTCCTAAACCAGACAGGAGGTGGGGAGAAAAAGCCATATTTAATTTTATATTGTAAATCCTCCCCTGTATGTAAAATGAGCAGCAAGCACAGTATTTGCAGTGTTCTTCAGAGATCAGGGCTTAAAAATGAATGTATAGTTGGGATGTTGTTAAATTCACTTTAAATAGGTGCTTAGGAAAATCAACTCCAATTCAGTATTTCTATTGTTTTTTATAAAGAAAAATGAAATAAACTCCTGCACTTCAGTTCCCCTCTCAATTCAGAGCATATTTAAAAACAAAACCTCCTCCTTTTTGATCAAGTATCTCCAGTAAAACTAATTAGCAATGGGTTTGAGTGTATTCATCAAGTTGAGGAGCCTAGGGGAAAGGAAGGAGAAAACAATCAATCTCGTAAGGGAAGAGATGGTCTATATTTTGGCTGTGTGTGCTCTACATCACATCAACCATCTGTCAAGCAGAGGTCTGTCCAGTCACTCATTACCACTGCAAATCCATGACCTGAATCAAGTGCATGTTGCTTCTATGCTATCGCTGCAGGGAAAGGGAGGCTTCAGCTGTTGTTACTTGTCAATATGGCATTTTCATCTCATTATAAACAACACTGCATGTAGTATCTCAAACTTGAGGGGTGCTTTCTTACACTTCCCTTAATAGCTTTTTGTGATTGATTTTTTTTTTAGCACATCCCTATGCATAAGCCATTAGCTTGCAAAGAAAATCTCTGCTGAAAGGAATGTGCAGTACCTTGTAAGAAGGCCATGTCATGCCCACTCTTCCCGTAAAGTTACTTTTCCCTGGAATATTTTTTGCTTTGGTAGAGCCTTTCAAAATAACCAGTTGCTATGCAAATAGAGTATATTTAAACCGCTCTGTAATTTTCTTTTCACGGAGCTTACTGATCAGTGCACTAAAATAAACAAGTACCTTGCTATAATTTTATACAAATGGTGGATGTACAATTTAAATTCCATTACTAAAAGACTTCTGCTTATATGTGGAAATTTAGTTTGTCTATCTCAACATCTGACAGGACATGATTAGTGACTTGCATCGCAAAAAAATCATTATATAGACAAATTTAATTTTATTGGTAGAAAGGAAAAAAAAGTGGTATTGTTCCCCTTAGAGTGGTTGGTTAAAAAGCACCAAAGTATCACTTTAATTTGTGCATTTAAGTTTTGGACAGCAAGTTTTTTGGGTTTTTTAGCCCTCCTTGCTGTTTTTCCCCCTTCTTCCTCCTCTTCTGGGTACAGGAGGGTCTTTCTGACAACAATCACAAATCCAGCGACCTAAGAAAAGAAAGTTATCAATTACTGGGAAACTAAGTTTATTACTAATCTAGTTACACACCTTCCACCATTCTAATAGGTGCTTACCTATTTGCAAACAATCTTTAATGCAAAAACCCAGTGCTTTTCTTTAAAATTAAGCATCTTTTCTCTGAAGCAGCATAGACAGTTCATGTAACCGCTGGCTACGCAAATCTTCACAGACCTCAAGAAGTGCCAGCACCGCTAAGGAGGTGGTTACTAGATAAGAACTTGACAAACAGTGCTCGAGTTTGCCAGTTATATTTCAGGTGAGTGACTATAGTTCAAGGTTATGGGAAGTTACCCAGAGCAGAAATGAATGGCATTTGGGGAAGCATGTAGCTGTTTATATTACAACAGCAGGAATTATAAAGGCTGCTTTGGTAATTTTACAGTTTTGTAGACATATAATCTATTTTGTTTACATTCTTAGGTCAGCCTGAAAGTGAAATCGGCCGCAGAACGTGTACTAAAGTGACAGCTAGCACCACTGCTCAAAATGGGACTGTACAGCATGTTTGAAGTACTGTACAGGGAATACTGTCACTGTCACTGAATACTTACTCATGAACTTACTTACTGTGGATTTAGTATTAAATGTAAAGCAACAGTAGCACCTGTTATTTTCTTTCTACAGCCCTGAGCTGGCCAGATGATATGACTGACTGGGTAATTTAAAGGTACAGGCTGCCTGCCTGTCATAGAGGTACTTCAGTTAACGGCTTTGATGTTTAAGTAAAAAAGGGAAGGGTTGAAAGAGGTGTTTACAAATACTGAAACTACTTTTGAATTTAGAATCTGAAATAGCTGCACCAACAATTAATGTGAAAGCTATACTCTAGCAATATGCAGCAATACAGTCTCTTTTACAAGCTTCTTTTATGAAAAGAGGTATTTACCCTCAGTATTCTGTGGACATGGGAAAAAAAGAGTTCTGAATGAGCCTGTTTGGATTATACTGTAAAAGCCAATTATATTTCCTATACAGGAATTGCCAGGTTAAACTGTGCACAACCAAATATACAGAAATAAAGCTTATTAAAAAAATCAGGTCCTACTGTGTGAATGCTTTCCCACAGTATTTCTACTATTCTCTCAAAAGCCATCCATGTATTAATTCTGAAAGAGAGCACCCAGAACTGAGAGGAGGTGGGAAGGGAACAAGTAACTCTTACTTTATTACCTGAAGGGATAGCGTCAAGCCCCACACAAAAAGTGTGATAACCACGGTCACATACATCACAGAACATCATTTCTTCTTCATGGTGTGGCTGCCCGCATATAATGCACGTTTTACACTCCATACATTGCCAAGGATAAGTCTTAATCATAGCAACAAGTTCCGGGGTCATATCAAGGCAAGAAGGGTGGCCTAGATTAAAACCAGTATTATTACTTTCATGTCTGAAATGAAATTAAAAATTAGTTAGACTGTTTGCTTTTACTGAAGCTGAAGCTTAGCTCACCTCCTCATGAGATCCCACAGTGCACCGAGAGTGCCAGTACATACAACATGAAAGAGAGATGGAGTCTTAACGAAGGATAGAAAAGGCAACTGAACTGTTGCTGCATGTGTGTAGGACACTGAATATGTCCACAAAAAGATCTGTCAAACAAACTCCCTTAGGAATCCACTTAGTGTATGTAGATACTCACCACTGTTGTCACACTGGGAGCAATGTATAAGAGCTTCAGCTTTTCCTTTCTTGTTGGCCTCCTTACCCTTCAGACAAATTCCACATATAGCATTTGGAATGACCTTTGGCTGGAAGGGTAGAAGAGGGCTATAAATTCATTCCAGAAGAATTTACAGATTCAACAGGAAATGTCATCTATCTCCTTAACTATTAAAATTTATAAACTATCTGTTAGGATATGTGAACCTTAAAGCATGTGACAAAAACTGACAAGCAGCAGCCCTGAAAAAAAATTGTAGATTAACTACATAAAATACGGCATTTGTCATACATAGTGAGTTACATGTAGATCAAATTGGATCAAAAGCATGTACTTTCTTCTTCCCATGACTTAATCAGCTAACATTCTCCTCGATGTAAACTAAACATGACAAAGGATGAAAAATTTCAGTCAGTTTTTTCCAGTATAGAATACTACATTATGAACTTCCATGTGCATTTCCTGTGTATGGAGGAAATTATATACAATTTTTCTAATTGCATTACATTTGTTTCTAAATATTAAAAATCAATTACAAAAGCAATAAATCTGATATTTTCTATCTAGTTTCAAATTATCTGGTTAGCTATGCCATCCATACAGGGTATATTAATTCCTTCTTGTATCCAGTCAATCACTGTAAGAAACAGCTTTGTATTTAACTACAGATTTACCTTCATAATTTTACTAAGTGATCATGTGGAGTGTGTCTGGGTCCAGGAGACCCATTTAAAGGGTAAGAGAAATAGCAGTGGAACAGTTGTCTGTGCGTGTCTATTCTGTGTCCCAACTCCAGAGATACACCAACAGTTTTATCCCAATGAGGACTGAGGAAGAAATAAGGCATTATGAATTTCAGAAACACTGTAGTCATTGTACTGTTGAGCTTTGACCACTGCATAATGAAATTAGTGAGAAACATAGTTGACAATTAACATAGTGCTCACTGACATAAAACTGACTAGTGCCAGAGTTTTAACAATGGTGCTCCAAAGACACAGTGAGTAGAGGGAGCTGAAGACTATCCTCTTCTAAGCAGCTTGTCAGTAAGCAAGAAGAATCCCAGTCAACTCCCAAACACGTGGGAAGAAGAATGCAATTTAATTTTAAAATAAATTAAAAATGCAAATATATATTTAAAAATAATNCTTATCTTTAAGTGTGTTTATTTCCCAAGACAGTTTTTTCTAGCACCTATTGAGGTAATTAAAATCTTGACTCATTTTTAGATTAGTCAGGATACATTGCTACAATTTTTTTTCTGAAGTTTTCAATCTGCTTTTTATGTCTAAACATGGCTACAGCTTGCTTCAAATTGATTGGACTAAAGAGTTTTATTCAAGAAAGCAAACCACCACACAAGATGTTTATAGGTAACTTCCTTCAAAAGATGACAGAGGCATTCACTTTATTTTGCTTATTTATTTTTAAAAAAAAGCAAAGTCAACCTGTTTCATACATAAATATAATAAAACAATAGAAGAAGTCTAACATTCACAAACATCTCTACAAAATAATAAATATAATGGAAGCAAAACCACACAAACTGTTTTACGGTTAACTATACTACATGTCCTACATGTATACCTTTATACCCTGCTCCTCCCAACAAAAGTGGCACATGCTTAAACCTCGTCAGTGGGGCAGCATTTACCCTTCTATTGTTTAGGCTATATTCTAATTTTTTTAATTGTGTTTCAATCTATTTCTAGGAAAACCAAGCCTTTCTAGAACAGCAATTGCACTTTTCTAATCAGGCTTCTACCTTTGTATTTTTCTAGATTTGTATTTTACTGCCTTTAATATACAACAGCACACTCCCTGGTACTCTAGCCAAATTAAAAGTCAGCTCTGTACCTGTGTTAGGGTATGTGCAGTTCACACTCTCATACACATAACTCTCAAGACAGACATTGATATAGATGCATTTATTAACAATGCTTCCCCTTAGTTTACTTCACCAAAGTATATTTATTAGAAACTGTGCATGTTAGGTGGGGTGAGAATCATAGCCTATCAATAATGAAGTTCCAACAGTATTGAAGTATTTTTACAAAAATGGGGGGGAAAAAAACCAACCAAGACTATTCACATTTCAAATCAGCTCAATTCTACCATCATAAATGGCTTTTAGAAAGGCTATAAAAAAAGTCTGTCAAATTCAAATGGGAAGTCTCAACATCCCATCTCATTGGAAGTAAATTTTGCTTTCTATGACTTCATCTTATTGGGATAAGGATGGGAAAGAAAATGAATGCAAGGTCAAAACAATGACTGCCTGTTCTGTAAGTTTTCACTTCCGTGCTGCTATGCTGCAGCTCTCAAATTCAGCTTTCCAAATTACACCAATTTTATAATGTCCTATTCTGAATGCAAAATGTTACATTTTCATATAGTGACCTGAAAGAGAAGTGTTGCAAAATATAGATCCTCAATACATTTCAGTTTTATGTGCAAAAAATCTGTACTTTTAACAGTACCCTGTGTGTGCAATTGTAGTAGTCAGTCCTGCAGCAACAAAGACTTGCATCTTGGAACATGACAAAACGTAAAACATGCTAATCGTTCTTTGTTAAAGAACTGACAGTAAAAAAAGACTCCATATAAAATACAATATTTCTTTTACTCAAAAATAACTCAGTGGAAATGTACGGAATCCTGTAATACTCGTAATGTGGCTATAACTATGTATATGTATGCTGATGCCATAGCAATTATCCTTCAATTTTAACTACATGTAACCAAAAGATTACTGTTCTACAAAAATAGTCCAATATTAGAGAACAATACAGAAATAAAGGATTATAAAGATTTAGAATTCACAGGGAAAACATTTTAAATCAGTTAAGCCTTCAGCTCAAAGTGCCTTAACATTTAGGCACGTATGGTAGATATATATTTATCTGGTGTTTTTATAAACTTACAAACAAGAATCATTCTGTCTTACCAGTAAAAACAGCTCATATAATTTGGCTTATTGCAAGCTTTCAAACATTCCCACAAACAAGAAAGCCATTCCTCTCACCCTCCCAACACAACATCACCACCTCTGACTAATGAGATGGCTGATGCAGGCAGGGCATGCTGACATTACGAAGACGTGGCACTTTAAGTTCACAGCAAGACCTTGTTATGAACAGAACTGGTGATTTTGAACCAATAAATACTTGCTATGGGAATCCATTTTCAAAATGCAATGCTGAATAGTAACATTGCTCTTCTGCAATTAGAAATTCAGAAGTTTGATGAAAGTTCTGCTCCATTGATTCTCTCTTTATGCATTTATAATGCCATTAAATAGACTGGACTAATCAAACATTTGGGCATCTCACAGCTAAGTGAAACTTCTGTAAACTAGTGGCACACAATCTCCAACGTCAAGTTAAACAAAGCTAAAGCAAATTTTCAGGCTACATCTTTGGATTTCATGTTCATGGGAATATGAATATGCATTCTGTGACTACAGCATCTTGCAAAGTTACATATAAAAATATACATATGGTAACCACAGTCTAATCTCCTTAGTTCACATATTTCTTAGTAAGTTCCTGAAAAGAAAAATGCAACTGGAGCTTGCTGTGTGTTATGAACTTGTACAGATACTGTCTGTAGAAGAAATTTATCAAAGCTGTCCAATTCTTGCTGGAAATCAGCTTCTTGATATAAGTGATATTTTATTTACTATTAACTTGGTAAATACAGATACTAAATATTTGTGAATATAAAATGCAAGCCATCAACAGCTCACTTTTGCTGAGACAGTTTCTCAGCAGGTACAAACTTGTCACTGACAAAAGTGCTCCTTGCTCTTTAGTTCTCAACAAGTATTCCTGATTGTTACATACTCAACCTTATCTTAAAAATAGTGTTTTCCCTCTCTAAAGGGCTATTCCTGCTCCCATGTAAGTTCATAGAAAACTCTTACTTCTCTCAGTGGAACAGGACTAGACAATTATGTGTTTTGAAAGTATTACAGGATATTCAGATCCTCTCTCAGTATGCAGAATACTGAATAAACACATAAGTAACACATGTCAATTCCCATTTCTTCTGAAAAGTATTTTTATCTTAATCTTATTTTTATCTTAATTTTTAAAATTATTATCCAGGAATACTTAAGACTTGAGTCTTAGGTTAAGCAATCACTGTTTGACAGCTGAAATGTCTTAACGTCCCCACCAAGTTTTTAGCTCAGATAAAAGCATATTGCCCACAAATGTTTCTACATAGTATGAACTACATAAAAAGCTATTTTCCATACACTGTTAAAGTGGCTATGTAGTGTTGCCTATACAACTGTAGTAAGCTTTTTGCCTTCCATCCTATGCATTGTAACATCGCAGGATAAAAGACCGTATTTAAAATGAATTTCACAATATGCTCAGCCATAATAGCTGCACTTTATAGCACTGGTCTCTTGGTATGCTGCCATACTAAATAGTAGAACAACCCAAACTGATAGTGAATGATAGTTTTAAACTGGCACATACTTCTGACTGCTATATTAAGGCAGACAGAAAGATTTAGATTTTCAATGATACATCTACAATGGATTTTTCTAGTGTTACTGCCTAGGAATCAAAGCAGTTAACAGGAACAGCGGCCACTGTACAGCTAGAGTAAAGAAAAGCCCCACATGAAATACAAGCAAAAAGGAAATAAGGAAGCAAACAGATGGAGCACACAACAGGAGAACAGCTAGTGAAGTACAGCAAGCAGAAGTTCCATATTATTGAAAAAACCAAATACTTCTGGGAGAGGCTGGTGTGTAAAGTTCAGTCAGGGGCTCTTTTCTTCAACCTTGTACCCAGGAACTGATTTGGGTAATACAGAACGTTTGGAACCATCTTTTCTCGGAGTAGCACTTTTGTCTCTTGTTTTTTGTCTTCCCTGAAAAGAATCCTCCTGGTTGTCTGTGGCGCAATCACCTTCAGATACATTGCCAGACGAATTGTCCTATAATAAAAATACCATAGCTATATTTTTCTTTTAGATAGACAGACAAGTGTTCCGTACGCCCCTTAGAGCCAACAAAGGCAAGAGAAGGAGATACCGTTCCTTCTGCAAAAGCATGGGCTTTATCACAATCTAGAACACCTTTGCTCACAACATTCATCATCTATTTTTTTTCATGCTAAGACATTGCCATCAGCAACAGCAGTCATGTTTTCCAGCTGGTCTTGGCACCAGAGTGGGGAGCAGAACAGTATAATTCTTTGAACCATTTTCCATTAAAAGTCAGCAAGAAATCCATTTTATGTGAAATGCTGTTTACAAAGTAAAGGGCCAGCAAAAAGTTAAAAGTGCCCTTGTCATGCATTTAAAGCATACTAGGAAACAGCACTGCCTTGAATTAAACATGTGAAGGTTTTTTCTGCCACCCTCATCTACTATTTTCACCAGGAGCAATCTAAATATTTAATTTGGACTGCAGCAGAAGAATGCCATCAATGGCAAAACACATTTTCATATTTAATACAGAACAAACCCACAGGATTTATGTTGCAGTTAAAGCTTTTGTTTTTTTTGAGAAATGAGGAGGCAAGAAAGAGGGGAAGAGGTTCAAAGAGGGTGAGAGATCAATGCAAGTGTAATTAAGAGCAGCAGCACAAGACTTTTCTGAGAAAAGTGTTAATAAAGGCTTCCAAAAAGCCCCAGAAGGAAGCAGTACGATTATTCACATTTATTAAAATAAAACGCAACAGGCCAAATAACAATGGTGTCCTACACTAAAACACATTTTGTACAAACATAATAGCAATCAGCCTGTGACCCAGAGCCTAAAACCAAAACAGACAAAACAGACACAGGGCAAATAGAGGACTGTAACACAAAAGCAAATCAAACTACGTGGCAACAAGAAATGCTGTGTTTCATCGTTAACTGAGGACAGACCCATTACAACATTACAGAAAACTCCTACCACCTCCAAACATTGGAAGGGCGAAAAAGAAAGAAGTACAAAGCATACTGCAGGACTCACCAGGGAGATCTGACAAATGGTAGGTAGCCCACAACGTAGAAACAGAGGCCTGACAATGGCCCACCTTTTCTCCTGAACTATGTGCTTATTCTCAGTGACTAGCAAAGAATCCCTGCTTTCACAGCCAAGCCAAGTCCACTCCACAGGAATCTAATTAACAACTTTCCACATTTTTCTACACTTTTCAAACTCAAGGACATTTTTCCTGCTGCATTCTGTCACCAAAAAAGGCTTCTGAACTTCTCTGAAAAATCAAAGAATAGTCTGCTTGGTTCAGCTACCATTAATAATAATGACTGTCAGTGGAATAGGGAACCAGGAAAAAATGGTTAAAGACCAATTGTAAATAAGCTGGAGTGCAATTAAATTGACATTTTGAGTTGACATTTAGCATGCTGAGTTTATATGATTTCTTCTCAAAAAAATGCAAGCAGAAACAGTGTATCAACAGCTTGCCCTCCTTTGTTAACCTACAAGCTGATCTCTTCCTTTCTTCTTTAGTTATGAGTATCTTACGAAATTCAAACAAAATAAATATTTACATGGCAAAATTTAGAATTATACATACCCACCATTAAACTTGTTCATCGATGTGGTAGTTTTTGCTTTAGGCCTCAGTTAGGCCGAAATTTAGCAGGCCCAAAGGATGTGACATAGATCAGAAGGGAGAAGCATCACCTGACTTAAGTAACCAAAGAGGTATTTCATATTATCTGACATCATCAAGAAGTGTCAAGAAGTATAAAGAGAAAGAGAGGAGGAACTTCTGTCTCTTTTGGGTTTTGCCTCAGAAGGGTGAGAACACACTGCCCTGCTCTGCTGAGATTAGGCCTTGCTGCCCTCCGCACTCATGTTATCTAGGGGGGTGAACATTTTCATGTTAATTTTCTCCTCTCTTGCTGGGAAGTTTCTCTGGAAGAGTTTTTGGGAGGTTTTGTGATGTTTAGGTGGTTGGAATCTGTATTGTTTGGTTGGGTGACTCAGTAGTTATTGTTGTTAGTCTGGTTTACTTTTCTCACATTTGTGTATATGTATGTATTATATCATACTCTGGTTTTAATTGTCTTTCTTTTGTATAATATAAGAAGCTTGCTACTTCAGGTTTTGGGGGTTTTTTCCTCTCCCTCCTTTTCCCTTAGTTGGGGGGGGAGGAACCCTTTCTCTCTGTGTTGGGCAGTTGGCAGTTTGCCAGCTCAACCCAAGACAATCAAGCAAGCTAGAAATTGTTAAATGCACCTGTGACATTCCATTGCAGTTAAAATTAGGGTTAAACCTCTGGAAACTGGCTGTCACCAACATGCAAACTACACCAATAAATCAATGGTTCAGTTGTACTCAGCTCATTTGAAGCTCAGCTGCTCTTGAACACTGTCAAAGTAGGTATGTGAAAGTTTCTCTTACCTTCTAGCTAACAGTTAATTTTGCATTTGTGTAAGTAGCGAGAATATAAATTTCTTTATAAAGATGTACTGTTAAGCAAAAATAACCTAGTGCTTTTTACCTTCTTTTTAAATTGGAATAAAGTCATTGTTTCTGTACTGAGTACTTCCCACTTCTATGTCACAAAAAGAAAGTTATGAGGTTATAACACCGTTGCTTTAGGGACAGATTCTGTGGGATTCTAAACAGCAGAATATACTCTGACCTGAACTACAGGGTTCATTTCCCTCAGAAATGATAGCAACTTCCCCTTGGGGAAAAGGGCACAATGAAGAGCTGCATCAGGAAGTTTCTTAAAGATTTCTTAAAAAAAAAAAAGGAAGGAAGAAAGGGCCTAAAATTTCAAATATTTGTTCCACCTACTTTAAAAATGGAAAGCTGGAGAGCAATGTGACAAAATAAAGAAAAGTACTACAAATCGTCCTCCCTTCATTTTGCAAATGTTAAAAGATTCTATTAAGAAACGAGTGAAACTAACAGAAGTGAAGGGAAATTATTTTTTTGTTCCATAATATTTTCAGTTTGTCTCACCGAATTGCCTTTGGTTTTTCGTTTTTCATCACCTCGTCCTTCCTCTGCGTCATCTGAATCTCCATCACTGTCCAATGCAGGCAGCTCCGGGTCCAAAGGAGGTTCATAAAGAGCTGTGTTTAATGGCAAGTAACGAAGTTCATCTGGAGAGTATCTAAAGTTAAATAAATAAAATTAATTCATTCATGTGTACTTGATGCAGAAATATTAAGTCACACAGTACATAGGAACTTCAGTGAGAAAGAGTAAGAAACACAAGAAGGCACACAAAAACATGCAGCTCTGAAAACATGGGAAATACACTAATTTCTCCTCCCAAATGTGATACTGCCTAGTACTTGTCTTCTTTGTAAAGCAGTTATTCATGGAACAGAGGAGAGCGTATTTTCAATGTTCCATAACTGCATAATCATAAGAGGCCATGGAACCCCTACAACTTTTTAACCCATGTTACTATGCCAAACAGATGTACACTTTGTTTATAAATGTACAGTGCTCACACAGCCTGTGTACAATTCTAAGCCAGGGTACACAAATACATCCAAAGCAAAGTAAGTAAAGAATACAGCTCTACATCTGAATTCCCTGATTGCTGAAGAAGAACAAAAAATACATATAAAAATATAATTTCAGAAGAGTGCAAAGATCGAATTACATTGCTTATAGCCAGATATAGCTTAACATCTGTAATCTACCTTTTGTTTCAACCCTTATTTAAAGACTCAGAAAAAAGTGGAAGTCCTCTTACTGCTGATGACAAGCATTGTAAGAAATGGGATACTATTTTGATGCATATTTTGAAAGGTTGTGTCTTTCACTGAGATGGACAAGCAGTTTCACTTGCAGCTTAAAAGTGCAAAATAAACATAACATGTAGTAATTTTAATTCAATTAATTTAATAAAATTGAAGCCCTTCAAGAATGTTTTGTAACATGTAAATTTGGCTTGGGCTGTACAAACACACACTGGAACACGCAAGGCATGTGCAGATGAAGAGCCTCTCTAAGGAACACCAAGCATATACAGGATGAACACTCTCTCCTGTACAATTGTAACACTTTGACAAAATCTTCAAATTAGTACGTATTTGTTAAATGGTAGTGTGCCACAAGTAAAATCTTAAATTTATGTAAACAGTGAAGTACACATTTTTCATTAAATATTAAGATCGAGCTTGTAATGTCTTTGTCTCTAACTTATAAATCCAATACCCAATTTAGTCCACGAGACCAATCAAAAATTTTTTTTTTAATTAAAGTTTCTAAAAATTTAAAAAAGGACAGCAAAACTGTCACACAGAAAACACATGATCACAAGCCAAGATTACAACACTTTGATACAGAAACATTAATCTTGGTAGATGTGCAGATGCAGATGATAAGTAAACACGAGAGTGGCAGGACTGAAATCAGTGTTTCCTTTTACCATGGTAAATATCTGAGCAGGCTAAATCTTAGGCACTGCAATACATCAGGGGAGACAGTACTCTTGCAGGCAGTACTGTTTTATTGACAGAAGATGTCACACAATGCATCCTTGAAGATTAGCAACTGTCTCAAACATAAAATTAATTCAAAATCTTACAGTAAAGACACTGAAATGTTTTCCATCTGCTACATGTAGAGAAAAGAGATGAGTGCAACAGAATTGGCAGTTGGGATGCTTTTAAAATACCTTTTATAGTACTCCTGGAACTGGCCGGGTATGAGAGCCACTGGATAAGGACTAACCTTTGTCCTCTCTGTAGGTAAGATTTTGTATTTTCCTTGAGGCACCTGGATAATCTGCATTGTTTAATATAAAAATGAAATTTTTGTTTCACATACAAACTGTTGAGCCCTTTTCCCCACCTATTTCCCCAAATATTTTTTACCTAGCCAGTTTTATTGAACTGGGAGAGCCACCTGACTTCTCCCATGAGAAATTCAATTCATTAAAATGGAAAAGGTTCCCTCCTCACAAAACATTATTATGGATTAAATTCAACTACTAAGTATCTAGTGAACTGAATGAACATCAGGTAAGACTACTTGAAATAGTATATTAGGAAAAATAATTTCAAAATTAAAATCTAGCAATTGAAACAGTAAACATTAACTTTTGTATGTGGCATCCTTAGCACAAATTATCACTGTTGGTCCATATAGGTTGACAGTAAAAAGAACATGTCCATCTCGGTCTGAAACCAGACTGCAATATAAAAAACTCCATTAATAATACAAACACATGGAAAGGAGAAGCTTACATAGAAGTCTTCTTTCCCTTAGAAGGAAATAAAACTAATTATCCACTGCCTCTAATATGGATCAATAACATAAAGATGTAAACTTTCCATAATAGACTGCCATGTAATAATTTGCAGAGAAAATGTTCGCTTTACTGTCTTTATAGAAGCAGAACAGCACTGTGTCAAGATGCCAGCTATTTTTTGTTTTTAGTCAAGCACGGAGGCGTGTAATATATACAATGCAAAAATAATGTAACACCTAAGGAAAAAAAGAGCATAACATTGACATAACATTCTCTTTTAGAGAATAAATAAGTTTTCTTTTTTACTTGAGGTATTGTCCTGGCAAAATTTTGGAGGTATTCTGAAGAATGAGCTAGTTATATGCATAGATATAATAGCAACAGAAGCTTCTTAGTAATCTAAACAATCCTCTTACTTTCATTCTCCTACCATCAAATTAAAGACATGATAACAAAACAACAATTAAATTTTTAGAGCTTCCTGAGACAAGTATTTTCAAGTTAAAGAAGTTTTCAGATTAAATATATTTGAGATTATTTTTTTCAGTATTACATAGTTTTGCTGCCAAGTGGGTAAGTCCCTGCATGACTGAAACAATAATCAAAACCCGTGATAAAAATTAAAATGGTATCAAAAACAACTTTACTAGAACAAGCAAGGAGCTACTTGTCAACACTGGTAAGAAATTTAAATCTGCCTACATGTGTCTGTAAATCAAAATAGGCTCTTCTTTCTTCCATCCGCTCTCGGTTTAAATTGCTGTTGAATTCTGCAGCTTTCTTGGCAGCTTTTTTAATATATTCTGGAACTTTACTGGCTTCTACTTTCTGTGTGTTCTGCTGCTGCATTTGCTGGAATAAAAACAATTTTATTAATTCACATACATTTCACTATCAGTCTGAGAACAGCCTTTACTCACACTCGGTGTAACAGACGTTGTTCTCTTATATGCTAATTACTTACAGAGTACTCTTTATAATGATCTGTTATTCGCTGGCGTTCTTTCTCTTGCAGTATAACAGAATACTCAGCATGTTTGGCAGGGTATTCTTTAATCATAAGATCAATTACTTCATCACTACGCAAAGCTGTTAGACCTAAAATAGATAAAAGCAATAATGATGTTATTTGGCAAAAGTAACCGTAGGTTATTTATACCCCACAATGACCAACCCAAGTTTTTGGGCAGCTAAAGAAAACAACCTGCTGTGCAAAATGCTTCTCTTCTCAACTGAGAGTGGACTTGTGCCATTTAGCTTTCAAGGCTGATTAGGAGTTTGCTTGTACCCAAGGAGCCAAGGCTCATGTCATGTCTTCCTTACAGCTAGACCCCTTCACATGGACTCAACCACCCACTTTAAACTCCACAGTGAAGCAGAACCTTTGTTCTAGGTGGGGCCTGACAAACTCTTAGTTTCAGCTTCCAGTGCTAGTGAAGTCTTAGTGCCATTAACCTGTAGAACTTCAACTGAAATTATGAGGTTTACATAAAGCCTCGTACGAATCAAGAAAGAATCACTGTGAGGACAATTCAGAGCAGCAAACTGCATGCAGACCCCTGACTCCCAAATAAAGCATTTGAAGTTCAGAAGTTAGAATGACTGTTTGCAGCTACAGTGCAGAACTCCTCCTTTAATGTTCTAACACAACTAATCTCCAAACACAGACAACAGAATGGAATGACTTAAGTTACTACCACTGATTACCAATATAACCTTAAAAATATGGTTAATTCAGCCCACATATCTACTGGATATGTGAGACATAATATAACATTTCACTTCTATTAATAAAATTAGATATGGTTCTCCTCTGTATAGTTAAGTGAAAAAAAATAAACAGAGAGCTGGCAGGTGAGAAATAAAGGCAGTACACCAAAGACTGTAGGTATAAAAAATGACATTACATTTACACAGACCCATGACATACAAAAAAAAAAGTGGCAGGCATCATTTAAACTCTAACATGTCAAGTCACATATATTAGCAGAGTAAGAGAAATATTCTTCAAGCTTTTTCAACATAAGTCTCATCAATTACATCATTCCGTTCCAAGTACATTAGAGTGCTTTAATATACACTCTTCTAATTTCCACCATAGAAGCAGAACCATTTAAGATACACTGATGTTGCTGAGCTCCAACCAGTGCAGCAAACAAAGACTGATGTACCTTTTTATTTGAAAAATTATGGTGGTCTCCTTTCTTGGAGAAAAAGATTCTAGAAGTTAAGTTAGAAGGCAGCAAAATCCCTTTCATGTAACTAGAATCCAAAATACATTTTTTAATAATAAACCTGAAATACCAATACTTCATGACCAATTTACCAAATTAATAATAAACTAGTTTTAAATTCAGATTTTATGTTTTCAGTTGGTAGCAATGCAATTGTTCTCCACCAAACTGAACCTACTTTTTCAGCATATCATAGTTGTTACACTGTAACAAGGAATCTAACCATTTGTTTTCTTACCTAGTGTGCACTGAGTCTCTGTGATAACATTTAGTTCTCTGAGGTAGAGTTTTTCCTTATGAGATAGATCTCGCCTTTCTAAATCTCCAAAGAAAACAAGAAAGAGCAATAAAAACATGTGAAGTTATTCAAACTTCCTCATAAACAGTGTCAAAGTATTTCCAGGCAGATAGCCTGTATTATACTACTATTCCAACAAACATCACAATTTAATAAATTAATTTTAAATTTAATACACAGTGTAGGGATGTGGTCAATTCTCTTGAGTATCCTGCCTGTAGTTATGATTTACAGAAACATTAAAGAAACCTTCTATATAAATTCAGACACAGAAATTATTATCAAGCACTGAAAGTACAGTCTTTCTTAATTTTAGTATGCCTTTTAGAAACAAATTCCATGACAGAACTAGATTTGACAATTCTGAATAAGGGCTCAAATACTAGAACCTTCACAATCAAGTTTTTTAAAATTCTTCCACAGTGTAGGAATGTTGCCTCAAGAAACAGAATGTAGAGATATATAGTTATATAGTAAGAAATCACCAACAAAATGCTTAAACATAAAACTGAAGTCAGCTTTCAAAGGTACTTGCTGATCAAACCTCCAAATCAAACTCCTTTACAAATTTTCAGTGCCAATACTAAAAAGTCTTATATTCCATTAAAAACTATAGGATACATTTTCAATGTGCCCGTAACAGAAATTAAAAATATAACACATATAATCCAGGTCTGCTTTTGTCAGGTCTTTTTTCAAACAGTTGGTTCCTGCTATAATCAAAGAGACACAGAGTACATCCAAACTGTTTAAAGACACAGCTTTGTAGAAGAAAAACTTTAAAAATAAATACCTGGATATTTTCTTTTAAAGGAAGTCACACCCAAATATTCACTGACTTGCTCCTGAAGCATATAGTATTCTCCTGTTTCATCTGGTGGCCATTTGTATTCTATCAAATTTTCAGCAGGAAAATAACTATATCTGAGTATGAGAATAATGTTAGAACAAATCACAAGAATCCTTAAAAGCAATACTTACATTTCTAAGAATTCAATAATTCCTATTTTTATCATAAAATGAACTGGGTTGGAAGAGACCTCTGAGATCAAGTCCAACCCTTGGTCCAACACCACTATGACTACCAGATCATGGCACTCAGTCTCATCTTTGAAACCTCCAGGGATGGAGAAGCCACCAACTCTCTGGGCAGGCCATTCCAACGCCCAATTACTCTCTCTGTAAAGAATCTTTCTAATATCCAACCTAAACCTCCCCTGGCAGAGCTTAAGCCTGTGCCCTCTTGTTCTATTGCTGATTGCCTGGGAGAAGAGACCAACCGCCACCTGGTTACAACCTCCTTTCAGGTAGTTGTGGAGAGTGCTAAGGTCACCCCTGAGCCTCCTCTTCTCCAGGCTAAACAACCTCAGTTCCCTCAGCCTCTCCCCTCAGGACTTTCATCAATGAACAGGAACTATGAAGCTGGACAAGCACTTTAGAACACTGTATCCTGCTAACCCGTCTCTTTGTTACACCCAGTTACTTTGTTACACCCAACTTCACATATCACCATTCATCAAAATCATCAATTTAAATATCCAAATCACCATGCATCACCATGCTAAGGGCAGAAGATAAGAAAGTGATATTCGTGATAGTGGAGAGAACACCAGGAAAAGCAACTACTACAGCATCAAAATTCATTCAAGAAGTATGCAATGTTTAAGAAACATGTGAGCCGTGTTTCTGATTCTGTATCAGATGTAGCACTTTTTATGGCATTCTAAAATAAAATGTCTTAAAATATGCTGGGAGCAAAAGACAGCTAGCTATTCATAGGACATTGCCTCAAGTAAGAAAGATGTATGAAGAATATGCAAGTAAAGAAAAAAGAACTATATTTACACATACTGAACGATACAGTAACACTTGCAATAAAAAAGTGGGAACTGTAAAAAATGGTATTACCCAAGGTCTTGACTCGAAGTTTCACAGCTTCGAGAACTGTCCCCTGAGCCCATACGCCGCCTTTTGGATGGCTGGCTGCCGTCATTGGAATTTTCTTCTGTGTCATCCTGAAATGAAAATTAAGGTAAATATTCAAAAAATTAAGAGTATTCAGCAGATAATGTAAAACACCAAAAAACATTGCAATCCACAATTTAAATATACCTGAACTACTGAGCTGTTGTATGACACTTAACAAACAACTCATAGAACAGTTTACACAGTAAATTATTCTTTATTATAAACCAGCTGCATGAGACATGGTGGCACAGGAGAGTTGGGTGGTTTCTCACCTGTTGCATAGGTGGACTGAACAGACAGAGCTGTAGCTCTGCACACCAAGTTGATAATTCCTGATGTAAACTACCTCTGGCACTTAACCAGACTAACTCTCAAAAACAAAGGCAAGTGCAGAGCAAAAACACCAAGACCTTGCTGAGAGCTGATGCTTAAAGCAACACAAGAATTTATGAGCATACACCTAAAATTAAAGGAATGGTATACAGTTTACAAAAGTATCATTACAGGAAGTAGCAAAGACTTGTCTTTTGTGAGGAAAAAATAAATGAAAGAACCCAACTACATATTGCAACAAATAGAGAAGAGAACAAAGCTATTACAAGGGAGCACTTAGAAGTCAATTTACAGGTGTCACTATTCAGATTTCATGTGATCTATATATAAAGAAAGGGAAGGAAGGGCAAAAGAGGAGGAAAGACCAAAACAGAATGTTCTGTAAAATCTGTAAAACCAGTGACTCAGTTGATCTTGCATTTTTCACCTGCTTTGTTGTCCCATAATGCTATACAGCTCCTACTTGCATCATCAACAACTCTCAAATCATTTAGTGACCAATCCTGTCTGATCATAACTGAGACACAGAGAGCAGAAAGTTTCTAGTAAATTGTCTACTGTAACAGGTAGTAGACTCAAGAACAAGACAGGGCTTTAAGTAATTCAATCTCTTAAGTGAAGCAATATGAAGGAATCACATTTCATGACTTCTATGAAAAAGAATTAACCTCTCAGAAATAAATGGATCAAGCCAAACTATACTTATTAATAATGACAAGAATGATTATTAGGTCTACATTTGCTAATGTCTTTCACTCTAGTAGGTTTTGCATATCATATGACTTGAACTATCAATTTAAAAATATTCCAGCAAATGAAAATACATTACTTTGGTTACCTAACATTTCACAATGCTATAATCAAGACAGGCCATCAGGAAAAAGCATTTGCCTCCTGTATTTTTAGTTTATTCCTTGTTTTTTCACAACTCTTCATAATTTTTTTCTTTCTTGTTAATGAGCAAGAAGAATATCTTTTAGGCAATAATAAAAACTGAACAGCAAAATTTAATAAAACTGTTTCTGTAATGCAGCCATCCTTAAAGAATCAGGTATGCAGCATCTCCACTTGTATTACTAGTAATGCCATTTCCTAGTATTGCTGCACAAACTCAGGCAGATAAACCAAGCAGCAGTCTCTAAACAAAACAATACTGCACTATTTTCTGACACAGCTATGTCTCACCAGTAGCTCCTCTCTACTTCCCACACAGAATATTAATGCACTCCAAACCTTCTGAACCGCTAGACAAGGCCAAAGCACTGCTCTGGTATACTTAAGCTATCAAGAGATTTCAAAACGTCTTTAGAAGACAGATCTCAAACTGACAGTTCGGTGGAAGTGCCTCATGTCAGTTTCTACTTTCGCTTTTTGATTTTTCTCACGAGTAAGTTTGTTGCAGAGGACGGAGCAGAAGTGGAAACATTTGTGCTGCAATCTAAGATACACTGCTCTTCAACCACTCCCACTGTTCTAAAAAAAAAAAAGAAAAAAACCTCAAGAACCTAAAAAAAAAAAAAACCAAAAAAGAAAAGCCGACAGTTCTGTGGTTTACTTTGCGAGAGACGGCAAACACTGCCAAAAAACGCCCCTTCCTGCCCTGAATTTCCTTAGGAAACACGGTGACGTTACGAACTCCTGGGAAGTCTATTAACTGTAAGACCAACGTAAGGATGCTTTATTGCGTGATCGGGAAGCCTAAACTTCCCGGGATGAGTTTCAGAGGGCGCCTGCCGGTCTGTGCCGCGCGCCGCTGGTGCCACAAGTGTCGCGGTGCGCGGGGACAGCGCGACACTGCCGCGGCCGAACCCAAACTTTCGCGGCCGCGCCGCCACCGGCAGGGCGCCGGAGCACTTTTTGGAAGCTGGGCGGCGCCAGGCACCCGGCCCCGGCCCCGCGCCTGAAGTTCGGCCGGCCCGCG
>VWZD01006969.1:158912-350887 GCA_013396695.1 Sakesphorus luctuosus
CCGCGCCGCGCCCCCCCCCCGGCCCCGCTCCCGCCGAGCGGTAGCCGGAGCGCAGCATTCCCTCCCCGCCGCCGGGAAAGACCCTCGTCCCGCCGGCGCGGGGGCCGGGTTGGAGCGCGCACCCGCCCGCTCCCTCGCGCGCGCGCCAGCCGAGCCCCGTGGGCGCGCACGGCCCCCGCGCCGGCGAACAAAGCGCACTGCCGCGCCCGGCGCCGCCCCCGCACAGCCGCTCCCCGCGCCGCGGGTGGGCGCACACACAGACCCCACGCCACTCTCCGCCCCTCGCGGAGCGCCGTCCGCGGCTCCCGACGCGCTCGGACCCCAGCGGGCCGAGGGGCGCGGGGAAGCACCCCCGCCCCGTCCGCGTTTGTTTTCAGTTCCCGGCAATACAACGAACGTGGAAGAGCCACCGGCGCTCGATTTCCACACGCGGCAGATCCAAAAGCTGATATTTACACACTTCACAGATCTCCCAGTGTCTTATTTCTCAAAATACAATCACTGCTGCCCTTGCCAGTTATTACAGATCACTTATTAATGACCCCTTCATCCTCCTACCAATGCCACTTGAAGCCCTTGTACCGAAGTGGCCAAACACTCAGTTCCGTACTTGTTCACCAACCCGAACCCTGGTGACATTTAAACCCAAGCTTCAGGCCCAGGAAACCTATTGACTTCATTTTCACTTCACTCAAGGCAAAGGACTGAAAATTTACACAAGTTTCTAGGCCTGCAAAATGCAGCTTCCCTTCCAGCGAGGCTTCTAGGCAGACTGGCATTTGACCTCAGATAAAACTAGGCAAAAAAGCGAACCCTAACCCTAACCTATACCTGCAATTTCATGTAAACATTGGTTAACAGTCCTAGGCATACAACAGACAAGCAACATTCAAAATTTTCACATGTTTGGCCTTACCACTTCCACAGCAGAGCATTACAACAGATGAAACCCATATGGACTCAACCATAACAATTCCAAAGCATTTTTGGGGGGTTGTTTTTTTTCTTTAACAGAGAAAAGATGAGCAAAATTATCTCAACTGTATGTCAGTTTCAATGTGCCAACAGCAATAGGACAACAATGAATACTAAAATAATGATGCTCTGAAAAATTTCAAATGTACCATGTACAGTGATGCATGAATCCATCTGCGGCTTTCAAAGTATTAGTCGTAAGAACAAGCCATTACCAAAGCCAGAGCAATAAATGTGTCAGTTTCACATTGAGCTGAAACCCAGGTGTCTCTTTGAACATCCCAGAGGCATCTGCTGGCAACCTAAAGGGAAAAAAGAGAAAAAGCTATTTGTGAACCTATATACAGCACAGATTTACTGTTTATTTTTTAAAGAACACACAGCATTATCTACATGCTAATCTAATAGTATTATGAGAGTTACAACTAGTAACAACAACGCAAAAGCTGAGTAAAAACTAATTCCTATTTGATGTTAAATACATGTTCTTCACAGTAAAGCTTCCACCCCAACAGATCCAAAAATCTCTACACCAAACCTCCAATTCTCTCTCATGTTCACTTGTTTGTTACACTTTAGCACTCCTGGGAAAGCAGTAGAACATGTCTGTGTGAATAGACATTAGTTTTGGGAACACATGCAACTAAGAAGTCACGTCCTCCCACTCCTCCACCTCCATCTTAGTCCTGTGACTTGTGACCATTTATTTACTGGGCTGTCAGCTTTTTTGACAAAGTTGTTTTCAAAGCTAAACTGTGTGAACTGATTGAGGGAATAAACATATTCATAGGGAGAAAAAAGGTGACTCGCATCACTTCACTAATCTGTTTGCACCGTATTATTTTCCGTTTTCAAAAGGTATTACAAATAATGTTTGCTTACAATCATTGCCTGATCTGCCTTTTCCACAATTAGCACTGATACCACATATTTATAGCGGTCAAAGCCAAATTCCTTCACAGCCTTTAATATTTCTTCTGAGATTGAAGCACACAAGAAGGGACTAGAAACTCCATCATATTTGGCTTGTTGCAGTTTATTCTATAAAAACAATTTTGAAAGATCTTAGTTTTCATTCTGGTAGTCTCTTAGAAAGAAAAAATAAAATTTTTCAGTCATCTGCATTACAAGAACATGAAAAGAACAAGTAGAATAGTCAATATTGACAATGTTTGCCAACAGCAAGGATGTGCTACTTTTACTCTAAAATGTTTTATCTTGTTTTTTGAAAGTGACACACATATCCAGCCAATCCCCATTTAACAACGAAGAGTGTATTCTTCTCCATCATTTGGGCTCAGTTCACAGGAAAATAGTGCTACAAATAATAGTTCCAAGTATACAAGGCATGTCTTCCAGACAGCAAAATTAAAAAGAGCTGGTTATAACTATTCAAAGCATCACTGACAGCTACGTATTATCTCAACAGACTATTTTCCTTTATTTTTACCTAATTTATGTATATAGCAGTCTGACCATTATGGACCCCAAGTATGTTTTATATGATATTAGCAGAACTAATAGAATTCCTCAAATTTGAGGTAATGATCTTCAGCTAACTGGGTATTTTGCAGGTTAGGGTAGTTTGAACTGTGCTGTAGCTCAATTTGATTTAAAAAAAGACAAGAGCATAAGAAGATTCAGCTCCACCTAAACAGCACCAAACAAGCTCAGCAGTGACCTTGCATAGGCCCTTCTGCACGTCACCCAAACAGAGCACATTCACATGACATTTGTATTTGTCAAAACTAAAAGACTGCAGAGATTTATGCATATGTTAAAGTTCCATAAGTACCTTTACAAGACAACCTACTTTTGCAATAAAATGAGACCATTTTTAGAAAATACTATACCATTAGTATTTCTTGAGCTTTGCCTCTTACTAAACAATCCCGAAATTTATTACGTGACTCCAGTCTGTAAGTGTTATTGGATATTGTCTTTGCCTGTTCTTCCACTGGAGCCACACTTAAAGTTTCAGATTGAGATCGTGACTGTCTTCCTTTCATCTGTACAAAATAATAAAAACAGTCCACATCACACGTCAATATTTTACAATTTAACAGTCTCTAAATAATGCCTTATGGTGTACAGTCCAGAGAGAAAAAACAACTAGTCTAGGAATACATTAACAAATAAACATAGAAAGCTATAAACTGGTTATCATATTCTGGCTGTTCTAACACTACTGCTTTGCCTGGAAAAAAAAAGTGGTTGACTTCCACTCACTTTTGACTTCTTTTCCAGCAAAATCCAACTGAAGTTTGCATTTAAACTCAATTAGACACGCCATACTAGTACCCTGAATCCATTTCATTTTCCAAGTAAAAATACACAGAATTAACATATCCATCCAAGACTGTTAACCACAAGTTCAAAGTTTTTCGACAAATAGCCTACACAACATCCAAAATATGAACTTGGTTCATTCACCTTTCATTTTATTTATCCTCATTCCTTGAGAAATGAATAAACAAATGGCTCATGCATTGATGACTTAATTTGCTTTAAAAAAAAAGTAAAAAAAAAAAGAAAAGAAAAAATTAGCTCCAGTCTGCAAATCATTGTCATTTTGCTTGGAACTTAAACACAGATCTCTGAAGATCCAGTTTTCTGCCCATCCAGCTGTGTATTCTCTCTTCAACAGACATAACAAAATTTGTCCCTCTGTGAACACAAGCAACAATTCTGATGCTGCAGACAAAAGATGTCACCTGCTGTTCTCCAGGGCTGGCTTAAAAGAGAACTGTAAAATGATAACAAGGCAGAGACTGAAAAGCACAGGGAACCAAAGAAACCAAAATAAACACTAGAGGCATTGATCTTCCATACCAACGACCTCTTAATGAACCACTTTCAAGTTTTGCAAACTCTTCAGTCTCTTGCTCCACTTCCTGACTACAGCTAGAACTTAGATGAGAGAAGATCATCAGTTCCTTCCCAAATGGGCAGAAAACAGTTCAAAGGTGAAATAACATCACATAACAGTGAGAAGTACAGAAAAAAACCCCATACACTTATGTATAATATAAAAGTCTAAAGGGAATTATTTGAAGAGAGATGCTACTTAGGGGCTCAAAACTTTCAGTCTGAGGAGTTTAAAAGTAAGGGAAGAAATGCAGTTTCTTCTCTAGGAAATCACATACGCATTAGTGCTGTCAACACCAAGGACATTACCTACATGTTTCCTCCAGTTCCTTAAAACCAGTGATCTTGGCAGCCCTAGTGCAAATTGCCTGTAGGTGTTTGTTGATACCACGCCAACAATGTAAACTCTGAACAGTACTCGAAAAATGCTAGGAGCAAACACATTTGCACGTAGGCTGTGGACACTTACGGTCTTCTAACTGCAAACTTAGATCTGGAAGGACTACAGCCCTGACACGCTCATCACAGGTCACTTAACCAAAAAAGAAAGAACCCACCTCGTTTCCAGCTGAACTGCTCAAATGAGCACCCCAATTAATGTGAGTAGAAAAGAGGCTGTGAAAAAGTTCATAATTCAAACAGCAATTCTTTGCTAACATCGTTCAGCTTAAGTCACAACACTTTCTGCCATTTGCATTAGGGATCGAAGAAAATCCATGTCTATAGCACACAACTTCTAACAACGCTGCTACTTAAAAGTTTATCTGCTGTTATTAGAGACAGAAGTTTTCATAATCATTTGCAAGAAGCAATTTACTGATGAGGTAGCCAAAGACCTTACTGATTTCTCTACACAAACGGCTAGTCAATAGACCTACTTCTGCATACCACAACAAAAACACTGTGATTCCAAGTTGTAGCACGACATTACAGTTACATTTCTGTATAATATTTCCACCCTCTGTGAAAAAATATCTCAAAAATTCATGAGCTGACTTTACTTTTGACTGCTTGACTAACAAAACCCTGTTCTTATGTTATTGGACTCTACTACAGTGGCTTAACCTCGGATATGTGGAAGTAAGTATGCCAAGAGAAAAAAACCTTTTGCTTCTTGAAAGAACTGCTCTTTGTTGATAAGCCTCTAAAAAAACCAAAACAGTAGCTATTAAACAAGAAACAGTTCTTGTTTGTTTCTTCAAAAGGGGCGCTGCTCTGTTAGAAGGCGTGCTCTACATTGGAAGGACTGAACCACCGAAAGGAGGACCACCCTCCCCTTCCCTTTACCTTCGCAGCAGCTTGGCCTGCCGGTGCCTGAGCCAGCACGCCAGCTGCAAGGCGAGTGTGCACATTCTACCTGACCAAGCAGAAAGGGGATGAGCTACCCCAAACCACACACAAATCGAGTGGGAACAATATTCCTGATACAAATTTTCGCGAGATCACACGCACCTTTTAACTTCACACCGAGCCCCACGTTCTTCCACGCACTGTACCCGCTTCCTAAGGACACCAAGCCCCCATCCTTCCTTCCCTCCCTCCCTCCCTCCCAAACGAAGCGCTGCTGCAGTCCTGGACCGGTGGCCCCGCCTCAGTCGGGCATCGCCCCGCTGGGCCTGGGCCGGGGCCGGGGCCGCGCCCGCTGCCCTCGCACAGCCACGGGCCCCGCCGGCTCAACTCCCCGGCGCCGCCTCTCGCCCTGCCGGCGCTCACTGTGTCTTCATCGGCCAAGCCCCAGTGCCGCTCTCCTTCCTCCGCGGGGGCGGAACGCCTCGGCCGCTCGGAGCGCTGCCCCGCCGCGCTCCCGGGAGCGGAGCGGACCCGGCGCCCTCCCGCGACACCGCGCGTGACGCAGCGCGGGCCGCGCCGGCGCCAACGGAGGTACCGGCGGGAACGGAGGTACCGGCGCTAACGAGGCCGCTCCGGCAGCGGCGCCGCGGGCCACGGGCTGCCGACGGGCCGCTTGGCTGCCCACGGACCCCGGACTGCCAGCGGGCCCCGATGGGCCTGGGGAAACGCTGCGGCCCGAGGGCGGCGGGGAGGGCAGGGGAGCAGAGCAGGCAGCTCTGCCCAGTGGCTGCCAATGGAACCCGGGGCTTGGTGACCTCTCCCTCCAAAGGTCACCACCCTGCCCTTGTGCCTGGCCTGTTTTAGATAGATAATAGTAATAGTGGGCGTTCCCGTGGTGTAAAGGAGAGCACTCCGGACTCCGAATCCCAAGGACCTGAGTTCGAGTCTCGGTGGGGACCGTCCCCTGGCAGTTCAATGCCTCCCTGCCATCCCATCCCGTCACATCTCGGATGCTCAGCAGGGTCAGCCCCGGTTAGTACCGGGTGCTGTGACAGTCCCGAGGACTTCACTGTCACTGTCCAAGCTCGCTCGGCCGTGGCAGATGGACCTTAGGACTTAAACAGTGGGGCCAGTTCTGCACACGCTGTGCCTCACCTAAAAAATCCACTGCACAGGCTGGAAGGGCACACCCACGTGGGGAGAGCCCTGCCCAAATCTGCGTTCACGAAGTCTGGCCATACATATACAGTAATAATGATGATAATAAAAGGTGGCTGCGGTAGTGTAGGACTTGCTCTGGCATCCTGTCCCTGATAGTGACAGGAACAGAGGGGTGAAGCTAAGAGGCAAATTAAGTTGAAGGTCTGAATAATGCCTTATAAACATTTTAGGTTACTTAATTTTATTTTTTTTCTTTTAAATAGCAGGTAGGTACTCCTGGTGGCAGCTAATACCGGTTCCCAATAGGAACTGTTACCTGTGCTCAGTGCTGATACCCATGTAAATATGTCATCTCTCCTTGAATCCATGAATTCAGAAATTACGTTCTGTGAGAGTCAATTCTGCCACCTAATTAAAGAGGAAATAATGGTTTTAATTTAACTTTAATGGAATATTTTTTATTTGTTGAGGTACTTCATTATCAGGCATTTTCTTGTCTGATTAGGGAGGAAGCATGAGATTTGGGGGGGGGTTGGGGTTTACTAAATCAGAAGCATTTTCTTCCCTATTAACATGGCCAGTTCTATCCTTGCAAACTTTTTAGTTCAAATGTGTGCTTCTGAAACAGTCCATCTTTCTGTTTAGTCTAACATGTAATTAACATTAATGCTTAGATTGTAACCACAGAATTCACATGTTCCTCCCCTAACCCCTCCAAGGATCTTGCTGGTCATAAGGACTGAAGTTCTTAGTTGTATTTGAGTTAGCATCAGTTTTCCTGCAAGCTCAGAGATTAGACAGAACACTTACAGATAAACTGGTATCTTTTGCTTCAGTCCATCTTGTTATCAGTTTGGTAGATATAGCCACTCTAAAGTATACCATCCTGACACTATAAAAATAGAGTGCTTCTTCCCCTCAGCTTTCCCAGGGTGTTTCTGGTCAAGAATTCCTTTCATCATTTGCATAGATGAAACCTGCATTTCATACTTTAACAGCGTGTTTACAGGTGCATCTGTGTATCTGTGCTTATGGATATGTTTTAATAATTTTCTTTCTTCTCATGTGCTTTCTTGATACAGGGATTCTTTTTTTGTGTGTTAGTTCTAGATGGCATTGTCAAACTCAGTCACTACTTGTCTTTCTGAACCTGTGCACTATGCAATTTGCAAACTTGGATTTGAGAAGAAACAGTCCTATGATATAAATAATATTTTATCTGGAAATGGTGAAGTGTGTTGGCAAGCTATTACAGAACATGTGTGTTACCTTGAATCAGGTTGGTGTTCACCTACTGCAGTATGATGACACTTTTAAGACCAATGTAGAATTTCAGTACAGTTCATAGCAAGTCTAGCTTAGTTATATTTTGTTACAATATAGCATTAGCTTTGTTGTTGATTTAGAGTATTTACAGTTAATATCTATAAAAAGCTTTAATTTTTTAATCCACATTTGGTACTTGGCTTTTGCTGGCTCCCGAGGTTTGTGCAATCTGTAGCTGCTACTTTGCCTTCATCTTGGTTCCCACCTTGATGTGTCTGTAAGATAAGGGTTCAGTTCAGTTCTGCTTCTCTCTGACCTCATAGGTGGCTTCTTCTGTGTTCTTTATATTCCTTTTGCAGTAAATTTAAAACAGTATTCCTACTGCTCCTTCTGGTTTTGTTTCCCCAACTTTAGCTTGTACAGAAGCTCCGTTTAGTTTCTCTCCTGTATGTAGAATAGTTTATAGTTGTTTTTTAACCAAATAAAGCATTTATGCCCTGATGAACTCATTGAATTTTAATTTGCCAAATTGTATCATGAAAGCTCTGTTATTAATTTACAGAGATGGTAGAAAGGGTACATGTTTCTACATCAAGGACTGTCTTTCAGTAAACCAGAAGAATTTATTTTTCTGTGAAAAGCGTCCCACCAAAAAGAAATAGTGATCCCACTCTGTAAGGTACCACCACACCCATCTGCATTCTTTAAAGGGTGTAAGTGGTGCAACTTGACTGGTCTTGCTGAGCCTCCATTAGCTTCCAGCTTGAGTAGGTTCTTTCCATTTCTACAAAAGCAGAACATAATGATCCTTTTTATTTCCATATTATCTTGTGTTAGAGTTTTGTTAGGTTTTTTATTTTGTTTGATTGGTTTGGTTTACTTTGGTTTGGAGAAGGTGGTTGCTCTTATGTGATTTTGCACTGCAGTTTTACTTTTCAATGTCTGTGTGGTGTTTTAGACAGTAAATTGTGGTGTATTGTTATGCTGAAATACACTGGATAAAATTCTCTGTGCTAAATATATACATAAGTTGTAACAGGTTTTATTCCTTATGAGATTTAAAATATTGGACCTTTGGGAAGGTTGGTATCCTAATCCCCTTCTGTTTTTCATTTAAGATCAAAGTGTGGATTATATCAAAAGTATACGATCATTAGGACCTGTATGTGAATCTGTTAATTTGCACTTCACATCTCTGACCAAGGAGCAATTCATAATTCAGTATGCATCGTGGTTCCACTGGACAAACTGCACAGAGGTATAGGAGTTTCTGTTAACAATTTGTATTTTGGCACACTAACCCTTTATGAAAGTCTAATGTAAGAATAAGAAAGAGATATCCATGAACTGAAGTGTTTAGAATTTGTAACTAATTGTTTTTCTCTGATACTTAGTTGCTTGTGGTTTTCCTGACTTTGTAACTAGATTTTATATTGGAGAACATGAGGTGCTTTGGACCTGTTCTTAACTAAGATTGTAGGGGTTTTTTTTTCTTATAATCTGTGCCTAGTATCAAGTTTTACCTTATAAAGGTATTGTGGATAATTTTTTTAGATATAGGACATTAAATATCAAGAGGTGCTCCGGGAAATTTCTCTTCAGGCTTGTCTCAGGTTTGGCCTAGTTTTTTACTAACCCTGGACTGCCTTCCTCCCTNTTATAATCTGTGCCTAGTATCAAGTTTTACCTTATAAAGGTATTGTGGATAATTTTTTTAGATATAGGACATTAAATATCAAGAGGTGCTCCGGGAAATTTCTCTTCAGGCTTCTGTATTTTTATCTCCTTGGTGCTGTTTTCTTCCTACATTTTCATAGCAACTATCATGGAGGAATATTTGGGTTTCTCTGTGGTTTTGACCATTTGATTTTTCCTTCTGAATATTTAACACAACATTCTTCCTCTCCCCATCGTACAGGTATTTCTTGAAGTATTTGATGTTCTACAATATACACAAGCTACAGAAGTTGCTCTTGGCTTAATGAAACTAACGTCATGCTTGGAGCGAGCCTTGGGTGATGTAAGTGCTGGGATGAAGATTCTCTTGCAGATCTCACTTTATAAGATGGGAGTGAGCTCTTGGATTTAATTGCATATTGAAAAAGTGAAATTAGCCTGTACTGCAGTAGCATGCTAATAGCCCAGGTGCATTTTGAGTTGAACAGAGGTTCCTTTCTGGATCCAGTTGTACTAATGGAAGCATCATCTGGGGATCCTTCACCTGTCCTGGTAGAGTTGCTTTTGTGAGTGCTGTTACTAACTAGTTTAATTTTTTAAAAAAGGAGAGTTTGATTAATCAGTGGATCTTTGTTACTTTGATTTATTTAACTGAAAGAGAGAGCAACTTAGCTTCCACAGAAGATCTGATGATGTAGTGACTTGAATGAGGAGTGGCACGCAGCTGAAAAAATGGCCTTCTTCCTAGGGAGGAGGGAGCAACAGCTACTCAAAGAGTATTTGCTGCTGGGCTATATTATGCACAGATTAGTTAAAATATCTGGTTGTTAAATACCTATAAGGAGCTTTGGAGAAGGAAATGACAGAAAGAGAAATGGACTAACTCACAAACAAGTTTGCTTAAGCATGGGGCATGGCAAATTTGAAGTATCAAAAAACTACCAAAGATTGGAAAAAACTGTCAGGGAGAAGAAAAAGAATAGAAGGCATGATAGCAGTTGAAACTAGAGATGCTGAGATTGACCAATAAGGGTAAAAGTTAGTTAAAGGAACAGCCTGCATCAGAAGACAAAGCACAAGTCTCCTTCCTTTAATAATGACAAACCCTATAGATTTCTAGGGTAAGAATGGTGTCCTTGATAGAGTTTGTTCCCATAATTACATATTCTTGTTGTGTTTTACTGGTTTTTATAGGGTTTTTTTTTGGAAGTGTAGAACATTACATGTATAGACACTGTGAAAAGCCTAACTATAGGAACATTAAGTAGGATATCTACTCTTTTCTGCTATGTTGCCTAAATTTTAATTTGTCATGAAATGACAGAATTTAAAGCCTTTTTAAGGATTTGATGGGTTTTGTTTGATTAGTGTTTTTACAATAATGAAAATGGTTAACAGGGGAAGTAGTCAAGTTATATGTTTGAAATATGAAGAAATATACTAAATTGTTTATGTTATCTGTTTTGCCCTTTTTTTAAAATAGGTATATTTACTTAAGGGTAACGATTGCCCCTTCCTTCTAAGGGACTTGCTTGCATCTGAGCAGCTAGCAGTTGTCTTTGGACAACCTGTGGTAAGTTCATGGTTTTGAAATAAATAATAAATACCAACCTGGTTTACTTTACTTCTTGCAACATGGAAAGTTACCAAGCATAACCTTTACTTGTACTGAAAAAGAGTTTGCAAATTCTGTCTATTGTACATATATTTGCATTTTATAAATGTTACAACTGGGGGGGGAGGGCAGCATATGATTAAAAAAATAGCGAATATCATAAGTTCTTATTTGCCTTTCCATATGAAAAACACACGTATGTCAAACTTCACATATCTGGCAAGGTGATGAGCAAGCTGCAGAGTTCACCTGCCTCGTTCTTAGTTGCCCAGCTCAAAAATGCACACCCTGCGCTGGCTGTTTCTAGTAAGCTGTGTTTCTCTTCACCACCAATGTAGTAAGATGCTTTATAACATTTACTATATTGGAATTTTTCAAAATAGAGGAAACTAATCCGCAAAAAAAAAAAAACCAACAAGAAACCCGCAAAATATTGGTGACATTTGCACTCTTGTGTAAACAAAGTTGGTGGATCTTGCACATGCATTCTTACAAGTGCACATTCTTTGTTAGGACAAAATATTGGGTATGAAGTTGTGCTGCTAGCCAGTCTACTAGTGTCATAAGGATTACTTCTTGAATTTTGATTGCATGTGGAATATTTAAATTCATACAATTGAAAAATAAACCAAAGTTTCCCATTTTGTTTGATAGTGATCTGGGAATACAGCTTTGAATGCAAATTCTGTATTTTATGTGAATTTGCATTAACTTACAGTGGATTTATATTTCAAGAAGTAAGAGCTAAACTTGATCTCATTTGTTTGCCTGTTATAATTGTTTGGAATGTCCAATAACTACTTTTGTTAATCCCACATTATATTCTATATCCTATACAAATAAGCTGAATGATTTCCTTTCAGAGAATGCTGGGAATTGCAAATAGTGAGTTTCTGTTACTGTGACGAACTGTGGCCAGTCGTTTTGACAGTAGACATTGTAGTTTCTCAGTAACTTCTGAAGTTTTCTGTCAGGAAAAGATAATCAAAGTAAGAAAGATAATAACTAACAGATTTCTTCATGCAGTAATCACTTTGTTTGTTAATTAGATGAATGTACTGAGAATATTCATTGGATCTCCATACGGTCTGAATCTTCGTAATGTTTTGTGGCATGGGTTTGCATCCCCACAAGAAATTCCTACCAAGTAAGTTACCAAAAAGAATCTCATTTTCTTACCAGTTAGACCTGTGAGTGCTTGAAAAGTCATTAGTAAAACTTGCTTCTGTCATGGGGAAAACAAAAAAATTGTCCAGAGGCCTCTGTCAGTATCCTGACAGATTTCCCCTGCTGCTGTTTCTTCTTTTGGAAATGGATTTCTATAGAACAGTTCAGCCATTACCAGGACCAGATGCTTTTGTGCTATCAGGGAAAGCAAGAAAGCTTAACTTTTTTGAAGTCCTGTCACTGCAGTGAGGAATAGGTTGGAACAACAGACAGAGGAATGGGGTAGAAGGAGAAGCAACAGTAGTCAATATAAAATACAGTGATGCTTTTTTCCTAATTCTACTCTTTTTTTTTCTTTCACGCTTGTGAATGCAATTAATTATTAAGTGTCCCTACTCAGATGAGAAATGCAGGGTTTGGTTGTTCTTCCAAAGAGTGAAAAAACCCTTTCTCCCTAATTCCCAAATGTTGATTCTTTGTAGAAGGTTTCTTTGTGTAAACTTTTCTAATATATTATGTTATTCTCCCTAGATATTGTGCTATGCTGCTGTTTTTAACTGCAGGATTGGGCCAGTTGTTGCAGACTTATCTTCTGCAAACTAAATGCGTTTTAGTCCATCGACCTTATGTGATCTTCATTAGCTTAGAGGAGCTTAATGTATTTCCAGGCAAGTATTTAAACATTAGTAAGATTTTTATTATCCTATATTTGCTTATGTTCGTTTGTCCAAAAGCGCTATTGAAAATAATGCATTTTCCAGACTTCCAAGATTAAATCTTAAATAAGATGTCTGTGTATACTGTTATTAGATGAATCAGTTATGCTTGTAGGTCAACTTTTTAATATATAGGCACTTCCACTGACTATTGAATCAAAAAATACTGTGTTCTAAAATAATTGTAACATGTTGAAATGTGAAACATGACTGCTTCTAAAAGACTTCAATTCTATGCTCCTTTTTTTTATTATTATTATGAGAGTTGCCTTTTAAAATCTAACTTCTTCCAGAATCAATGGGTTCCAGCTGCAAGGTTCCCAGCAGGAGTGCCCTGAGTCTTACAGGGAAGGTAGTGTTGAAACAGAGTAAAGGATGGTGATAATCTTTCAGTAGGCTAATGCTTTTCTCGAGGAAGGGCTTGAAGTCACATTAAAACTGTCTTATCTCTCTGTATGCAGAACTTATTTGGTTTATTTCTACTATTTTTCAAGCAACAGCAGCGTATGGGGGATCTTGGTGTCAGTGGTGGTCATGGTCAATTTGTGCTGCATAATGAGTTTGCCAGTGGAACATCTGTCCATGGAACTGAGACAGGGCTTTTGGGAACCAAATCAAGCTGATAACATTCAGATAATTATGTAGTATAAATGCTTTAGCTGTCGATTTGCTTTGAAAAAACACATACTGCAATCAAGTCACACGTGCATTTTAAGCTTTCTTTTGGATGTGAACTCGTGAGTTTCATTACGTAGTAGCACTGAGGTATGAAGTGTTAATGTATTATGCTGAGTCAACACAGAAAACTGAGAAGTAGGAACAATGTGCTTATGTCCAAATGTTCATACTACTGTACAGATTTTGACTTAATATTAATTGTTAATTAATATTACACTTTTTTAAAGTATTTGAAGTAGGTGGAAAACAAGTCAACAGAAGCTGGGTCCAATTACTGTTTAGTCTTTTAATCTCAATTAAAACCAAACATGACTTTTTAACTGGTTTTACTCTGTAATTCTCTATTATCACCACAAATGCAATCTTATGTACTCAAATTCTGATCCTAAATATGGCTACTGTTGTACTTGCATAGTTAAAATAAATTGAATAACTTTTAAGTCGATGTTGTTTTGTTAACTTGTAGATCTTAATAATGAAACACTTTCCTTAGCTGAAGAGCTTGTAAAACTGTCCAGTTTTGTATTAAAAACAATGTTACCATTTTGGATTGCTGGTTTAACAGCTTTCAAGCAAAGCAGGTAAGTCAAACTTCAAGTTATTTTTTAATGGAATATAAAAATAATATGTTCTATGTTTATATATATGCATTTGCATATTCCAAAGCTTTTTACTAAATCTGCTACTTAATGACATATTGTTATGCACTGTTATGGTGATCTCTCAGAAAATTTCTCTACTTACAACTTTGTTTTGTGCCAACTAAGTATATTTTGAACCCCAAAAAAACCTGTTAGAGATGGAGCAAAAAAAGAAGAGGTTTACAAAGCAAGGGGAAAATAAACCTCCATATACTAACATTTTGAATTAAAAAGGAAAAAAGTGTGTTGTTTTGTTTTTCTCTCTCATGCTGCACCTTTCTGTAAGTTATTCTAGTCTCTGAGCTTGAATTCAGTGGTCAGTGTCTGTCTGGCACAGGTAGTCACTTACTGTTTGTTTACAATGTGCATTATAAACAAATTTTTTTCTGGGTCATTTGGCCTGAGACTGTAACTGAGAAACAGTTGAATGGATTTTATTTAAAAGGGAGATAAAAACCTTCCAGATATCTCTGTAATTTTTCAGGTATGCTGACAGCATGATTCTCTTGCTTCCTCAGCTGGAAGCTGGACTTAGATTGCTCTTCACTACAACTAATAAATGTCCAAATCGTTTGCTAACAGCTGAGGTAAAAGTTCTGTCTGAAGTCAATTATGATTTAATGCTTACAATACTTGCAAAGTAGTTATTCTAAAAGCATAGTGTCTATAAACATTTGCAGATGTGCCCCCAAAAAATTTTAATCAATTGTGGAACATTAGTTACAAGTTTGCTGTTGAGATTCATGAATGCCTTTAATTTTTTTTAAAAAGTCTGCCAGAAAAAGGGTCTGAAAATGTAGTTGAAGGTTAGTGTTTTCAGGAACAGTAGTTTAGGGTGGAAAGTAGACTATGATATATTTGTTTTAAAAAGCTCAGCACAAAATCCAAAAGTCCTTTTTTTCATTCATAAGGGGGCTTTATTGCTATTGGTACACCTCTGGTATTTCATGCAAATGAATAAATAGAAGTTTCATATACATGTGTAGTTAATTGATTTTTGTTTGAAATCAAATAACAATAATTTTCTTTTGTTCTAGTCCTCTGCTCTCTACACTACTTTTGATGAGGTACTGTGACTTTTATTTTTTTTTAATATATATCACCATCAGAATTTAAGCACATGCATGTTTCCCATTACTAGAGTTCAGAATACACTTTCTTGTGTTGGATAAGATATTATTTTTAACTTTTTTCAAAATAAAAGATGATGGACAGTAAACATTTTAAATTTTGAATCGTCCAGAAAATATAAAAATTAATGCAAATTGTAATAAACAGACTATTTTCTTGTAAATGTTTTTTTCTTGAAATTCTTCACTCCACAGAAACAAAACATTCTGTCATCTTTCCTAGATTCAGTTATTGAAAATAAATACAAATAGATATTGCAAGCAGAAATCCTCAATTTTTCAAGTCTTTTGAATTATCTCAAATGGTTTGTCAGTAATAATTAGGGACCTTGATTTTAGAGTGGGAGAAGTAATTGCATAAAATTAGGAAAACTTTAGTTGGTGTTTCTTGATTAATTATTTGGCTTTTGATGATATAATAAGTTTCTATTCAAATTGCTTTTTTTCTAGATGCTAGCAAAGCATTTGGATAATGAAGAAATCAACCAGCTCCCTGTAGTTCTTGGGGAGCCTGCCATGGCAAGTGTTTTGAAAGTTTTGTGTGGGTTTTGTGGTTTGTGTTTTGTCTGTTTTTCTTGGTTTTTGGGTTTGTTTGGTTTTTAATTTATTAATATCTTTATGGTCATGCCTAATATTTATTTATTTCATATCACTTTTATCCAACACCTAAGAACCAGAAGCTTGTTAGCTGTTTTCATTGGGAAGTACAAGCTATGTTGAGTTAGGATATAGGACTACCTTTCTTTTTGAAATGTACGTGTCCTGCAAATACTTTTCTTTAGAATTATAAAGTTCAGCTGAATGGAGCAGAAGAAGAACTGTTGCCACACACAGTGGAATTTCAAACTTATTTCTGATTGCTTCTGGGACACATTTTGCATTCTCTGGGCAGATGGCACAAAACCGTAGCTCAAACTGGGCAGTAAGATTTTGGACCTTACTGCCCAGAAACAGTGAACAAGAAAACTAGGGGTGTTGAATTTAGAGATCTTTTGAAAGTGTAGGGGACATCTGAGGTTACTGGGCTGTTGCCAGAGGCAGTGGGGCTGTGGAAGGCTTGGGACAAGGAAATCTGTTATTATCTCTCAGAATATAGCGTGTATGTTGGGTTTGAATCTCCTCAGAAGCTGCCAAGGTGGATTAGTTGCACTTTTTTTAATGTTAAAAGTATAGTTTGCATTGTTTTTTTCTGAATATGTGAAAGCCCCTTTCCTATAGATATGATCATTTGTTTGTCTTTCAGGGATAGTCTATAGACTGAATATATTCAATTCTCTGTGAATACACATAGAATATAATTCTGTACACTTGATGTGTGTTTCCACAGGAATTTCTTTGGGACTTCTTGAACCACCAGGAGGGCCCACGAATAAGAGATCGTTTAAGTCATGGAGAAATCAATCTAGAAGCATTTCCTAGAGTAGTAGCTAATCAGATAGTTGCATTTGCAATTACTCTTCTCTGCAGATTCTCAGATGAGGACATGTTATCTTTTAAGGTAGGGACCAGTATTATGTTCTCAAAAGATTATTTTTTTCAGTTCTTTTGGATACCAAATATGATTTGAGAGTTTTATGACTCAATCTTTATTGACAGCTGCTTTTTGTTGAAATGAAGTATTCATCCAAGTAAAAAGTTCTGAAAGTATGTTTTTGCCTACTTTTGTAGTGAAGTAAGTACTGAAAGTTTTCCAAAAGATTACCCTTTCTTGCTGTACCTTAGTTTGTTGGCTTAACCAGTCCTTAGTCACATGGCTAATCCATAAATTATAGCCATTCCACTTAATTTTGTCAAAATGTGGTAGCCTGTTTGTCTGCGGACTTATCCCAAAGGTACATGTAACAGCTGCAGTTTATCCACTGGGGTACGTAGTTATTGAGAGCTTTTTCTGAGACACTGTAAATAGTGGTGGCTCACAAATGTTATTTGTATCCATCCTTATACTGTGAATTTCTAAACACATTTTGTCTCGCAATATATTTCTCAACATTAGCAATTATTATATTTGCTCTCCCCAGTCTCCTATTTATATTTGGGATTACTTGTTTCAATATCATGCAGCTATCTCTGAGATAAATCTTTCATTCATAAATTGCGGCTCTTTTTAGTTTCTCAAGAGGTACTGCATACTGCTACATTAAGAGAATACTTTGCTGCTTTTCTGTCAGCTGCTGGCAGGTTTCATAGTTAAAATGTGTGAAATTAAGCTGTAACCACTCACTGTGCTGATTACTTCTGTCTGCATTTGGAAGACTAAAGTAATCAGTAATTGTCACACATTTGGAAGTCTTTATTGACATCAGTGCTATAGGTGGCTTGCATAAAATGAAGTATAAGTCTAGGTCTGTGTATGATTAGAACACTTTAAAGAAACTGTTGTGTATTGTCTGTGATTTTGTAAATCAGGAACACATGGTCATAAAACCACTGATGGACTGTGCAAGTTGCTACCAGTCTCGATTTCATCCAATTTCACGACTCAAGAAACAGGTAGGTACTTCCATCCATGAAAGTATTTTCGTTGTTAAAATTGTGAATCCTTAAAATTAGTCTGATTGTTTCCTTGAGCTTTGATATTCCTAAAAAAATGTTAAAATCTTACATATTTTTAATGATTTTTTGCTTTATCTTTCAAAATTAAAGGAAATTACAGTTGCTAAAATCAATCATAGAATCATAGAGCCGATTAGGTAGGAAAAGAACTCCGACATCATCAAGTCCAACCCTTGGGCCAACTCCAGTCCATTGACTAGATCATGGCACTCAGTGCCACGTCCAATCTCAGTTTAAAAATCTCCAGGGATGGTGAATCCATCACCTCTCTGGGCAGGCGATTTCAATGCCTGATAACTCTCTCTGGAAAGAATTTTTTTCTGATCTCCAAGTTAAATTTCCCCTGGCAGAGCTTGAGCCCGTGTCCCCTTGTCCTATTGCTGAGTGCCTGGGAGAAGAGACCAACCCCCACCTGGCTAGAACTTCCCTTCAGGTAGTTCTAGACAGTGCTGAGGTCATCTCTGAGCCTCCTCTTCTCCAGGCTAAACAACCCCAGCTCCCTCAGCCTCTCCCCACAGGACTTGTGCTCCAATCCCTTCACCAGCCTTGTTGCTTTTGTTATATGAAATATAACTATGCACCTCCTGCTGATGCAATTGATAAAATGTTTGTGCTCCAGATGACTGAATAGCTTCATTCTTACCTGAATTTTTTCTGTTCTGTGGTTTTCTTAATTTCCTCTTGATTCTTATGTCAGGAACACTGCTTGGTCTTGTCTCCAAGAATCTTGGATTAGGCTATTGCTAAGGTTTTTATTGTATGAAAGCTAAATGACTAAGCTTCTATCATTTTAGCCAAATCTGCTTTCCATTGTAATGGTAGTTCTCTGCTAATCAGTGTAATGAACTGCTTGAGCATGTTCCTCTCTTGATTTGAGTTTGCAGTGGACACACTTAGTACTTCTACTTTTCAACAGCATTCAAACAGTATGTTTCAAAGTCATGTTAGTTAATATTTTTTTAAATAAAATAGAAATCAATGTAAATTAGTTTATTCAGATAATATTTTAGCACAAAAATGTAATCAAGACTTTCTCCCCTAGGATAAACCTTAACAACTGATGTTGGCTTACGCAATTATGACTACTTATTTTTTTCTAAAATGGCCACTAAGAAAAGTGAAATACATTAGCCTGTCTGTCAAAGGCAACACTTTACAAAACATTTTTCCTGATGTGTTTTTGAGGTGCTGGAATGTATGAAGAGCATTCACTCATGGTCTGAATTGCTAACAGTGCCTGAGGAACAAGTTCAAACAATCAAAGGGTATGTATATGCTATATAAGATAATTCTCTAGATAGTTGTCAAGAATGGGATTTGAGATAGTGAAATATCTCTCCAAATACTTTACCAGAAAGATGACAGACACTAGAGGAGTTATGACAAGACCCCTTTGTTCTCTTTAGCTTAATCTGTGGTGTGCACATTAGTGCAGGTACTGTAAAATCTACAAACACTGTGCTAATTGGAAGGAATGAGAAGATACCTGAAACACAGAGGTGTTAGTGACTCCACATTCTGTTTCAGAAGAAATGGTCACCAAATGTAAAACAGAAAATAATGCCTTATTCTGAAGAGGACTTGGTAACCAAAACAGTAGAGGACTTTACATAAGATATTAGTTAGAAAAATAATGTAACACTCTTCTGTTATTTGAAAAGGAGGAAGTCATTAATAGTATCACTGGAGGAAATTGTACTTGTTTAGAGCTGAGAGATGAGCATACAATGCATCTATCACATATTCAGTGTACTACAGGATTTTGATGAATGGAGAATTGATTCAGAGGAGTTCTGAAGATTGCTGAGACTGAGAAAAGGTTGGATTTAGTTGGAGAAATAAAATTATGCTTATAAGATGGAGGGAAAATAACCATAATATCAGAAAACGAAAACTGAATACACTGCTATCCAAAGAAAATCTGCATCTTGATCTATGCTGTTTGAGAAATGATAAGTACTACACAGTTTTATCATCTCAAATGTTAATTGTTTTCTTTTTTAAGGTTGGAAGAAAATGCTGAAGCCAGTACTTTCATTTTGATGTTATCTGAAATTACATCTCAGTTGCTGCAATATATGCCCCAGAATTGCTGTAGTTCAGATGACTCAATCAACAGTGTCCTAACAGAGAGGTGAGTTTGATGTCCTCCTGGTTCCTGCTGTCAGCTTCTACATGCAGCCCAACATAAGAATTATCAAAGCTAAGTTACTAACGTCCCTGTTTTCAGAACAATTTGTGAAATGTTACATGCACTTTTCTAATGTTGCTTTTGATTTAATCTGAAAATTTTAGTATTGCAGCTGAGCATCTTCTTCAAAATTAAGATGGGACATTGTAGATTTGGGAATTACAGTAGCAATTTTACTTGGAAATAAACATGAAAAAATAACCATTTTTCTTTCAGGCTGGGAAAGCAAAATATTTTAAATGATTATGTACTAATTATATTAGGTTGCTTTTAATCTGTTTTGTGTGCTAAAATTGCATCAGAAGTTTGTTTCAATGTGCTTAATGTTACAGCTGTGTGTGGCATTCAAAAAGGGTAATACACCACTAAATAATTCTTTCTTACATGCTTTAATATCAAGATTCAGAAATATAAGAGATCTTGTAATACTTGGTGTTAGACTTCAAGGTGTGTTATTTCCAAACATTCAAAACAATGACTTTTAATTGCCAGTCTTAGGCAGCCTTAAGACTCCCATGACTGAATGAATATGTCAGAACAAAACACTCCTAATCAAACCCATTAGGCATGAGCAGGATAGTGCAAAGATGATTTTACCTATTGCTTTACTTCCAGAATGTGTGGGCCTGCTGTTTCCTACCCACCAATCTGCAATTTCTCATTTATGAAAAAGAAGCATAATTACTAAAGTGTTAAACTTTATTCTGGAGTTTTCTGCCTTTATCACTTTTAGTCATTGTTGTTTTGCTGTCTCAGAGATAATTTGACCATGAGGGAAATTAAGAAACACTTCTGTGATGTGTGACACATTAGGGTAGCAGACTGGAATATGACAGCAGGAATATATTTGTGTGCTTTAACAAAGCATGATCTGATGTGGTGTTGATTAAAAAAATGGCCTCAGCACCTGCATTTTACAAAATGTTAAGTCTGCTTCTTGTTCTGCCCAGAAGGACCACACACTAATGGGAATGCTAATTAATACCATTTGTTTCAGTGAGTTTTATCATGAATGTTAATTCATTATGAGTTGAACTACGGTGGGAGGCTTCAACCACAGTCCTGCTGTGATTTGATGTCTTCAGTATATCATTTCATCTAGGCAGTTTTGTTTGTTGTGGTTTTGTTTCTTTGATCTGAAATAAGAAACATATTCATCACCAGCAGTTTTGCATTTATATTCAGTAAAGTAATAGAGAACACAATCACTACTCCTACTACCACAGATCCTTGCTTTTTTTCAGTCATGAGGTAAGGGCCATTTGTTTCCAGGTTTTCTGACTTAAAACGTTATGAATCAAACCACACTAAATATGAAACGTATCTCATGTTAAATCCAGCTAACGAAAGATTGACATTAAAAGTCCCTTCCTTTTTTTGGAGGCTGTTGGTTGGACTTTGTGATACACGTATTCGCACACTTTATTCTCCACGACCTGTGCTGGAAATAGTGGTGATACTCCGCAAAATAAGCACACAGTGCCATCAAGTGTCCGAACAAGTTGTTGCCAGCGCTGAGATGAGATACACACAGTGGATGAACAAGACCCTACGTTCTCGCCAGAGGCATAACTATCTACGGATGTTGAACAGGTTGTCTGATGATTTTCCTTTGCTCTTTGGTTACACTTACGAGAGAGTGGTGGCATGCTGCTGCTGCTGCTGGCTTTCAGTGGTTTGTCTTAAGAGCTTGAAGTCAACAGTGCTCACATGTTCTTGTTAAACATTTGAGAGTTAAGTGTCAACCCAGATTTCTGTTAAGCAGCGATATTGAAATAACAAGAAAATCTCAAACTGGAGTATAATTTAATGGGTATTTTTAGCATTGCTAGATTGCTTCACTTTAAATTACAAACTTTCAAATTAGGTATCATTTAAATGTTAGACTGCGGGTTTTTTAGTTGCTAGCTTTTCCTATGTAAGCATATAAATGCCATTCAAGGTTTATCTGAATGCAATAGGTTTAACTGATTTGAAGACTATCTACTTTAGTTTGTTGGGTTTTATCATTATACCTGAGTCAGCATCTTTATAGATAGAAGAGAGATTGTTTAATATTCTATTATTTTTGTTCCTATTCATAAGTGCTTTCCAGGGTTTTATGAATCTACTTTAAAAATGGGGAAAACTGTAAATATTATATTGTTGGCCAGATTATGTTCCTAAAACTGTTAATCATGTTATTTAAGAAACATAGCTTAAACTGAAACTGATGATACACATTTGCAATTCAGTTGAACCCTGCTTTATTATCTATGGAACAATGGATGCCCATGATTTTTTGTTTGGAATCTTTCAATTCCTTTCCCCCCCTCCCCCCCTCCTTTAATGTTTCATCATTTATAGTCTTTGTTTCTTGTTCTGCTACTTGCACTGCTTTTTGCTGAAGGATATTTCATAGTCTTTTTTTTTTGTCTTTTTTTTTCTTTCCCCCACTATGCAATATCCAGCTATTTAGGATGGGTGCAGAAGTCTGGAAATATTCTTGTGTTAGTGATTTCTTTTTATTTTGGTTTTAGTTTGTTTATTTTAATTTTCTTTTTCTTTTTTTTTTATTTCTAGCATTAAATTTTTGTCTCCAGTGTTGCGGCTCATCTTAATATTTATTACTTTGGAATTAGTTAGTGTTCTTTCAGTTTGTAAGAAGAATCCTTTTGATTATCAGCAGTATCTAAAGTGAGTATCTAAACTTTACTTGATGAAAACAGGAATTGTACATATTCCTTTTTGATCTGTAATACAAATCCTGCAGAGATTTTCTATCATTGCAGTCATAATTATACCTCAGACAATGTTCACTCAAGAACTAAAATAACTTAGTTGAAATTATATGGTCCAGTTATTCACAGTTTTAATTTTTATTAGACTTTACCTTATATAGAAAATGATCATACACTCAAATTCATAAAAGCTGTATCTAAGGTGTTGGTGATTTTACTCCATGTGTCAATTAACATCTGGTTGAGTGTCATACACATTGTGAAACATTTGACTGAGAAAAGAAAGGAAGCCATCTGGGGAAAATTCTATCACATTTTGTCACTGTATTCTTTCTATGGCAGTGTTAATTGCAGTTCTAAAAAATCTTTGCATCCTACTGTAAGAGTGAGGGAGTGATTTTTTTACAGAAGTAGAATAAGGTGTAATGTATTGATCATCTTGAGGGAGATTTGGATACTTGAAGACATTAGCAGCTTTAAATTAGGCACTAAGATATTTTTCTTGTTTTCTTTCTTCCTTTCTTTTTAAATCCTTTAAAGAATTTTTCTTCTTTGGTGTTCTCATAGGTTTTTGAAGTCAGTCTTGCAGTACACTGAAAATTTGGTGACGTACACAAGCGCTGAGAAAAACAAGTGGGATGAAGCCATGGAACTTACACACAATACTTTGATAAAAATAAGAAAAATCAGTGACAGAAAGCTAATGTTAATGCATCTAGCTACATGAATTAAATGGGCTTAAGATTGTTTGGCCATTGTTATATCTGAAGAGGTCTAGAGTCCTCATATTTGACAAGTCTAATTCAAAGGCAAACTTCATCAGCCATTGGCAAAGTTTGAATGCAAAATTTAGTCTTTTTATTAGAAGGTAACTGTTGAGACTAAATGATCAAGCTTTCATAGAATGAATTGATTTCCAAATCCACTGAAAAAATTCATTGTGAACTAAATCAGGATGATACGGGTTCTACTGAAAGTATATTTTGTGTTTTGTACATTGTTGGGATTTTTTTGTAGTTTTCTGTTGTACTGAAAAATACCTAAGAGAAGAGTATGAATAAAAGATCTGAGATTTTTAAATTCAAGAAGTAATTTTTTGCTTTGCAAGACACTCAAAATTATGTCAGATGCTGTTCTATGGGTTAAGAAACAATGAACTTTCAGCATAAAATAGTGCCCCTTGGCAGCTGTGGTTGTTGGTATTAGTTCTAAACAGTCTGATCTTGCACTGAGGTAGAGCTGATCACACAACAACCAGCTGTTTATATACCAGGATTTAAGGGATACAAGGTGGAATAACTTTTGCACAACATGTGTTTATTTTGTTTAATTTCATCTGTTCATTCCCAATACATACTTAGTTATTGAACACTCAAATGCACATGCTCAGAGTCACATATTTATTGTGGTTCAGAAAGTTATCCTCTCGTTGCACACAGCATTGGTTTCAATAATCTATTTTTTGAAATATATTCTCCCCCTTTTCGGCACCAAAGAGTAGAATTTCAAAGACATGCATAAGTTGAAGAACAGATTCACAGCAGACCACCAGTGTCTGTCCATTTACTTTCTCCTATGGAGAGTAACACCAGAGGGTAATCTCTGGAGAATGTTTGGCTCTACAAAGGATTAGAGATTCAAATTACATTTTAATAAGCTTCTTTGTAATATTTCTTGACTGGAAATCACAGTGAGAGAATTACTAGTTTGGTTTATTCAGTGTGGGGGATTGATATACACTAAGATCATATTGCTTCCTTTATGCTACTCTTGAAATACTATGTGTTTTTGAAATTAAGCCATGTCACTTTCCAAGGGTTCTTTTATTGATATGAAACTAAAGTTTGTGAAGGAGTTTGAACTAGATGAAAAAAGATTAAATCTAGTAATAGAGAATAGTGAATCAAGTGCAGTGTATGAGCAACAAGCTAAAATTTCAGCTTTTTTAAAAAAACTCAGTTGGCAAATGTTAATTATATTTTTGAAGGTTTATACACTTTGCTCAGATGTGTTAACTTCAGGTAAGTATGGCTCAGTAGTGACATTTATGATGACACTTGCTTTGATGGTGTTAAGTATTGTAAGGAGGTGGGTGGTAAGTATTGTAAGGTAAAAAATATTTAAGATTTATAACAGTCACTGACCAAGGGAAAAACGGCTCCCCAGGAAACACTCCACACTCAGCGTGGGGGTGAACCAAGAAGCACTTTATTAATGAAAGAGCCAATCTATAAAGGGTTGGTTAGCAGAGGTACTCAAAGCTGGGTGGAAACTTAAAGGGGATCGGGTGAAAGGTGTGTTGGCAACCATTAAACATCCAATAAGAACAGGGTCCTGGAAAGAGGAAGGAATTCTGGAGGGAGAGATTTGGAACTTGGACACGATTGGGTGAGGGGAGGGGCAGAGTGGATAACTGACAAACTGGATAGCCAGTGGGGAAACACTTGTCAAATGACAGGAGAAGTGACCAAAAGGGACTCAGGGATTGGGGCAGAACAGGAAGAAAGGGCAGGCACCTTTCCAGTGCAATTTTGCTGAAGATGCTTTTCCAGTTTGTTTTCCCACCTCTGAATCTTTCTGATGGGAACACTGCTACTGTCTATTGTTATCAAATCCTGAACAGGCTGGGACAATCCAGTTATTTATTCTGACTTAATGCTATCATTTGCCAGTAGGTCTTATGCAGGCAGGGCTTATGGGTTCTTCCTGCTATTAAAAGACTTGTGGAATACAGCTGTAGAATAAATGTATATTCTATAATGCGCATTGAAGAACAAATGGCAAGAGATATGATAGAGATCATTGGATTTGTTCTTTATCAGTTACTTACTTTGGCACTTCAGTTGCTCATCTTTGCCATCTCTCTGGAGTCCCTTTTGAGTTTTAAGATATTAGAATGAGTCTTAACTCTGAACACTCAGTATTCCTGAGAGCAAAGCGATCTTGGAATAACCTAAGACATGCAATGGGTACATGCATGAGTAACACTGACAAAACACAGCACATTTAAATGCAAGTATCTGATTTGGTTGTCCTAAAGGGAATTAATTCAGGATCTGAGTTTTCCAAGACTGCATAGTCATCCATTAGGCATTCAAGTAGTTGTTCAGACTTTTGTCAAAATTCTGGAAATTTCAAATATCTAAAATTGTACCAAAGAATATTTTCTTGCAAGTATGGCATTTCATCCAAGTATTACTTGGATCTGCTTTAATTGTTGGCCTTGCTCCCTGAGGTCTGTTTTCCTTGAGGTATTCACTCAGTGTATCTATACAGGCATAGATGTGGAATCTCCAGCATCATCTGAGGAAAGCTGGAAAGTTGTTGAAATATTTCAATTATCTGGATAATGCTGATGATTCCTGTCAATTCTTCTGAGTTCTCTTAATCAATATATATTGTATGTTTGTGTATTAGTTAAAAATAACTGAGAATTTTTTCCAATACTTCCTGGTTCCATCCCAAGTCAAAGAATTTATGACAGAATTTTGGAAAATGTGGAAGAAAATCAGGTATTCATCTTCTTGGCTATTTCATTGGAATTCCTTTGCATCTTCCTGAATGTCTCATTTAAATCAGAAGAGGAACATTTCTAATCATTTTAGCTTTTCAGTAGTGAGATGTAGTTCCTCTGACTGCCTTCCATCTCAAAGGAAGTTTTCAGGCAGGAGCTTTTACTAAATAATAAGAAATTGAATACTCTTAATTCAAATTGGCATGGATGTAGTTTTCAAGTAAAGATAGAGATCCTTTTTTGCTTATAATAGAATTAGTGAAAATTAATGTTGTAGGAAGTCTTCTGAATCCACTGTCTGCATCATTACATGAATAATTTTAATCAAGATGCATAAATATTTGAAGAAAGATTGATCTCTGAAATAATTAAATTGTAGTTGTGTGAACAGGATTTTTGGTACCTTCTAAGGATCATCAAGATCAAATAGAAGTTTACTGGGGCAGGCACTGCACAAATACAATGAAACATCTGTGTGTAGAAACAAAGCTTGTCTTTTATGTTATTTCTGTCATTCTCTAGTTGGTCCTCTCTACAATGACAATAAGGAGGGGTTAGGAACAGAACCATGTGTTCTTGTACAAATGTGACACCACTGGCTAGAAGTAATTAAAACCTTCTTGAGGTTGTCATCACTGTTTGCGTTATACAGAAATGTTAATGTAAGAGATAGAGCAAGAAATTTAATTTACTTTATCTTTTAATAATTTCCATTTAGTTGTTTTGAAGCAGCGTGATAGCCTTTGAAGCAAACACATGATGGCAGTGTTTGGTAATTCAAAATAGCACTCCATACTGACATTCACTTTCTTACCTCTTTTCTTAGGATGTGTATGAAGAAATCAAGTTTTCTTCTGATTTCATCAGCTTTGTTTATATGTGTCTCTAATTGTATGTTCTCTTCTCATCATCAGATACCTTTTGGAGAAATTGAACACGTTTCAAAAAAAAAAAGGTTTTGCAACCATTTTAATAATTAGGTGGAGGTTCATCACATTTACCACACTACTTCCTGAGGGCTTTTCAGATTTGCCAGAGTTCCATCAACTCCCCCTCTCCTTATGCAGTTTAAGAGAATTACTTCTTTGAATTTAAAAGGTAGTTTAACAAATTATTGGGTTTTTACAAAAATAAGTATTGATATTACTAAAAGAAAAATTTCAGATTGTCCTTTATTAATTGTTGTGGTATCACAAAAAGAAAATCTCATCTCAAAAGGAATATATATCTTTTGAACAAAAAAAATAATTGTCAAGAGATGTGTTTATTGAGAAGATTGCATTAAGGTCTCAGCCTTATTGCTGTGGTAATGCTTTTTTAGGCTGTTGAACTTGAAATGTGCTATTCGTATGCCACCCCGCAAAGAAGATCTAGTTGAGCATTGCTTGTTGGGTGGCCTTTGAAAACCTTGTTCACAGTAGCACTTTGAAACCATGCAGAGAGGTTGCAGTCAGAAAATATTTTCATTCTTTTGTACACTCTGAAATCTTGTGTAGAAATGTTGGAACATCCCCAGCAGAACTTGGTTTTGCCTTACATTACATGGTCTGTGTATGATCTATCACCTAATTTTCATAAATTGGTCTGCAGATGCAGAGCAGATTGCTAGATGGTGTAAACTACTCCTGTCCCATCTTCTTCACTGCAGATCCTTTACTCTGGTAAGGATCTACCCCATGCTGTTTGGATTTCTGTTGAAGAGGGTTGGTTTCTATCTGTGCATCTTTTTCAGGCTTGTCTATTTTCAGGAGATTGGAAGAAAGAGTTATGTATTTCAGATAGTATTTTGTATAGCAAAGTCTAATTAATTTAGTGACTTATTTTGTAGGGAAGTGGGCATCATGTGGGACTTCAGAGTTACAAACAAAAATCTTTATTCTTGAATGTTTTTATGTTTCAGGAAGAACTTCACTCAGAAGAGAAGTAAATTTTCTTTTTTAGGCTTTTTTAGGACTGTGCTATAGGTTAGAACACCTAATTTTTGCTTTTTGAAAATTTTCAAGGATAAATGGAGATCTATTATTTAAGAAGTCTTTTAAGCCACATAGATTTTCAGATAGAAATTGAAAGGAAAATGCGAGTTATTTGTCTTCCCATGGGCCCCAGGCAATAGGATGTAAATATGGGTACTGAACATTGTGTGAGATCAAACTGGCGTTCTTTCTGAAGGTGAGAATCCAAGACAATATATACAATTAAAGCCAACAGCCTTGCCTACCAAAAGGAGTCCATGCCTTCTGGCATTCTCCACTGAATACCTCCTCTGTTCCTCTCCCATGTATATGCATCTCACAGTTTCTCCACAGGGAAAAAGAAAAAAAAAGGCATAGTATAACCAGCCAGCGCCAGTTTGTTTTTCATGTTTTCTTTTCTCTGTAAGGGATTAGTTGTAGTAACAGATTTCATGTGCCAGAAAGTGGGTGAACATTAACTATTTTGTCATGCACTGATCCTTCCCACAGCCCTGCAAAATTTGAAATGCAGGAATGGTTATTCATTAACATTTCTTTGTGTCTACAGGAAGTACATTTACTATGTAAACATGTTTTATATAGAACATACAGCTGTTTTGAACAAGTACTCAATGAAACATGAGAGTGCAGTGCCTACACTGCCACTTCAGAAACTCTGAGATACCATATCATTGTGTTTTGGAAGAGTGAACACACAAAGGCTTTGCCCAGAAAAAATAATGGTGTAAGTCTCCTTAAAAAAAATTCTTTAATTTGCTCGATTTTTTTGTATCTGAAATACATTTGGTGCTGAACTATTGACTTGCAGTCAATATTTAGAAGTGAGGTGGGTAGGGATATGTTCCATTGTGCTGATTTTAATAAAGATCTCATTGAAGAAAGAAAACTGAAGCACCATCAGATAGTCCATTTCTCATAGACTGTGGAGTATATTCCTGCCAGGAAAAAAACTTACTAAATGCAGAAAATGTGCCTAGAATAGCTAGAAGAATCACAGACTGCTTGCCCTAATAATGTCAGTCTCAAATCTGTGAGGAAGTTTACTTGTAGTGCCTCTTCTTTTTGTAATAAATGGAATTGTGTCAGATACTCCTCTCTGCAAGCAACTCCACTGGCTGAACTTAATTTTAAGAGTGTTTTGTGCAATGGGGATGTTTTCTGAAAAGGTGAGTAACAATTCTGCTTCCCAAAAACAGCAGTCAGAGTGTTTTTGCTGGGCTGTGTGCTGCCTCTGGGTGGCCAACGCTGTTTTGCCCCTTCAGAACTGCAGGATTGTGCATTTAGTAAGGTACTTCTCGAACTGGCTGTACATTGTAGGCTCTCCCATGTCAAGGTTACCATTCCTAAAGAACCATAAAGCCGAGAACCATAGGCGTGCTGTGGAGAGGATTTATGTACAGCAGGCCAAGCCCTTGGACAGCTCTTCACTGCACATGGGGTAGATGTTGAGGTACCAAGTAAGCCAGCATTTGGACCGTGGGCTGCTGTACTGTAGGTTTGTTTTTGACTTTTAGGTGAGAGAATCACAAAGTCATTAAAGCTAGTAAGACCTCTGTGATTGAGTCCAACTGCTAACCTAACACCACCCTGTTCACCACAAAACCATATCCTCGAGTGCCTTATCCATGCATTTTTTGAACAGTTCCAGGGATGGTGATTTCACCACTTTCCTGGGCAGCCTGTTATAATGCCTGACCACCAGTTTGGTGAATAAATTTTCCCCAATGTCCAACCTAAACCTCATCCTGTGCAACTTGAGTTTCTCTAGTCCTATTGCTTTTTACTTGGTAGAAAAGACTGACCCCTACCTGCCTACAACTTCCTTTCAGGTAGTTGTAAAGAGCAAGTAATACTTCGCTCTAATTATTCTCTCCTAATACTCCTTATTCAGAAAAGCCCAAGATGGGAGAATGGAGTCTTGGTTGTCTAACCAGTTCTACAGGCACCTTTTAGGAAATGTTAAGGAAGGGGAGGGTTTCTAATAGTTTTAATGGGAAAATAATATTACTCTTAAACTGGCAGGATAGTACAATGATAGGAGATGGCAATTAGATGAGCTCATACATTTTGGACTAATGGCATCTGTGCAAAAGCTGAAGGTTCATTCTACACAGTTGATAAAAAAAAAAAAGTAACAAAAAAAATCTGCAGTTGACCCTTCAGGATATAATGCACTTGTGTCAACATGGACTCTGCCCAAACATTGTTCTGCTGTGGAAGCAGCTGGATGCCCTGCCCTCTGGTTTATATAGCGCCAAAAGGAAGGGGTAGGGAGAGATGAGGTGAAGGAAGAGGGAGGAGAAAAAGAGGCAGAAGAGAAGATAAAGCAAATCCAGCTCACCTCTTCAACAGCATGCTCTGAACTGAAAATATGCTGTGGCTGACCCTCTCAGTGCTTGTCTTGATATTTAGGAACCTGCATCAGCAGAGAAGGAGTGCCTCAAAGACATAGGCATTGTTACAAGCAAGCAATTTTTTTGTTTCCTTTACAAATATTTTCCTTTGGGAGGGTAGGCGGTGATGGAGAAAGGGTCAGTGGAGAGAGTAATAGCTATTTCTGTCTCGCCTGTAATATTCAAGGTCTAATTTATAGTATTCCATTCCATAGTAACATGATGGTGTCATTTTAATGGTGTATTAACACTGAAGTCTGGAATATTTATTTGGTTGAAAATGCATCTGATACTAAATACATCTCTGGGGAGATGGCTGTGGGATGATTACAGAATTGATGGCTATCAAATTGATAGCATTTCTCTGTCCTCCTGAGTCTTTTGCTGTAAAAGTGGGACAGGGTGTTTTCTTGTTAAGAATAATGGTCTCTCTGCTATCCTCGGGGGTAGATGTGGCCCAGCACCTGCGCTCTGGATCCAGGATATAGAGCTTCTACACAATTATCTTCCAGTTTGCTGTTAATTTCTATTCAAATTAATCAGTAGTTGCTTGACATGAGGAATCACGTTGTGAGCTTTAAAGCTTTACCGCACACCATTGTTTATTTATTTACAGTCTATTATTCATGCTAGAAATACTGGCCAATTTAACCTGATTTGTAACCTTTCTTTCTTTCTTTCTTTTTTTTTTTTTTAAATCTTGGTTGAAGTCTCCCATGTGATTTGCATATGTATAAAGCCAGGGGGTAAAGGAGGTGGGGTGAAATTATTGTTGCCATGGGGTTTTGGGTTTTTTTTTGGTTGATTATCTGTACCAAGTAATATGAGATAATGCCCAACAGAGATTCTTAGCATTCCTTACTTTAAAGCAGGTGAATGTACTGAGGCAAGAGAGATATCACTGATCTCAGGAAAAAGCAACCACATCTGCAAATATGTGTACTCAATTCATAAAGTTTTAGTTAACGTGTACTGTGTCAAAGCTATGCTATGGATATTTAGAGAGTTTCTTTTTATTAACATTTGAGCAAGGTGGAGTCCTGACTGTGGGAAAGAAGGAAGCATGGTGGAGGGAGCCCTGCAGCCTGGCATCCGCAGCGTGATGATCCGTAGCTGTGACTTCTGCAGGCTCATGGCAAAAAGGGTGTCAACGCAAGTGCACTGGTCATGTATGTCAGTGGATCTGTGGGGATTCACAACAGCCTTGCTGGATGGCAGGGATTGCAGCTGGTAGCAATCAAGAGGAAGCTATCATTTCCTTTTGACTTTTACAAACTGGCCTAATATAAGTTCTATTTATTCAGGTGTTTTTATACAAATTTTCCAAAGATCCTGAGTTTGACCTTTGTGTATGTAGTTTCCCCTCCAATTAGTGAAAACCATTTAAAAATGTCAAGGATGGGACTAGAAGGGACCTCCTAGGTGCTGTATGCTGCTGGTACAGTCAAGCAGATTGCACACTATCTTTTTCAGCTCTATCAAATACCAGAAATAATTTGTCTCTCCTACTCGTCTGTTTGCTGTACTGCTGTACCAGAACCTTGTTCAGGTTGCTTAGAAGCCCTCTTCTAGTATCCAAGTTTTATTTCACAGCCCATTCGTATTAGTTTGTTAGTGTGCCAATATTGTCCCCTAACTGGATGGCTCTTCTCTCTGTAATGTTTGCATATCACTTCAGTGTATTTCTAATAAGGAACCATATCCTTTATCAGTCTTCATAATTTTATGTTAAACAAGCCCAGCTTTTTTAGTGTTCACTCATAAAATTGGTTTGTTATTCCATTGCTCTACCCATAACTTTTCCTTGCACCTGTTCTTGTTTTAGTTCCTCATCCATAGGTCTTGCCTAACTCTCTCAGTCTGGCAGAGAAGGTCGCACCACCATCTAGCATAATGGCAGAAATACCTGCTGCCTGCTCTGGCTTTATTTCACATGCTACAGACTAGGATATCTGCCTTTGCAACATCTCCCGTTGATGGGTCCCAGTCATTCTATGATCATCTAACAAATAAAGATCTTTTTTCTCATGGCCTTTCTTAAGTAAGCATGCAGAGTTTGGTTAGGGTTTTTGGGGTTTGGGGTATTTTTGGTTGGTTGGTTTGTTGGGTTTTTTACCTCTAGAACAATAGTATGCATTTATTCAAGGTGTGGTGGGGAAGCCTGCATCTAGATTTCAGGTTATGATGAAAAATTTGTGATATCTTTAACGTCAGAAGATCCTAATTTTCTGTGGTTTCATTTTACTTCTTTTTGTTGCATAAGGTTGAGGTCAGATTAACTGAAATAGTTTCAACTTCAGTGGCATACTTTTTCTGTCCTAACATGACTTCTTCAGATCCTGGTCCAGATTTGCAGTATTTATGTGTTCTTTATGAAATTCAATGCATTTTTTGAGGTGTTCATTCATCCACATAAGTTTGATGCCACCCTTAAAGAGTTCTCCCTTTGGCCAGAGGTTTGACATTTCACATAAATTTTTTCTTGGAAAACATTACAGGTTTCATCTGAAATCCAGGTCAATGAGATTTTCAACTCAGTTCACCAGACTAACACATCCCATGAAATTCTCAAATTCAGTTAATTTCCCAAATTTAATTCCTTTCACTTTATTCCATAGGGTAGAAGCACAAATGAGAAGTTTGTGGTTTTTTCTGCAAAAAAACTCTAATGTATTTTCAATTTCAGCCCAGCATCCTCCTTAGAGGTAATGTGAGTGGGTAATGGAGCCTGTCTGCTGCTGCCATGTGCCAGTGCCCCGAGATGGGGCAGGTGTTCCTGTGCAAGTCAGGATGTGCAGTTGCAGAGAGTGCTCACTTCAAGAGGGATGGACACCCACCTTTGTCTCCATCTCGCTCATGCAGCAGCATGTTTGAACAAGAAAAAAGAACACGGTTAGTAATGGCATGAGTAAAGTTTTACAAGGAGAGCAGGTGTGCCTGCTTGAAAGATAAACTCTTCCCCCATGCAACGATAAGATAAATGATCCGAATCTTGTGATTTAGTTAATGTTTCTGTCTCTAGCCTGCTGTGTACACAGCACCCTGCTGGATAAGCTGCCCAGAACTGCATGCCTCTGTATGCACAGAACTGTAATTGTCAGCAATATCATTCTCTCGCCTCATGTCCTTAACTAAACAGCCTTTAATCATTGTACATCGTTATTATATGTTCCTAATTATACAATGCGGCAGCTACCTTGTATTAAAAATGCCAGTGCTTACATTAAATATCATCATTGGCTGTGACTGGAGATCTTGTTTCACTGCTATTTCAGGCTGTCCCAGGTCTCGAGGGCAGTATTTAAACCATGACTGAATTTAGGCAAATGTTTTTTGTTCATTTGCCTTGAGAATTTAAGTTAATCCGTATTTCTCACCAAGGGAAAATTCCTCCGCAGGCATCTTGCTCCTGTTTCACTGCTTATTGATTATCACTCCCAGTTTGCACGTTACTGGCTGTGACATTCCAGCTGCATTTGAATGAGCAAAAGAAAAGCCAGCTGGTGCTCTGTTGTGCTGATTTTTATATCAGCATTTTGGTTTCAAAGACATTTATCTAATCTTATTAACTGGCTTTACCAAGAGGATTTCCTCACAGACTTAACTGGGAGAAAACAAATAGGCAATGAGGAGGAGGTGGTGGGGGATATCTTCTGTTACTCTACACAGAAGCACATTCTTACCTACTGAGAGAAAAAATAAATCAAGTTTGCCATTGACTCAAATGCTAGCATGTTCTGACTAAGGCAAAGCTGCTGATTTTCCCTTATGTGAATGGCCTGCAGGAAGGCAAGGTGATGAGCATTTTCCTTCCATGCAAGTGCAGAGAACAGGCCAGCAGGCACAACCTGCTCCAGAGGGAGAGGCAGAGAGTGAGCCCATGCTCCTACTCAGGGAAATGCAGCCATGGAATTGGGGGCTGTGACCATGATGTCAGCACCTCTCTGTGCTCCCTTTGTGCTGGAAGCTCACTTGTTTTGTATGGAGCTTTTTACATGTGACTGAGAGCCATGTGTATACTCAGAGTGCAAAAATGGAAGACATTTGGGGAAAACAGTTCCAACAGTGCCTACACATTTGGAATCTTTGGGTTTGAGGGTAGCAAGCATACAGCCTAAGGTTCAAATTTCCAATGAGAGACATGAACAGGTCATGATATTCATAAATTCAGATTCTTGTTTGACAAAGTAAAATACAGTAACATAAATGTAAAAGCATTATAAAACCATGTAGTGACAAGACAAGGCGGAATGGCTTCAAACTGAAAGAGAGCAGGTTTAGATTAGATATTAGGAAGAAAATCTTTACTATGAGCATGGTAAGGCACAGCAACAGGTTGCCCAGAGGACTTGTGGATGTCCCATAGTGTTCAAGACCAGGTTAGATGTGACTCTGAGCAACCTAGTCTAGTAGGAGGTATCCCTGCCCATGACAACGGGGTTGGAACTAAATGTTCTTTAAGGTCCCTTCCAATCCAGACCATTCTATAATTCTATGACTTTTTTTAGAGTTCCTTGAAAGTAGGTGCTGCTAAAATAGAATTTATATTATGAACAAAGAATCATGTCTTTAGTTGGTCCTTTGTTAATTTATCCATTCTTATCTTCACCAAACAGGGGCTGTACATCAAGGAATTCCTCTGACAAAGGGCACCCCAGAATCTGGAAAATGATCCAATTTAAAGAACTGTACAGCAAGGATGACTGACTGAAGAGAGAAATCTCTGAGAAGATTCAGAAAAGAGACAGAAAAAAAAGAGTATGTGAGGGAGGGCCTCACTTTCTCGTGAATAAAATGAGAAGAATTGTCCCTGTCCTTATGTTTTGTGATGGGTATAGTCAAGGCTCCTGATGCTTGGTATGGGCTTGCTTACTTCCCCTCATTTCTTTGCACCTCTCCCTCTTCTGTTGTATACAGACCCCACGCTTACATGAAAAACTTAAGTTGATTCTTAAGGACTCTCTGGTGGAGAATAAAGGATGACTTTTGGTCCTGTGCTGAGTCAAGTTCTCCTGGGAATAAAGGGGAAGTTCCAGGGAGTTATTGCCTTGAAATCCCATGCAGAGCAAGATCATAAATAGCTACTGGCTTTTCATAGCTCACTCTAGGTTCTGGGAATTGTCCACAAAGCAGACTGTGTTATCCTGCCTAGAGATAGAGCTGCATGGTGATGCATTTGCATCCTATGCCCATCACAGGTATTGCCATCCATAAGCAGGTACGAGAGTGCATGCAATTGCTTCAGAAGTATTTGAGATTGACTGGGGGTCAAGCCCATTCACTCTCCTTCACTGCCAACAGTTTCTGCCCAACTCACCTTTTGGCATGGCTAGGCAAACCTTGCTACATCTTCCAGCCTTCTCCAGCTACCTACTGCTTTAGCCATTGAGGCTGTGAGATAATGGATTGCACTGGCATAAGCTGGGAGTTCTGAGCTATACACTGTAGCCATTCTGAGGGCTGAAGGATGGCATGCTGGAGTGCACCCACCTCCTCCCAGTCTGGAAAACCATCCTGCCCTGACTCACACAGCCTCGTGCTCAAGTGTTTTCATAGAATGACATAAAGGGACTAATGGAAACAATACTCCTATTTCTGAGGACGCATCTGATGAAATTACATCAATTAAAGAGAAAAACAGAGTGCATTGGTGCATCTACCATGATGAATAGTTATGTGTTTTTCCCCAGTGAAAGTATCTCCTTTAGCACCTACATTTCTATAGGCTTAGCACCTGTCCTCATGAGGAGGCTGTTGCAAAATCAGTATGTGTGTGAGCGGGTGATTTTAAAATGATTCTCTGAATCATCTTGAACAGATGCCTTTGTTTGTCACAAAAGAATGCCTATTGGTTGCTCCTCTTAACTCACCTCCAGAACCAGCTAAACATAGGCGGTACTCAGTAGAAAAACGGATATGTACAAGCAGAAAGTTAACACAGAGTAGCCACTTAGAACTATTTCCCCAATGCAGCCATGTTCTGAGATGAGTAAAGCTTCTTGGTACTCCAAGTCTTGCATTGTGCACCCAACGTCAAGGCTTTTATTTATTATGTGACTAGATTTGTTTTCTTCTCTAATTAAAAATGCACTCAGTCAAACAGGGGTCCTTTGGAAATCTGGATGCTCAGCATAGTGACACCTTCTGATTTTAAGATCTGAGTCATGTCCCCATGGCCTGAATCCAAGCTATCAAAAAGACCCTAAGTGAATAAAGCAGCCAATGGTCTTTCCCCTGGTAAAACTGAGTTGCCTGTGATAAGAATAAAGCTTGCATGTCTAGGAAGAGGAGATTTGTTGGGGCGTCCTCCCAAGATATGATGAACACCATGCTAAATTTTTACTTCACCACTGAGTAAGAAGCAATTTTTCCCACCTGTGAGAAATGTTTCTATGTTTGAGGTTCAGCATCAGTCCAAAGTGAGTCAAAATAGCCTTTAAGCAGAATTTTCTTATCATAGGATCTCTCATGGCTCAGTGTGATACCTCAGGAAAGGATCTTGCCTTTGCACTGTGAGCTGTGGACCGCCCTCTGCTGCACATCCAGCCCTTTTCAAAGCTGCATCCTTAGGGCTACTCTGGGGCTGCAGAGAGGCCCTGTACAAGCATACAGAGGCACAGACAGGCAAACATGCATATATTTATCCTATTTTTATTTCTTAACATTTGAAGAACTGGTAAGGAGTTAAGCTCTCTAAATTATTCAACTTCTTCCAGTGGGCAGTTTTCATTTTGAATCATGTCTAGATAGACTTGTTCTATCTGTTCCTAAAGGATTCCTTGATTCAACTGAAACCCCTGCAAAAATGTGTCCCTCCTATTTCTTTTTTTTTTTTGCATCTGAAGCTTATTAATTAGTCATTCTTTATCCTTCTTCTACTGACAGTAGTTTTACTGCTGTTAATTTCCTTCTGTGTAGCTGTGTGCTGTTGACTTATTTCCTAGCCTAAGCAACCTCTAAATAAACCCTCTTTTGGATAAGTGCACATTTAGTAAGTGGCTGACTCTCCAGCAGAGAAATTCTTTGGTTTTCACAGTAAAAGAGGAATTTCTTTCCATCACAATATTTTATGGCTTAAGAAGGTCATCTGAACTGCCTAACTTCTACCATAATTCTTAAATTGCACATAGATAAATAGGAGTGTTATCTCATGCCACCTGCAATGCTAAAACTCATTTTTGTCCCACTGATAAAAATAGATATAAATATATGTTATATGTATAAAAGTCACACCCGCTCACTGGAGATTGAAGTCCACAATAAAGATTTCCCATTTCAAAGAATGCACTTTGAGAACTATCAGTTAATTTTTAATGAATTTAATCTAAGAGCTTTTATTGTGTAATGTCCTAGTTTCTTAATTAAATGCCATATGGTACCAGGTGAAATGCTTTGTGGAAGAAATCTAATTCTCCTGTGTCATTATTTTGCCCTTATTAATCAAACGTACGGTCAAACAGCTGTTGAGCATCCTGTGTGCAATGCTTTTTCTATATTTCATAGTACCCACCTTCAGGCTTGAAATAACTACAAGAGTCAAGGCTTAGAAGGCATTTCTAGATTTGCACACTAGGCCTATTTTTGTTCTGACTTTTTGTGTATGCTTAAGCAATTTTGTGCAAGTATCCAACCAAGGCGAGTGTCATACCTTTGTAGAGAATTCATTCGAAGTTTGCCAGTTGCTTGGGAAACAGATGCAAGATGATTTCACTATCATCGTTTACAGGGATCTGACTGAGTAGTAGTTTGGAAGAGGCACAAGGTCATGACTCTTTCTTTTTTTTCCACCCTTGAAAATATTATAAAAAATGACGACTTGTGTAGATGAATGCTTATGCTCCACAGCTGGGATGTGAGCAACTGATTAATTAAGTGTTTAAACTAGTTCAGGTTCTGTAGACTTAACTGTGTATCTCGACCACATACTTCATCTCATCTAGTAAAGAAGTAATGCCAGAATTCAGGTCCAACTTCACTTTCATATAAATCTATCTTTGGTTCCAACTTAAATATCAACTATTGACTTCCTTCTGAAGTTGGCTACTTCTGTGAGTTTCTCTGTAGGCTGGGGATATTTATAATGCCTTTCCTTGTCTAGGATACACGTGTCTTAAGGAGACTCAAAGCCACCCTACTTTCCCAGGCGTGTATTCCCTCCCGTTTTCTTCCCTTTGTTCCCGATTTCCGACCCTTGCGTCAAGCCTTGGGAGCATGGGCTGTGGTCTCCACCGGAGGGAGCTGGAGGATGAGCTGGCTGCCATCCTACAGCAGCATCGTCCTTCCCGTTGGGCTGGACTGTTGGAACAAACCCTTCATTCCCACCACACTTGCTTCTTTTTTGTTATTACACTTTTGGGGAAGACAAAACCTGAAAAACAACTGACCAAAGAATGTGTGTTGTTGGATCAAATATTAATGAATAAGAACAGTAATTCTTCCCAGAATTTTTCTTGGCTATGTCTCCCATTGCTTCTCTTCTCTGTATATCTGTTGAGATTTGCTTCAAGATTTAACCTCTGTTTTGATGCCAAGTAAATCATTGCCCCTTCTCCTTTCATTACTCCCTGTAACACTGTGTTGTGAGAGTCTGAGGACAGTCATCTGCTGTAAGGTGAGACAAGAATCACCACATATGGATGGGTTAAAAAGAACTCAGTCAATACCTGCCTTCGAGATAGTACCATGCTTAATTCTCAGGGTATAACACCTTTCAGCTGTAACACAGAAGCTACACTTTTAAGGTGTTTGCTGCGGCCAGTTTATCCAGCTGTACGTGGGCAATACTTTTATATTCCAAGAGAAGTGGCTGTTAACTGTTATTTCTCTATGCAGCTCTTGAGCAGTGTCACTGTGATATCTGATCATGGCTACCACCCCATCATGAGCATTGCAAAGTTTGAGCCTGTTTTAGTGAAGAATTTGCTTTCTGCTCTATATTCTCCAGCAGATGAAAAACTACAGATCCAGCCCTCTTGAAGAAAACATATAGGAACAAGCAGTAGTTTTGCATAATAAGAACCCATAATTTCTGCCAGTGGCTGACCACCTGAACTTGATTTTACAGATCATTAAAGGATGATACAAGGTTAATGTGCGAGGACCCACCTGAAACACAAGTGATTTGGAGTATGGTGGTAGATTTGTGCCATTCTGTGAAGAAAAAGAAGGAAACTTCTTCTGATTACATTTGTGAACTCATAATTTGTAGAAACCCAGATGTCAAAATACTTGCGTATCCCTGCATAAATAAATAACAAATAAGAACAAGACTTCTGAATTTAGGATGCCTTTTTAGTGCATGTTCTTGAAAGATTTTGCTTTTCTGAGCGTAAAGTGCAATTTCTTTTGAAAAAAGAAAATCAACATGCACCATAAATGACAACTTGTTATGGATGTAAATATTAATTATACATTGAAATTCTGGAACTGTTTTTACTACAAGCTTGTTAGCTTGTTAATTATCATAATTATCATACAAGGAGAAAGGGGAGAGAGAGAGAGAGAGAGAGAGAGACTGATTAGTGTTGGTAATTTGCCTCATCCTTTCTGTACTGTTGCCTTTTTTTTCATTTTGGGAAAATTAATTCTGTGAAATTATCACTAGGGTGCTGTGTGCTTCAGGACATGTCTGTATGATGTGGCATTGTTCTGGCAGAATGCAGACTTAATTCATGCTTGGCACCTTTCCTGTCCCTCTCCTCCATGCCGTGTTTGAGTCTGCCAATCTTGGGCAATGCCATATCGTGCACTGTTCTTCCCTCAAAATAAAACTGAAATAAAAATAGAGAGAGATACACAATGCTCCTGAAACCTCAGACAAATATGGGCTGACACAAGAATAAAGGAAAATGGTGGTATTATTTTAATTGCAATAGAATAGAGGAAAATTACTCCTAGGAGGCACAGAGCTGTTAGTGGATACCACTGGGAACCATAACCCTTGTTAGTCTTTTGGAGTGGTCTTGGGACGAGATGCCTCCTCTTGCTGACCTTAATGGACTCCTGTTTTTTCTACTTTCACCTATATGTGTGGGACAGCCCTGGGTACTGAGAGAGGAGAGGAAAAAAAAGCCCATATGTTTGCTCATGGAAGACTTTTATTTAACTGTAAAGTCAGAAAAAAAAGAAAGTAGGTTTATATATATATATATGTTTCATCATGGCAAAAATTTGCCTTTCAGGATCCGTATGGCCTCCTGTGATGCTCAGGATATTCAGGAAAGATCTGAAAAAAGGTGGTTGTGCACCCACCAAAACTGCAAAGAATACAGAATTAACCAAATTCTGAAAATGCTGTGAGAAACTTTAGAGGCACCTTATCCAACTAGATGAATGGGTGTCACAGTGTCATAAAAGGTTTGACTCCATTCAGACAAAGTGTTGCACATTGAAGGGGAGGAAAAATGGATCTGCTCATATGCCTTACAGGGCTTGGCTTGAGAAAGACAGCTGAGTGTCACAGTGGACATCTCAGTGATCATTTGGATGCAGACCACAGCTCTGCTTTATTGGTCAGGCAAGATGTTAGACTGCAAAAGGAACAGAACAGAGAATAAGCATAAAATATAAGCAATTAATCATGTAAGTACATGATGCATTTACATTTGGAATAACATATGCAGGACTGGAGACCCAATGCTGATGAGTTTCACAAGAAGCCTGCACCAAAGCAAGACAGAGTTCAGAGAAAGGTGACAGGAATGGAAAAGAGCATGTGAAATTTCCCAACTGAGAAAAGACTGAGAAGAGTGAATAGTTCACTTTTTTAAAAAGAAAAAAAAAAGTGGTGATATTGTATAAATATCATAAAGGTAGGTTTTGATGCACAGCTAGCAATTAGGAGCCCTACTTGACCTGTGTTACAATTTAGGAGTGAGAGAGGAGTAAGTGAATTGAAAAAATAGTAATTTCAGAGCTGATTAAGAGCCGAAACTGTTCAGTATATGTATCATTGGCCTCAATGCCACCAGACATCTGTTGTTAAGCCTGAACCAGCAAATGGTTTGTCATGGTAGGAGTGGGCTTGTGGAGTGAATGGCTGATGCTGGGGACCCACCACCCATGCTATATGTCTTCAGGGCTTTTACACATGACTAGACCTGCTCTGATCCCACAGATCAAATATTCAGTGGCAGCAGCTTGTCAGTGGTGCTCCTTGAGTGCCTGCTGTGGTTTATTTTTATCCACTGGAAAGGTACTGGATAGAAATGGTCACTCCACCCTCTGAACCAAAGTGTGATATAAGAGTTTCACAGGGAGAAAAAATTCAAAAGCACATCTTCCCCTCCCACTTCTTAACTATGTTATCCCAGAGGTATTACCACTGTTCCTGAAGGCCTTGGCCTTGGCCAGCAATGGATTCATCTTGGAGCCAGCTGGCAATAGCAGTGTCAGACAGAGGGGAAGCTCCCCCCCTGCAAATGTTGCAATGTAAACCCAATACATCTTGCAAGTGTCACTAGAGTGGGAGTGATGCTGTGTCCTGAATACCTGCAGCACAACAGGCACCTTAGTTTCTGCACCACAGGTGGCTCTGCAACACATTTGAAGACAGGTTTGTGTTTTAAAGAGAACTGGTTGCATTTCAGTTAACTCACAAGCTCATGCAGTGACAGGTCTCCCAACCTTAAACATTTTTAACTGGAGGTAGGCATTGCTATTATTCATTTATATGGTTTCTGTTTGTTTCTTATTTAGGTTTTGCCTAAATAATACTCTGAAACTATGTACCAGCTATCAGCTATCAACCAGTTAGTGTGACCATGAGAGACAAGAAGTGTCTCAGCTCTGATAGCCAAGCCAGCACAATATTTCAGATTACAAGAAATCTTGTTGGATCTTTAGACCCATGTAAGGACTCCGATGGGAAATGAAAGGTTTCCACTCTGAGGAAGGCCTGGGAGCTCTTGTGATGGTCTCAGTTGGGCAGTACCACTGAGGCCTAATTCAGAGATGGGATGTGGCTGTGCCCAAGATGCTGGTGGTAGTGAACCCAACAGGATGCCAGTATATGCATGGCAGCAGGGAGGCATTTTTTCTTCATGCATCTGCCCCTCCTTGGACACTGAACGTGGCTCTAGCGATGCATGACTCTGTTAGCAGTACAACAGAAAGCAATCCAGCCCAGTTAGCAGTGAGGTCAGGGAGGGCAAGTGAAGACCACTGGACTGTTTGGTTCCCAATGGGTCTCAGCAGTTCCCCCTCAGCCCCTTCCTGCAGATAGCACATCCCAACAAAAGGTCTTGCCCTGTGGAGACCGTGGTGTGACATCTGGAAGATGCACCTATCTCTGGAGGAGAGTAGCTCTGCCATAATTATTCAGGTCTGATAATTAACTAGGATGTAATTAGATATAATCACCCCGACAACAGTGTGCACCTTTTCCAACAGACAAGGACGAGGCCTTGTTGTCCACCTGTGTCTGATCAAAAGGGATAATAGAGGAGCAAGCCATTAGTGTGCACGTGGTAAGGGAGCTGGGCCAGTTTTCCCATTGAAGGCCTGATAAGTGATACAGCCAGGCATGGGAGAAAATAATTAATTCATGATATTTTTTTGAACTGTCTTTGCCATCTTGATCTCAGTTGTCAGTAGCCAACCTGTTTGAATAATATCGCATTGAAAAAAAAGAAAAAAAAAGAAAAAAAAACCACAGAAAAGACCACGGCTGCTAAAAGAGAAGAGAAACATTTTCTATACTATCAGCAGGGTTCAGTGAAATTATTGTGTCCTTTTGTTGCCGCAAACAACAAGGGAACAGCTGAAATGTCCTGTATCCATCTGCACATGGCATCTACCCAAAACCTGCTTAACACAAATGCTCCAAGGCCCACGACAAGGACTCTGTCTTCTGCTCCTCCAGAATGACCAGAGTCATGCATGGAAATCCCTAATCCATGGAAGGAAGGCTTAAATATATGAGCTGGAAGTGCCTGGTGCCTGCGAGAGTGTTGCTCTGAGAGGCAGTGGAGCTACAGGGGCAGCTGCACATAACAAAGTAGCAGGGCCCTGGGACCATGTTGGGGATGTCTCCCCACCTTGGTCAGGTTTAGATGAATTACAAAAAGCAGTTACTTTCTAGAGCATCACCACCAGCAGCCCTGTGCCCTCACCCACTGTAACAGCCATGTCACCCCCTCAAGGCAGAAACACAAGGCTTTCCCTCTTCCCATGGAATGGTGTCCTATTAGGCTTTGCTGGAGGGCAAAATGGGGCACCTGCAAGGGGATGCCCTGAAGGTACAAAAGGATGTTTTACGGGGTTCCTCTCAGGAGATGCTGCTGTCAGCCTGCTCACTGAGACTCATTCCACACATCCCCAGGGATGTGGAGAAAAAACATTTCCCAAAAGGAGACAGGCACACACCTGTGGTGTACTGGACCACACACAAAAAAATTGTATCAGCGTGGAATCTTTATTTTGCAGGAGGAAAGGGATCAGATCCAACAACCAAATGTCTGTGAAGTAAGATGAAGTTCATGCTTGGTTCCCAGATGTAAAGACTGAAATGAACTCTTCTTTCACACCTTGTAAACCCAACATTTCTGGCCTTCTAATTCTGATCTGTGCATAGCACAGATTTTTCCCTTAGCAGCTTTGAATGATCCTTCAGGATGCCAAAATGTCGCTAGTTTGTACCTGAACTGCAACTCAAGGCTTTCTAAAGAACAAGGACTCCCCAGCGTCTTCTAAAGCAGTCTTTTTTATATTGTTTATATTAGAAATAATGATAAATTGATACATTGCTGTAGAGGATGTGTTAACTGGCTTTGTGATGGGTTCAGTGTTTTGTGTGCATACAAAAAAAGCCATGATTAGGTCAGACTCAGAGCACTGAAAAAGTAAATTTTTGGAGACAGAAGTCTGTCCAGAAGTTAGTCTCTGTCTAAACCATCCAGACGTTGCATTGTAATTTTTTTCTCCTCACAGGGTTGAACACGTGGGTCGTAGGCTCAATGACGATACCTGCCCATGCTTGATTCACCCTGCACAGGAAAAGTTCTGGATAACCACCAGCTTTCCCCATCTGTGCAGAACGGCACAGAGACAAGCTGTCTAGGATCAGGCATCTGACTTTGAACCAACTAGCTCAAGGTCCTCTGTGTTCCCCCATCACCCCCTGACACAAATCCTATTTCTTTTTCAAATCTATCTATTCATTTATTTATTTTTCTGTTTCCTCTGGATTCTGCTGCTTTTTTACCCAAGGTACATTTGGGCAAATCAAATTTTTATAGACAGATGCATATTTTTTGTTGTTGAAATCTTGAAAATGTTTGATGAGAATATAAGGTATTTTTTGTTCCTTACAACCAAAGATTTCTTACTCCTGTGTTTTTCCAGATTTCTGTATTTCCACCATGCTTTTGCTCTCTCACTGTGGAATCCTGAAATGTACCATTGTGAAAATACTACAGAGAAAGTACCCACTGGAGACACTCATCATATTAAGTAGAAATATCTTTCCTGGGAAAATCAAAGTCTAAAATTTTGCTTTTTTCTAGATATTTCCTGGCATTTACTACATTTTGGCAATCAATGCTGCATTCATAGAAAGAAGGTACTGGAGAAACATGGATGTCATTGATGTCCAGATGCTATAAAATGCTATAAACAAATCTGGAGTTTTTCTGAGGATTTTTGGTTNGGTTTGGTTTAAGCCTTTACAACACTGCTGGGGAGGCAGCCATGTATGATGGGAGCAAGGCAGCTGAGCTGGAGGGGAAAGCTGTGCTGTGTGTGCCACCCTGCCCTACTGGGGCTCCCCTGCCTCTTGATTCCCTTTCCCATTCCCCTGCTGCTACCCATGCCCTTCCTGGCTCTTTGAGGCAAGGATTGTCTCTCTCCATCCCTACTCAAACTGTCATGTCTCCAAACGAAACAGCACTGAGGGGGCCTGGAGAAGCTGTTTGGACTCAAATATCAGTGTCTTTCCTTCCAGGAGCACCAAGTGGATCAGCCAAGCCTTGTTTGGCAGATCTTGTGCTCACCAGAAAGTATCCCCTATGGTGCTTCACCCAGGATCAGGTGCCCATACCTTTTTACGTTTGTAAGGCATCCTTGTCCCCTCCAGAATTGTAGCCCAGCTATTGCTGCTTTGTGGCTCTTTGGTCAGAATGCTGGAGGGGAGAGTAATTTTCACTGCTACTTCAGACATGATACAGATGCTTGATGAAGCAGGGAAGAAAGCAGGACTAATGGCAGCCAGCCCAATTAGTGCAGAACCCTGGGCAGGGCATTTCATCTGGGCCCTCTGTACCGCCTGCCGGGACGGGTGCAGATGTGTGAGTGGTGACAGGCAGAGGAGCTGGGACCTGACTACATTCAAAATCCTTCCCTGAGACTTTCCTGCTTTCTTTTTCTCTTTTTCCCCTTTCACCACGTGAAACGCACAGTGGGCTGTATATGCAAACACTGACAGATGGTGACACTCGGCTCCAGCTCAGGCAGATTAGAAAGGGAACTCAGTGTTCAAGGGACCAATTACCACTCTGTCCCCTCGGGGAAGAGCATATCAGATGTTTACTGGGGGTTAATAATAAATGAATTGAAAAAAAAATTGGTCTTCGAACACCATATTCTGTGTATTCATGTCAGCAGGTTGTAATTAGCTAATTAAATGCTTGGACTGACAGAACGGCCCCAGTGGGGGTTGCAACATTGCAGACCGCTCCTGAAATATGAGCAGGAAACATCTTGGAATATGTAAGCAGCAGGGCAGTTAACACCTCACATTTAATGGGACACTTCTTCCTGCAAGGGTTACTGGGAGAGCTGGGAGGAGGACTTGGACAAGTCCTATATCTGCAGAGCTTGCTGCCAAAAAAGCCGGGGAGAGCATGCAAGTAAACAGGGCATGGAAGATAGGGAAGTTAGTGGTCATGAGATCTCAGCAACAAGAAGACATGGAGGAAGAAGGATGAAGCTTTTGAAATTAGTATACAATTCAAAATGAGTATCAACTCAGTGATAACTCACAGCTCCTCCTTAAAAGTGTAGAGTGTGCCACAGTGGTGGGAGAGCTACCCGAAGGCACAATCTACTATAAATATAGTGTCCAATCATGTGTGATTAGTTTGAGTCATCAAAAGCAAGGAACATGAAAGGCCCACCTTTAACCTCCTGAAGCAGAGGAAATGAGAAGGCACATTCAACCTCTTGGCTGCCATTTGGGTATTAGCTCATGCCTTACGCCCCTACCCTCACTGCTGGCTTTTGGAGATGAGAGCATTTTGTACCACTGGCATGTCACCACTGCTTGTTTGCTTTCCTGGCTGCTTAGTAGCAGTGAGGTTGGGTTCATGAACAGCAAGGCACCTGGCACACTGTACAAATAGGGGAGCAAAATCCATGCCAAACTATAGCCAAAATAATGCATCTGCCTGGAATGTATCAAAGGAGGCATTCGCAGCACTGGCAGTGAAAATGGCAGTGTGTCAGGATTTTTCAAGCCTCAGGTTTCTTTAGTCTCACTTTCTAGACACAGCATTTTGGAGGTAAAAAATGCTTATAAGGTAACGGCGTGAAAGTATACAAACGAGCCCCAAAAGAATCCAAGCTTATTCTTGGCAGCCACCTTTTGATCATGCAAAATGACCCATAGCATCGTGCACTTGGACCCACAGCCTGCCAGCATGTTGTAGATATGCAAGACAGTGTTCATCCACCCCATGGTCCTGACTGGGACAGAGTGACTTGACGCTATGGGAGTTTCCCCCTTTCCCTTCCTAGCCCCATCCTGTCCCCAGCACATCTTGGCTGGACAAGGACAGCTACAAAAACTCTTGAAGTTTTGAATAATGATTTCTTAGAGATGAAAGGTTGTGTAGGTGAAAGGGGTGGAAAACATGCTAAAGATGCCTCCAAAATGTAAACCATGAAATAATCTACATAACATGAAAAATCAGGGAAAACATGTTGCTTGCACCTTTCATTCATTACTGCATCAGAAACACGGGGTACACAAGGCAGCTCATTTGAAAAGCTTTTTGAGATGTGCATTAGACCATGTATCAAGGCAGAAGAGCCAGCAAATCAGGACAGCAAATTTAGTGATGCTGATGTGTGCAGGACACAGGGAGGATCACACTCTGCCAAAGCCTGTATGTACAAGGAGTTGCCTGCTGTAGATAGGAGGTGTCGTCTGCCTCACAAAATTAGGAATGCTCTGATGAACTGAGGAGGTCTAACCAAACTTTTCTTTTCTGCAGCTGTGATGCTTTCCTCATGCCCCTGCTATTGCTCAGTGCTCTGTGCTGTAAACATGCCCACCCAAAGAGCCTGAGAGAGAATGGCTGTGATGCATTGCTGCCAGAGAGGGGTGTATGTTTGCTGTATGAAAGCTTGTTGATCTTCCATTTCCTCTCTTTTCCCTAGTGCTTATTATGATTGCAAAGTAAATCACTGCTGTGCCATGCATGTCAACCTGAACTGTCCATGCCCCATGCCCACTTTTCCAGGGGGCCATCCAAACTGGGAGGTCAGTCTGGGAGGGCAGCTGCAAGAATAACCAGTATTCCTTGTCTCCTGTCCCTTGCATGTGAGGGAATAAGGTAGGTCACTTTGCCCATTATTATCTTTTAAGCCTTTCTGTTGAGCTAGTTTAAAAAACTGCAGTTCTTCAGGCTCTTTAGGGTTTTCTAGCACTGAGTTTTTTCTAGCGCTGAGCTTTTTTAATAGCATTTTGACCATTTGGGACAAATTCAGACCTCTTTTCTATGCCAGTAACCTCATGGGTGACAGAATGGGTGTAATTTAATCAGGTGGAGGCAAAGTCTTGGTAAATTGAATGTTGCATAGAGGTTGTCTCTTCCATACTCATCAGAGCCTTGTCCAGGGGCAGTCTTCACAGCACACAGATGCCTGGAGGTAGTGGGGTCTGAGTAAGATGCTCCTTCATGAAGGTGCTTGTCTTGACTGCTTCAGAAGGGGTGCTGTATTAGTCCTCCCAGGCTCCCACTGCTATTATCCAAGACCTCTGTTTTGGGGAACAGCCTCTGTCCAAAGCCATCTCTGAGCTTACCCTGCCCTGGGTTTGCTCAGCACCTGGGGTTGCCCTCCAGCTGTGCAGACATGGCAGGATGCTCTGGTCCCTGGTGAAGCCAGCAGGCCTGAAACATGTGACATCAGGGCAGCCAGACACCCAGCTGGTGGCTGCTTTGCAAGGGGCTCATGAGAGTTCCTTTACAGAACAACAGATTGTCTTTTGGGTTTCAGTCTGCTGTGTAGTCACAGTCACAACAACACTTCACACATTACACTGTAGGAGTTTATACTGAATTTTAAAAAAAACCTCTGGGAGCTACCCTATAAGGGTAAGAAATAGATAGGGAGGAGACAACATCAGTAGACTGCCTCCCAAGCACAGGAAGCAGCCACGCTGCTGCCTGCCTGCTCCTCATCACTGATTGCCATGCTCAGCCCTGCTGAGATACCATGCATTATGGTTTTAGTGGTTCAGGTCCTCAGTTCTTCCAGTTCCCCATGTTCTTTTTCCGAACAAAATGCAGCACCATTTTTATATACCTTTGGGTTCAGGACCTTAGGCTGTGCTTCACAAAGTGTTTCTGCAGTCTCAAACTTTGTTCTGCAAACACTTAGACTATACTGACTTCTATACCCATTCCAACTGAGCCTAAAATTCATCACGTTTCCAAGAGATTTCCCAGATCCTGGCCATGTAGTTTGACTCTTTGCACAAATGATTTCTACAGGTATATGTTGGCATGGTTCAGATTACAGGCAGTAAGGTATTCTCTGCACAAATACGCATCACAGGATGTGCTGTATATCACACCACTGAGTTGTGTATGAGAATGGAAGGAATTCCAGCAGCACCCTTTGTCAGGGAGGAAGGCCTGGTAAAACTGCTGGCTCCTTCTGAAAAAACTATGACTAGCTGGTGCAATCCTGCCCAACCATAATATTCCAGAACAGAGTCATCCAACAGCATCAGTTACACTTGTAATTGCTGTATCAAATAACCACATATATTTATTATTTGCCAGCACATGCTTTATTGGCATTCATTACAAGCCACTGATGAGGTGTCTGTTTTAATGGTAACCATGGAGCCAGTAAGCGGGAGGTGGAAGACCCCTTCCCTTTGCCAATAGATACGATTTCTTTACTGGTTTTTGGGCAGCCACATACCTCATCTACAAATGACAAGCACAGGATTGTGGGATCTGCCCAAAGCACACCTGCTGTCACCTCATTTTGGCAGGGTATGGGGAAGTGGAAGGCTGTGTGGGGGCCAGTAGCTGAGGATGAGGTGAAGGGATGAAAGGTATGTCCACAGATGTGGCCAAGAGCAACCTGCCCCACCTGGAGTGATGGTCGCCCAGCAGCCTCCTCGCCTGCATGGAGGCACTGTGTCCTCCCAGGAATGCATATGGCACACTGCCCCTTCACTGGCAGCCATGGGGCTGTGTGGGGTATGGCCAGCTGCCAGCACCATGGCTGCCCCACACAGACGGCACTCAGCTGTTTTACATTTTGCAGAGTGTTTAAGGAGAAACATGTGTCTCTCCCATCACTGCCATCTGACACAAGCACGACCACATGGGGTATGGGACTCAGCTGCCTGATGATGGGGTGCTGCTGAGAAGCCCCTCTCCTGGTGCTCACCCTGGCTGGATGATCTTTGCATCAGGGGGTGCCTTCAGCACTCCACTCATTGGTGGGATTCTGTTCCAGTATAAACTGTAAGCTTGAAGCAAACCAAGAGAAACTCAGCAAAATTCCAGGTGAACTGAGATGTGCAAGTTGCAGAGGCTGAGCCAAGCTGTGTGTGCAGCCCTGCACACGCCAGTGACCCCTGTGCAGGGGTCCTGCTGCCCATACACACCTCCAATGGGGTAGGGGATGTGGGGTACCCTCTGGGCCTCCCAACTCCCATCCCTCATACCCAAAGAGGGAAGGAGGGCATTCCAGCAATGCCTCCTTCATTGCCCTCCCGCTAGGCTTCCCTCCTCAGGACAGGGGGAGACGGTGTTGCTAGCAAGGGACAATAGGCAGGATGAGGCCATGCACGGTGCAGGCTCAGGGTGGCTGGCAGCCGCTCTGCTGGGCTCATGCCGTCCCTCTCTCGAGTAGACAGAGCAACAGATGCAAGGCAGGTTACCAAGAGTGGAGGCTCCCATTATTTTGGCCTTGGGCACTTTTGGAGCTTGGCGGTCTTGAGAGTCACCCAGCGTTTGGCCAGATCCCCAGTGGCTTTGCACATTCCTTTTCTTTCTGTGAATGAATGGTTTAATCTGGCTGGAGGGCATTGCAAGACCCAATAGCCAGTTTGCTGCACCTGCTCATCAGGGATTGAAACACCTGCCGTAGCTGGGGCTTAGCATTTAAGTGCTGCTATTTGAAGACAAATCTTATCTTTTGTCTCTGCTTGAGCCTTCTCCCAGCTTCCCTCTCCCCTTAAAAGAAAAGAAAACAAAACAAAACCAAAAAAAAGAGAGAAAAAAAGAAAAAGTCTGCGCTGGGTGATTTTGGGACAAGGGTTATTTTTCCTCTGATTTCCAAGACAAGTCACCCTTGCTTTCCACATTAGGTGGATGGCTAGGAAATGTTATTCTCACAGGCAAAGAGAATCATGAGCACTTTCATTTTGTTGACAGCGGTTTAAAAAACCTGTGCTGATGTTAAAATGTTGGAGCATTGGGTGGTTACACTCTGAAGTACTGCTGTATTGTCCTGGTACTAGCAATCAATGCTATGCAATAGACTGATGCTTTTAATGAGAAGAGATGTTCTTCTACACAGCCTCCTATATACGTTTGATCTTTAAATTTTTTCGTGTTGCTTTCTTGTGACAACAAACGAATAATATTGAGTCAAATGCTAATGTCAGATTTACTTAATGGGGAATTAAAAGACAGTTATGTGGTTTCTACCAGTAAATTAGGAAGTAAGGAAGTAGATTTTATGCAAGCAATATGATTTTTCTCTTCTTTTAACTGAATTTATATATTTGGATGAATTAGGCACTTGGGCTGCTCATGGAAGCCTTGGTTTTGCAAGATTTGTTAATGAAGAGGCTTAGAAAGATATGAAACACAGTAAATGAATTGGACAGGAATCAACTGGTAATCTCCAAAGTTAATAGAAGGCAGAAAATATCTTTCTAGTGGCTCTAAATGGATGTCTTCTTGAAGCAAGTTCTTTAACACTTTTGTCAGTGATCTGGAAGAAAAATAAAAGCCATTTTATGTACAAAAGACTGTCAGGGAGCAAAGTTTTCCAGGGAGGTATTTAAGGAAAAACAGGCTTCAGGGAAGGTAACTAGGTAGAGCTGCAGTCTGAAGGGAAAAACAAGGAAACATGTCTAACTCCAGTGTAACAGTAAAGGCTCCTGCCCTGCCCAAGCACCTACCCTGGGAAAGTGAATCTGGTGATATATCAGCCCTCAGTCTGCCAGAATACAACAAATCTAGAGCAAGAAATTGAAATTAGGCAGATGTAAGCTAAAGGGTAGATTTGTAAGAGAGGACAATGAACCACTGAAAAGACTTACCGAGGGTCATGATGGATTATCTATCACTGGAGACTTTTAAATCACATGGTTTTCTCATCTTTTCCTCCATCCCTAAAAAAAGAGATACTTTACTCAATTTACTTGTTCTGCTTGAACTAGCTGTGTTACAAGGAAGATCAGGCAGGATGATCACAGCAGTGTTGGCTTTATAACCTATGAATATGTTTGATCAGAAAAAGAATTTAACAAAAGAAAAACAATATCTTTGGCTTCTTTCAGTTTCCTTTATCATAAAATAATTATTGGATACTAAATAAATATGGAAGGAGGGTTAATTCATTCCTTTTACAGGTATTTCTAAAACTATGATAATATCATGTTAAATAAATGAGAAAAATTGGGCCCAAGATAAGAAGATGCTCATTAATACAGGGATGATCAGCCTGCAAAATTCTCTATGTAAAGGGCAAAACAATCAGATACACAGTTAATTTTTGAGAATTAGATCCCAATAAAAGAAAAGCAGAAGATCCTATGCTCATCTGCACAATAAGCCGAACTTGCCTTAGGGCACAGATCAATTGCTAGAAGATATGAAAGAAATTTCTCCCGCAGGTAGCATAGAAAGAGTGATGTGCACTCTATGAATTCCTTGAGAGGCAGGAGAAGCTTATTTCAGTTAACTGGGAGCTTAGCCTAAGTCTGCTTCATGAAAGACACCAGGAGTTTTGTTAAGAATTTCAATCAGCTCAGTCCTCATACAGCTTTATGTACTGGTGCCCTTGATTTCTTTGTGATCCTGGTATTTTTGCAGCTAAAGTATGAGGGACTGCCCACAGGGAGCAAGGTTTGGTTTGGCACTTTCTGTTGTTGTCTTTGCCCGGAGTATCTAGCGGGAGGCCGCTGCTGGAGGTACGATGTCAGCTGTGATGTGATCTGGCACAGGTTTTACTCTTATGAATTCCCTTGGCTGTTGCCTCTCAGAGGCTATACTAGAAAAAAACATAAAACAAAATGAAGATCAGAGACAACTCTACTTACATGTTCTTAGCAGTACAGAGAGAATATCTTAATTATTTTTTGCCTGTGAGATTAATCATACAGGACTGTTGTCCTTTCCGGTTGCCTGTGAATTTAAAGTAGTGCTGTCTCTCAGAAAATAGTTCAAAGGAAAAGAAATTTCACACTGCTCTATCTAAAGGTGCCTGCGTTCTTGTCCTCCACATGGCATCCCTCCTTCCTTTCCAGCAACATGGCACTAGGATGGATTGTGTTCTAGATACACACAACTCACAAAACAGCCCATAGTGCCAGATGGACATAAGCAAGAATTTCCATTGTTACTCAGGTGTGAATTTGACTTACAAGGTATTTATAACAGTGTGACTCTCAGACTAAGTTAATTTTCAAATAAGAGCTAAAAACGAGCAAGAAAATAATCTCAGGGGCTTTGGAGCATACGATGCTGTCCTTGTAACATACCATAGAAAGTTAATGGTTATTTACAGTGCGGTGGGTGGAAGTAAAGCCACTGCAGGTGCATTTCCTAGTGAGGCAATAATCAGACAGGTGGAAGTAAGTAGAGGACAGGAGGGCTCCATGTCCTGGTGAGTGAAAAAAGTTCCATGCCGGGGAGGGCAATGCTGCAGTAGAAAGAAAGATGTGCCTGTTTTTATCTGTGATGTTATCTTCATGTAATCAGTAGAACAAGATTGTTGGCTCTAGTAATAAAGAAAGAGGTCTGCATGCTGGAGGACTATATTGGGTAGCAAAGGTTTGGGAAGGCAGAGGCTATGGGACCAGAGCTTGCAAGCTTGCCAAAGAATAGAAGTGAGATGTTTTTAGGGATCTTGAAAAAAAGTATGAGGCTTAAAATTAGAGTTGTTTGGGTATTGGAAGATGCTTAGGGATGTGCAACATCTGCTTTTTTGACAGGGATAGCTCTAGCTCACCAAATTAACTAGTGTTTCTTCCCTGGAATGGAAAAGTCCACAAGATAAAAGAAGCACAATGGAAAAGTAGGTGTGCTTAGAAAACGGGAGAAGAGAGAATAGAAGGGGACATATTCCCCCAAACTTTCAAATAATGTGTTCTTCCTTCTCCATAGCCAGTGAAGGTGAGTTCCTACAACAACCTCTCTTTAGCTCTTTCATTCTTGATGTTTCCTTGCTGGTTAGAAGAAAGGGCTATTGGCAAGATAAGATTAGCTGAGTGTACTGTAATGTACCCTATTACTGTGGGTGCTCCAGGAAAGAGACCAATATAAACACTATCCAGTAAAAGCTTTTCTGTGTTTTCGGTTGATGCAATCCTCTTCCCTTCAATTCTTCCTAGCTAGAAGACTCACTGGTGGATTGTGGTGGCTTTTTTCTCCTGGCTTAAGAAGCAATTTGTAATTAGCTTTCCTCTACCATGCTCCCTCTCTGCCAAAACAAACTTGTCAATAAAAGCCTGATGTTTAGATGCAAAAAAGATGTACATTTAATTAAATACGAAGCTGTTTTGTGAGAATGGAACGTGTGGAGAAGCCACTAAAGAGCATCACACAGAGTGTAAAGAGCTGGAAGCAAATGTTTGAAGAAAAGGAACAGTGTGGATATTATGATTTCAAGCCACAAACATTGTAGCAGTGAAGCAAATTGTAAAGCAAGCAATTTCTGGAGAGTTAAAAAAATTAGCTTCTAGTTGCTTCAAATTAAGCCCTGAGAAAAAACTTCGTAAAACTTGAAAGCACTGTGCTTGAGACATACATATAGCGAAACAAATCTGGTGTGTGAGGTCCTGTGGGACTCCATGTGTGATGTGTGTTATGAGAAGGCTCAATTTTCAAGTCTTCATTAGTTTTGCTAAACAAACACACATTCTTGTTAAACATTTCTTCTGAGATGACAACTATTGACAATACATCTTCCTGAAGCATATGACAGTTATCAAACAAGTAGTTGACAGTTTGCAAAGTTTCCATTATTCTCTGGTTGTTGAAGAAGCTTGAGGATGGAACAGGAAGCCTGGCACTGGGAGCGCCTTAACTGTTAATGTTTTTGCACAAAATTTGTTAAGTGTAGGAACTGTGCTCCAATGTCTGAAGTGTCGATTCAATGGAAACATCAGTTTGGGGCCCGCTGTTAAACAGCAGTCAGGGGAGATATACACTCACAGGGAAAACAATTCACATCAGCAACAATTCAGTATCATAAAAGTGAACATTAGGAGTCACATTCATTTCAGCTTATTGGATGTCTCATACTCTTTTCATCTCATGGTACTAAGGCAGAAAAATGCAGACTGGGGAAAAAAAAGGCTTCCTGTTTTCTGTACAATCTTTAAATGTGCAAACAACAAGAGGCTCCATTTTGATGTCTGTATGGAGGATGCTGCTGTTGTGAAACACGCACATGTTCCAAGAGTTCTTTCATTAACCTGAATGCAACACAGCATGTACACAGTAATGAGGACGATAAAGTTGATTTTCTTACTTTGAAAGAGTCACATAAAATATCTGAAAAGTGAAGATGCTTAAAATCTCTCTCAGAAATGTGAGAAATCATAAAGCAGTCAACAGCAAGAAAACAAATAAAATAAAAAATTGTTAATAGAGATATTATTTGCAAAAAAACCCCAATCAAATGCACCCCCAAAAAAATCACAAAAAAACTTCAAAACCAAAACCCCTCAATCCCCCTAAAATTCACAAAAAACTCCCCCAAAATGTAGTAGATAATATATTTATCTGCAGGTGGAGCACCTTAGCAAAACCATGGTCAACAATATTGCTGTGTGAAAATACATTTCCCTAATATTGAGGCAAACTCATTTTCCAAGGAAAGTAGAATGAACAGAGGAACATTGCAACAATTTCTCTTTGGTTATATCAGCTAAAAGTGCTATTTATGGAGCAGAGAAACATGCTGAATCACTTACTTAACTTACTACCATTTATAGTTGATTTCTAAGCTAATATAAAACCATGTGAGTCCTCCTTTTTGCTTCTTTCAGACTGCAAATCAGAACTGAAGATAAACAGCCTTTAAATTGCCTCTTGCTAAACACAAACAATTACAGTGAGATAGACAAATAACAGTGTATGCTTGAAAGTAATTTAATTTAATACATGATGGTGTACACTATCTAAGATGGCTGTCTCAACACCATTTTCCATGACAACAAAAATGCTCTAGATGTTGTTGAGGTACAGCTTTATTTTAACAGTACTGTTGAAATGTTGGCAGAAAGGACCTTTGGGATCCCTGGCAATGGTTCCACTTCTGGTGTCCTGAGACTGTGGGTTTGCCTGACCCTCTGCTTAAACATTAGTGGGGGGAATTTCAGTCTCATGAACTCCCCTGCTCCAGTGTTGTAACCAACAATCTAGTGTACCTAACGATCCTATTTTATCTTTGCATTACTTGTATCTCCTTTCTTAGTTCATAATGTAGTTAATCTTGTCACAGCAGCAGAGGAGATGAGAAATGACCTATCCTACTCATTAAAACAGCATCCCTTTATACAATGGGATATTCTCCTTGCAGCCCTTTTTACTTTCCCTCCTTCCTGGGAAGGCAGACCCATTTCTGCCAATCTCTCATTGAAGCCTTTCATGGTGCCTCAACTCTGCATTTTTGGCCTGTCTTCTAGTATCAGAGACCCAAGTCAAGCTCACTACCCTACCTGAGACCTCAGAAGTATTTGAAATAAATATTTTCAATGGTTGTCATGGAATGAAAGTGTTGTTTTGTCAAGGTTGTGTTTTTTCACTTTCTGGGAAAAAATTCTCAAAGGCATCATGATGCTTCTTGCTCAGTTTGAGGGGTGCTGTAATTACCAGATGTTTTTAGCAATGATACTGCTTACCCAGTATGTGCACTTGAATAATTTTCTTTCCTGTTTCCAGCAAACAGCATGACAAGCTCCTCCCATTATGGGAGGAGCTGACATGTGGCTCACATAAGCCAAAGCAGTCTAGCCCTCACCTCCTTTTAATCACCGCATTTTGCATCCTGATTGACCATGACACCAGCAGCAATTACCCACTGCAGTTCTAGTTTCAGTGGAAAATCAGGGCTGCCACATGGGAAGGGCTCTGTGGGCTGCGTGCCTGGTCTGTGGCCATGGTTTCCAGCTCTTGCTGACATTCAGTAAGATGTGGAAAGCCTCAGCTGCCCTGTAGGGGTGGAGCAGGGTGCTAGCCCTCCTGCTCCTCCCTGATCCAGGTTCATGTCTGGGAGCATGAAGGCTGTGTGTGCAGCAGGTACTCAGCTGTGCTGGCCTTGTAATGTTTGGCTTTTTCCTCATTGTATTGCTGTGTGCTATTTGCCTCCATTCTGAGCCAGTGCTAAGGTAAAGCTGGCATCACTGGCCTGTTTCCATGCTGGCAGCTGTATCTACGTGTGCGGAGAAGGCACTTTTCTCTCTTATTATGGACTACAGGCATGACACAATGTGTTAAGAGGCAGATATAACCACAACAGAAATTTTTTTCCTGTGGCTCGGAGATTAAACCATAGATGCCTAAGGTTTTGCTGCAAGTAATGCAATTGCCAGGCAGGAGATTATGCTGTGATGTTGGGCTTGCACTCCTGCCTTCTCTCAAGCCTTCTAAGAACATACTGTCAAGATCCCATAAGTGCAGGTCCCTCCCCAGTCCTGGGCACCCTTGTGCCGTGTCTGTGATTACTGCAGAAGTTTCAGGGCCAGCTCTGTCCCACTCAGTCACTCCTGATGCACCAATGGCTCAGTGTTTCAGGGCTAGGAGAAAGAACTGTCTGCAGTTTCAGTTTGCTCAGGAAACTGAGAGACACCTCGTTAAGTGCACCAACAGACGTAGCTGGCTGGTGCTGAGGACCCATCCACTCACTGCCGTATACACAGAATCACAGAATTATAGAATGGCTTGGGTTGGAAGGGACCTTGAAGGTCACTGAGTTTCAAATCCCCTGCCATGGACAGGAACACCTTCCAGGAGACCAGGTTGCTCAAAGCCCTGTCCAACATTGTCTTCAACACTTTCAGCGACAGGGCATCCACAACTTCTCTGGGCAACCTGCTCAAGGGCCTCATCTCCCTCATAGTAAAGAATTTCCTCTTAATATCTAATCTAAATCTGTTCTCTTTCAGTTTAAAGCAATTTCCATTTATCCTGTCATTACATGTCCTTGTAAAACTCCCTCTCCGGCCTTCTTGTAGGCCCCCTTCTGGTACTGAAAGGCTGCTATAAGGTCTCCTGGGAACCTGCACATCTTTAGGCTGAAAAATTCCAACTCTTTTAGCCTGTCTTGATAGGAGATGTGCTCCAGCCCTCTGATCATTTTTGTGGCCCTCCTCTGGACTTGCTCCAGCAGTTCGATGTCCTTCCTATATTGAGGAACCCCGAGCTGGACTTAGTACTCAAGGTGGTGTCTCACAAGAATGGAGTAGACAGGGAGAATCATTTCCCTCAACCTACTGGTCACACCTCTCAATGCAGCCCAGGATATGGTTGGCTCTCTGGGTGCATTTTTAGGTTTCTTTTGACCCTAGCCTTCATCCAATCCCATGGACTGAATGTCCACTCATGACCAGAGCAAATTAGGTTGAGCTTTTGTGGCATAATTTTGCACAGAAGGAATCCAGTTTGGGATCTCTGGGACTGCTCTCTGGTGCAAGCTAAAGCCTAGTAAGTGAGGAATACCCCAAAATTCACTTCAGAATTGCACTACAGAATGGAAACACAAATGTGAACACACCTTAGACATCTTAGATTGGGTCTTTTATATACTTGTTTCATCAAGTAGAAGCTGAGGCTCAGACAGACAGCTGGGAAACCTGCCTCATTACAGTTACCCTGCAAAGGTTATTAGGTGTTGGTAACGTGCTTGAACACCACCCCTTAGCAAAGGCTCCTTAAGAAATAGTAACAGTGGCCAGACACACAGCAGGTGGTGTAGAGTACAGTGGTTTTGGAGGTCAGTGGAAAACCAAGTAACCCATCTGTGGGAGGAGGGAAACATAGGTGAAATGCCAATCTCACTGCCAGTTCCAGCAAAGAAGTAATTACAGGTAAATCACACGTCCTGCAAAGTTTTTGATTTTCAGAACTGTAAATGTTTTCCTGCAAAATGAATCTTAAAATACAAAATGTTTCTTGGAGTGTCAGCATCAGCCATCAGTTTGGGGTTCAATCAGCTACCAGTTTTGGATTCACCACTTCCCTCTAGAGACTAGTCAGAAGTTTGTGCTCACTTAGGGAGTTAGTTATTTCCAGAAATAATGCAAACATTTTGTATGCTTGTCTCCAAGAGTCAGGAATAATGTGGACCCTGGAAATCTATCAGTGATAAGAAGCTTCTAACTCAGTTCCTCAGCAAATGTCAATGGCAAGTCTAAGATGTGGTGTTTATCCTCTCGCAGATTGACTTGCACCCAAACAGCAAGGCAAACACTGCCTTAAAGTGGCAAAGCTTTTCAGTTACAAATTATTTTAAAAGAGAAAGCATTTCACTGGCTATCAAACTAAAACAGAATATGTTTTGATGTCATTCATTACCAAAGGTGCTGATTTTGCTGCAATAGAAATAGAGAGAACTTTCTTTGATTTCTGCACAACCATACATTAAATTGTCTCTTATTTGAAAGACTGTTTTCCAGCAGTTTCAGACACTCTGCCTTCTCAGTTCCTCCATTCCTTCTTCACTCCTGCCTAAACCAGCACAAGATATGTTGTTCAACTCTAAGGGAGCCACAGTGTCATACTAACCAAGAGCCCCCACAGGAGGAACTGGCAGCAAAGGCCTGATGGCATCCAGGGCAGGACAGCCTTTTTGTTTGCCTGTTGCTGAGGTGGTACCCGAACCCCTCCCTGGCATCAGTGGCCCTGAGCCAATGCTGCAGTCCTGAGCAGCTAAGAGATGCTGACACTTGTCAACTGAGGGTCTTCAACATTCAAAACTTTTTTGTCAGCAATCTACCATCTATTAGCATAAATGGAAAACAATGGGATCTCTTCCTGCTGTCCTCTCAGGAAAGCACAGTAGATGAACATGCCAGTTACCATGAAGGGATGTTTCTGTACTCTCATGCCAGCTATGCACAGACCCTGGGAATCTCATCCTCAGGTCTCCACACCTGCTAATGCAGATCTGCTGTGCGTCAGGTGTGCACCCACCAAAAATTTCAGTTTGCTGTTGTGAGAACTGTTGATCCTCATCCTGTCTGGATGTCACTGATTCCATTACCTGAAAAACCACAAAGCCTAAGTACAAAGCAGGGTGGTGCTATGCTGGGGCCTGAACCAAGAGAGGGCAAAAAGGCCACTCTACCCCCAGAAGACTGAAACTGTGACAAGCAGCAGCATACAGGGGCAGACAGAAAGGAGTCAAAGGTGGACTGTGTCCCCTGCTCTGTCTCCTCCTCTGCCCCCATCTGAAAACTTGCTGAACAATGTTGCAGTGACAGGTTAGGACCAGGGAAGGAATAGCTCTTTGAGGTCTCCAGCACCCCTCTGCATGGAAACTTTTAAAAAGAAATGGTTTAATGCTAAAAAACAAACAAAGAAGCCAAAAATATGTCGCATTTTCAGTGTTTCATGATTGAAATCTTGAACATTACGAGCATGAGATTTGCCAAATACAGGTCTCAGCTTTGGTAGGTTTTTTTCTTGTTATGCAAAGTAAAATGTCTGGAATCTGGTAATCTTGCATTAAGAGCTAATTTAAAAAGCTGTATTTAAACATTAGTTTCAAATCCTTTTGTGCTATTTAAACTTATAAATATAGATCGTGCTATTTTAAACAGAAAATTGAGTAAAGCATCAGCAGGAGATTTAGCCTGATTGCTGTGCATGTTTAAAAGAAAATGCTGTGCATGTTTAAAAGAAAAACACACTTAGGCACTGTGACATTCAGTTTTTAAGAAATCCAGTTTAATTATATTTTCCCTAATTAAGGATTTCATTATAGGGGATCACATGATTTAATTATATCAATACCCCAAAGACCTGATTGTGAACATAAAATGTGGATTAAAAGGATGCCTCATCACTTAATTACCTGCTAGATTGGAACAGATCCATGTTGTAGGTCAAAAGGGACATAAAATGCAGGCTTCTGCCTCCCTCTTTGTTGTGTGTGATGGGCTCTGCGCATGGGGAGAGAGGGAGGGGGGAACACTTTTGTATCCATAATGGGAGTGATAATTATCTGTAAGCAGTTTTCTAAATATATATTGAGATAGACAGATAGATAGATAGATAGATTTAAAATTACTGATTTCTTTTGAATTTTTATCAAGTCTGTAGTGAGGTGAGCTGCATATTTCAGCTTACAGTCTAGTAGATGCCAGTGTATTTCTTCTTCTCAATATATAAGGTCTTGTCTTTCAAAAGGAAAATATCAAGTAGTGGGAAATCTTAGGCTGGGATTTTAGATCCTCCCAAAGTGAGCAGATGGATATTCAGCACTATGGAAGGGACTGAGGCTGTCTCCCTCCTTGTCCATTCTGCATGAGGCCACCTGGAGTGACTGCAGTTCTGGAGGATCCCTGACACTGAGCAGCTGAGGCCGGTCTAGGGGAAGGATGGGGTGGAATCTTTTGGGATTTCAGCATAAAGACAAGTGACAAATTTTAACCTGCCCAAACCTTGCTTACCAAACACCTCTCTTCTCCCTCCTTCACCCTCTAACCAGCTTCCAGCTGCCACTCCCAGAAAGAAGGTTTTGGAGGTCTCTTTGGTAGGGAGCATTGAGCACAAGGAGAGGGAAACTCTGCATCAGTCATCATGGTCTAGGGGTTTTTATCATTTAAAATGCCTTCCCACCTCCCATAACCTTTACAAGCTCCCATCTAGTAAAGCTAGAAATCTGGCCCTTGTACCCAATGGTCCCACAGTACAGAGAGCAAGAAAATGTGACATGGAGGATAAGATTGTTTTTGTCAGGGCCCGTGGCAGCATTGCGCACTGTGGGCTGAGCCTGTTGGAAAACCCTATAGCATTACTCCCTACAGATTTCTAAGGGATCTGAAAGGCTGCAGGATGTCCACATAAAGTTAAGGGTTTCTCTTCCTATGTGACATGAAAAGGAAATTTCCCTGCAGCACTGCCCTGGCAAGTATCCTGCTTTTTCCCAGTGACCTCAGGGCCAGCAGACTCTGGCAGGTACAAATGGATCAACAGGTTACTTTGCTGCTTCTAACACTGTGCTGACCTAAGAGCCAGCTTTACCTGTGCCCAATTCCTGCTCTGATGTGGAGCATGACTCTTGAAAGAAATATTTCACAGCCACCAAGAAGGCTGGTCCGGAAAGAGAGGGCAGGGTGCTCCTTTTCCTAAGGAAAATAGCCTCAGGCACATGGGAGTGGGTGAGTCATGAAGCAAAAGGACAGCCTTTGGAAGTGTTCCTTTGCTCTCTGGCGGCTGCCTGGTGGCTTAAGCATTCTCAGTCATCATCCTGCAAATGCTGCTGCAGTGGTGGTGTTCCTTCCCAGCACAAGCTAAGAAACTAAATCCAGTTTGGGCAGCAAGGCTAGCTAAGAATAATGTTTCTTGGCTGCTCTTGAAACTACTGCTAAAAGCTGATGCTGATACATCCCAGGTCCTTGCTATGGCTTTCTGATACATCCCAGGTCCTTGCCATGACTTTCTAAAGACACCAGGGAGGATACAGAACTGGATGGTCCAGCTGCTTAGGGCTATTACAAACCAAGCCACTCTGACACTTCATTATGGGAACGAGCAATGTCTGCACCCCACAGCTGAGGCCAGCACATACCTGTGGATACTGCCACACTGTCCCTCCACTGCTGGGCACAGCCACCTTGCCCTACCTGCCCCATGGGGACAGCCACCCCTTCCACCCTTCCCCTGGACATGTCCGTCCCAACCTGCCTGCCTCAGGGCAGATGCTGGAGGAGGCTTTGTGCACACACTGGGGTGATGTGCCTGCGTGGTGTGAAGCAAGGGAGCTCACTCAACTGTTTAATTATCATCTGCAAGTGCTGTGGGAAGAAGAGCTGCCTCTTTTAGTTTGATTTTGGTCTTATTTTCCTAAGCAGGGAAATGCCCCAATGACAATATCACCACAGATGGCATCACAAAGCCCTGGCTGGCACCAACTGAGTTGGCACAGTCAGATTATCATGTTCAAGTTTGTGTCTGTTTTTTTCTTTTTTCTCCTGCTTTGCTGTGCTAATAGCATTTGTATTACCATATAAGCCTCAGTCATCTCATTCAAAAGGACAGAGACCAACACAAAAAGTAAATTTCATTGTGAATGGCAGAAAGGAAGGGTCACAGAAAAAGCTAAATGATGATAGTCTATCTTTTCAATTCTTTCTTTCTTTCTTTCTTTCTTTCTTTCTTTCTTTCTTTCTTTCTTTCTTTCTTTCTTTCTTTCTTTCTTTCTTTCTTTCTTTTTCTTTCTTTCTTTCACTTTCTCTCTCTCTCACATTCAGGCTTAAACGGAGAGTGGAATTGAAGTTGCAGGGTCTCCAGGGCAGTACTGCAGAGCAGTGCTGCTTAATGGGGCAGCTGGTGGAGAGAGCTGAGCACATGTTTCCTTTGCAGTTTTCATCTTCATACTTCACAGGACCCAGGGACTGATTGATGGAATTCTTTTTTTTTTTTTTAAACATAGCTTTCTTGAGGCCCAGAGGCTGCCACATTGAACATATGTCCACATATTCCCTTGGGCAGTATTTAAATGTGTGCATCCATGTGACTGTATTTGTTTAGTGTGTTCTCCCACTGATCTAATGGGACCTTTCCCATGACCCATTGGTCCCCTAAGTTTGCCACTTGCTGCTGTCAGGCAAGAGAGGCTTTAACTTGGATGGCTGTAGATGTAAATGAATGGGACTCTTTTTTCCTTTTCAGTCCTTTTGACTGAACCCTCTTGCTGATGGATCATCTAATGCAGTTTGGTTGAGAACCCTTCTTCGTGCTGTTAAATAAAGCCAAACCTAAACACACCCCATCTGTTACAATCCTATGTCTATTTATGTGAATGCAAAATTTGTTGGGCTGCTTTCTGCTTGTTAATAAGCCATCCACTGAGAACAAAATATATTTCTGAAAAATGCCTGGTGAGATGTGCATTTCTTGCTACACTGGATACCTCTAATGCTAAAATTTCTTGTGAGCAAGAAAAGCAGTGGCTGCACATGTCACTCATTTCCGTTCAAGGAGACACCATGCAGTTCCGCATGGTATTTAATGTTCCCCAGGTAGGCAGCTGAGTGAGACCCAAATTAGAATAAACTATCTCTAAGATAGTTTTGCAGCATACACAACCTGCTTGAGTAACATCAATACTGCTCAGAGGAGAAGAGTAGAAGTAGATTATTTACATTTACAATTGCAGCTTTGTGCGAGATCCTGATCATATCCTACTTTTACTCTGTCTTTCTTTTTCATCTAAAAGCTTGAAGAATCCCACAGAATGACACAGGAAAGGAGGTGTTCAAATTGATTCAGAAACCGTGGTTGGCTAACAAAGTGAAAAACTATGTAAATATTGCACAACCAGCATTTGCACACATGTAAGGTTGTGTTAGGTAATACCACAATTTATGCAAAATGTATAGAGAATGTAAATCAAAACAGATTAGTTATATTTTCTGCTAGAGGTCTTGTTGAAGGAGCTTTCCTGTTAATCACCGTTCCTGCCCTAAAGAGTTTAAGTGAAACACCGGAGGGCTTAGAGCTGAGAGGATCTGCCCTCACCTCCCTGGCAAGCTGCAAATGGAATGCCCCTCCTCCAATCTTCTGGCAAATGCCCACAGTGTTACACCAGGCCAAATCCTGCTCAAGGGGAGGCTGAGGAGCAAACTTTCTATCTCTGTGCCATAGACATAGACATGGGCATGGGTTGGGCTACCTTTTCCAACACTGTTCACATGAGTCATACTAGGAGCCAAGAACAGCATACAGGAATTCACACTGGACATCCAAATGTCAATTGTGGACTAAAATCAGCTCTCTCTTTTAACTTGACATAGGCTGGGGATAAAGTCAGCTGAAGAACAGGAGTAAATATACAAAATTCAGTGTTTGTTAAACATCGTAATTTCTATTAAGCAAAGAACAGTTTTACCAGCAATACTAGTGATAAATGTATTACAGACTGAGAAACAACACTGGAGAACTAAGTCACCCTAAGACTAAACTTACTTTCCTCAGACAAATTATTTACTAAACAAAAGTGCAACTATCTTAGCACATATGGGTCTGGCTTCCCAGTGCTACCTTACATCCCTTCCTTTCTTCAGATATCAACTCATATCTTTCCATGGGACTTGGTACAATTGCTGCCTGGCCTGAAAACCTTATGAAAAAGTGTCTGCACCCTGTTAAAATGGATCTAGTTATGTACTTCCGACTGGATCACACTAAGTCAAAGTGAGCAGAACCTTCCCAGACCACCATTGAAATTAATGGACACACCAAAGTGTTTTGCTGTGTGTTACCTGTCCTCTTTGACTTTGTTCCCCTTTCCTCCCAGCCTCCAGCATCATGGGATTATTTGTCTTGGTGCCCTCTTTGCTGTCCCCTCTCATCCTTATCCCCCTAGGCTGCCTATGCTTCACCACTCTGTTTCTGGTCCTCCCTTTTTCCTTTCTCCCTCACTAACATTTCAACTAACTTAGCATCTCCTTCCACAGCCATTCCCACATGGAAGGGCTGATAGTGCAACACCTCACACCAGTGCCATCCTGAGGGTTGCTGCTGCATTTGCTGCTGGGCTGTCCATCCCTGCATTCCCCCAGTGCTCCGAGTCACAACAATAATTACATTAGGGTTTGGGATTTGTGGTCTGCATCTATATTGATGCCTTAGGACTTTATAAATTTGAATACATATTTCCATGATCTTAGGCAGCAATGCCACTAAATTAAACAACTCAGGGTGTAGGTCCACTGGAACAGAACTACCTACATTGATAAATATTTAGTATGTCTCTTGGCAAGGTGTTGACCCAGTCCAGCTGGGAGTGACAGACAGATGCTAGGCACAGCCCTGGGCTCTGTGGGGAAGACAGGCCATTGCCAGCCTTCAGCTCAGATGCAGCTGGCAGCTTTTGGCAACTCAAGAGTTTATCTGGGTGGACTTTGCTACACTGCATTATATGGCCTCAGGATCAGGGTCCCAGCACCATTTAAGTTGCTATTATAGTGCAGCTGTTGTGGCTCATGATGCATTAAGTTTGTGCATTAACACTGTGCATTATTCAGGTCCAGGGTAATTCTCAAAAAGAGAAGCTATAACACACAGGTACACATTTCACGGAGGTTATCCCCAAAGCAAGTCACTCACTTCTCACCAATGAAGTTGTGTTGCCTCCTCCTTTGAGCAAATGCTGTACACAGACATTGTATCCAAAGTGATTTTAACAGTTGAGATAATGAGCATGATTAAAGCATCATCATGTCTATTTCTAGCATACCTCTATATTTTTAATTTCTAGCATATTTCTATATTTTTAATTTCACAATCTGATTTTTTTCTGTCTCTTTTAGTGGCAAAATTTCAAAGGAAGCAGTCACTGCCAAAAGCATGAGTACTAAGAGCCATGAGATTATCTCAGGGGCTGACAAATGACAACATGTTATTATACATATGGTAAATCCTACTGTAGAGATGCTGTCATGTGATCCTGTGTTGGATTATTAATCACTGGTATTTTTGTCACTCTCAGAAGGAAGTGTAAGGTGATGGATTATCTTATTTACCCCTTCCAAGAAAATATTTATTTTTGCGTTGATTTTTAGCCTTACTTTCCTTTAATCTACTGAACATTGCATCTGCTGAAAAATACTTTGGAAACGAGCGACTAGTTTAGCATTCTGGTTTTTCTAAAATGTTATGGTTTGTTTTGGTTTTTTTTATTTCTGTGTTTCTAGGATACTGGCCCCAGTTAAGCAGGCACTGTAATGTGCACAGGGTACCCGTCACCACCCCTCCACATTTCTGCCTTCAAGGAGTCAAGGCTGGTTGGAGATGCCAGTAGTATGTTTACCTTGGAAACTATTACTCAGAAAACTTTAAAAGCACATTACAAATGCAGCTCTAATGTTCTCATGAGGCAGAAAGAACAATTTGAGCCTCTATACCCTGGCTGGATACTGCAGACTATAACACAGCCAAAGAAATAAAGCAGGTTCTCCTGCAGGTTGTAAAATAAGATGAGTTGGTAACATGAAAAAGGAAACAGACCTAAACCCATCCGTATGTGCTGAGTGACTTTTCTTCCTTCAAAATGATATCATAAAATGAGGAAATTAATTGCTAATTTCATTAATGCTTTTATCCTTGTTTGTTAAGCAATCAGAATGGTTGCTTAAAAATCCTTAGTTGGCTACTTAAACTTTGATGTTTAAAAAGTTAATTAGTTAAGTAAAACCTGTCTCCTATAAGCCAATGCTGATTGTGTTAATAACAGCCATGAAGTTTCAGCTCTTGGTTGCATCTTATATGAACCACTCCATTATCTTGCACCAGATTATCCAGTTTAGATTTTTAATATGGAAGCAGCATGCAGTTCTTTCCTAATACATCAGAGTGTCACCAGTGCATCAAGATTATTTTATAAGAATCATAGTGAATGAAGTAAAGTGATTCTGGTCCACTCCTTCGGCAACTCTTGAATCTGTCTGTGCCTCTAAATGTAGTAGCCACTGCCAAATAGTTTTTTAATCACCCTTGTAATATAGAAAACATTCTGGTTTAGAAATTCATGTAAATATATCATCTGGCTTTTTACCAAAATAATTTGCTTTTCAATAATATAAAATGGTGAAAAATGTTGCAATTAAGATTCTAAATTGGTTGAGGAGCATTCTCAATTGCTTGGATTACGAAGGAGAAAATGTTTTCTGCAGCTAGAAAGGCAGCTACCTTTTTAAATTTTAAATAAAATTCACTTTCTCATCTTTGCCCCAAATTATTTCAGGTGCCTTTCAATTTGTAAAACAAATAACACTGTTAAAATATGTACTGTCTATATGTACTCTTGGTGCAGCAGTGCTGCAGTGTGCTGTGGGAGCTGATTCTGAGACAATTGACCCAGTTGTGGGTCCCAGAAGCTCAGACCCTGAGCCCCTCACTTCTACTCACCAGGAACACTCCTCATTTTACAGTCCCCATGTTAGTCTTGTCTTACACACAGAAAATGCTCTAATTTTTTTTTCAGTGTCACAGGCCAATCATCTGTTTTTGCTCATCTTTACTGACCCATTAAAAATATGATTCCATCCCACTTTCCTTGACTGTACATACATGCATTTCATTCAGACACTTAAGTCCATCCAGTACCACTATTTTTTAGCTCTCTTGATAACATGAAATCTCTTCTGTTGAATTGAACACTATTAGGATGTGGAAGCACAAGGATCCATCAGTGATGATGGACTCTGTGTCAGTCTCCGGTGGAGGGTTTCTGTAACTCTACCATATATATTTACTGGGATGATGTCTGTACAATGATGGGCAAAATCAGAAATAACCTTTTTTTAGGCATTTGCTTTGATGCCAAGTGATATTCACATTTCTTTCATTTCTTTCTGGTCTATTTCAGAAATTGGATGTCCTAGGAGCTGCTATGGTGCCACCATCCACTGCCCACAGCCATCTCTGCTGAACTTGCTAATCATTTTGGTAGCCTTGATTTTACTTCTCAGCTGTGCCATTTGTACCTCTATCTAAGCTGAGGAGGAATTCAGAAATGCCACCTTATCATGCTCGTAGAGCAGGATAAGACCCAGCTGCCAAGCTCAAATCCCAGTTTCATCAGAAAGTGGCTTGCTAAGAGTTGTGGAGTGCTCAAAACCTTAAAGTAAGCCATAGCAGAGCACGACAATTTAGTTCAGATGCAACTGGTATAATCTTCTTTTGGCCTTCTGTAAGGAAACAGTCAATTCTGACACAAAGAAAGTCTGCTTTCCCCTCAGCAGTCAATAATTTTTCCATGTTTTTGCAGTGTGAAGTATGAAGATAATGGGAGGGCTGAATATAATGAGGCAAGAAAAGGAACTCCTCTGTGCCTGAAGGTCTCAGCTGGAGTGCTGTATCCAGGCTGGGGCACCACACTTCAAGAGCAATGTGGACAAACTGGAATCAGTCCAGGAACAGCAATAAGAGAGCTTAAAAACATAACCTATGAAGGAGGGCTGAAAGAACTGTGGTTGTTTAGAATAAAGACAGGACTAAGAGGACATGCAATAACATAAATGCAGTTATGTAAGTGGTTGCTGCAAAGAGAGAGGAAATAAACTCTTCTCTGTATTGACTGTGGACTGGAAAAGAAAAATGGGCTGTACTGGAGAGCTGCAGATGGATACAGCCTTGACTTTCTGGTGGAGCTGTGTGCTGAATTTGTGGGAGACTATCTGAGCAATGGGAAAATGGGGAAGTCCATGGCTCAGATTGTCCCTCACCAGTGTAGCCCACACCTGTAAAAGTAACATGTTTGACCTGGAGCAGAGAAGGAGCCTGAGGCTGAAAGGAATGATGATAATCAAGCCAGCTGTGGGGGGAAACAAAATGTTTGTTTGGACAATTTGCATCTGTTGCTTTTTTTAACCGGATAAGAGAGTACACTATGTAATATACACACGCCAGCCTCACTTACCGACACAGACTTAAAATATTTATATCCCGGACAAACAATGCCAAGGAACTCCCCTACAAATGCAGTGATTTAATAAACACAGTACTGTAATGTAGCATTTATCTTTATTATATATAATCAGCTGTTGCTTTTACTTGAGTAGAAATAATGTCAAACTGAGCCAAGGTAAGATGGGAAGATTAAAAGGTTCCCATTTTTCCAGTCCCAGACATGCACACCTCTTTGGCTTTTTTGAGTTCATATGGGATTTAAAACTGTGTGAGGCACAGCAAAGAGATTTCTGATGTAGCCCCACAAAGGTCTGTACATCTCACAGACCCCTTGCAGTCTCCCCTAGCAGATAGCTCCTCTGCTCTGCTTCCAGCAATCAGATGGAATAAATATCTTCCATAACACCATTAAATAAACATGTATGTATGTATCTAGGCAAAAGATGTGCATTGCTTCCTAAGCAAAGGTCAGCAGTGTATCTTGCTGAAAACATAGGTTGCCTCTACATGAAGACCTTTATTCTGGACAACAGGTACCAGGCACTTAGACAAACCCAACTTAGGGCTCACGGTTCTCTGCCATGATTTATACAACATAAAAAAAAAAAGGTGAAGGTGTTACACTGTGACTTTATCAACAGTTTGTTCCTAATCATATGTTAATCCCAATCCCATACTAAAATTATAGAAGTCATTTACAGAGTGATTGACAAAATCAACTGCCTGTCTCAGGTGCTTTTTCTCCCTGAGCAAAACGATATTAATATGTGTACACAAAAAAACCCCACCCAAATGTGAGAACTGGAGTGATGGGCATTTTTCAAGGGTATTTGTATTCTCTATAAATGTGGGCATTTTTGCACATGCTTATGAATGTGATCCAGTCTGGAGCTTTATCTTTTTTCTGTAGTAATAGTTCTGTGGTGTTCCACCTTTGTGTAAAATTGGGAACTGCCTTGAAGTGCATTTAATCAAGAAACCACAATTTTAAATTAAGCTTTGCTTCTGAAGAAAGAACTTCACAAATTGCTCCAAGGTCAGAGTAGGAGCTGGCCCACACTGTGCAGACTTGTGAAAACACGATGCCAACAGGCCCTGAGAGTGGTACAAACAGCGTTTGTGCAGTCTGAAGATGCAAATGGATGTAAATGCACAAACATTACACATACAGAAAACTTTCTCTCTGGGTAACATGATGCCAGAGCTATGACTTTAGCAGATATTGTTCCATGTGACTTTATCCCAGCTCACAGTCACGGCAGGAATGCCTCATCACCAGGTCCCTGTCACCACCATACCCACCCCAGCTGAGCCAGGTATTAACATGATCAAATTAGACTGGCCTGCATGATCCTTAGTTTATTACAAGACAGGGTTTGGGTTTTCATTTTCCTTGTTATTGAACATTCACCTAGACAGCAACTTTTTCATGTCAAAGCAAGGATACAGTTGCCTAAATAGACCTGACCAGGAAAGGCATCTGCTAAATAAGGCTGAATGCTTCACAGGCATTGGCGCCAGTGTAATTTCATCACAAATTAACTTAACTGAAAGCAGAATAGCCTCCTCTGAAGTGTCCTTTACCTGATCTATTGGGAAAGTACCTGGCTGTTATGTCTTCCAAGTGCTGGGATGATAACTGGAGTGAAGGAAGGGATATTTTGGACCTTACATGGGTTATCTGAATTTACAAACCACTCAGGAATAAATGAATTTCTTGAGGAGACCACTAACAAGTGTTGTCATGGTTCCCAGACAAAGGTCATAAATGGTCTTTCTACCAATCTGATGAGTTCCCACAACAGCATCTATATGTCACCTGATTCTGGAAGATACATGACCTTGTGGTATGAAATATGTCCTAAATAACACCTTTAGAGAAGTGTCAGAATGGCTTATCCGGGCTCTGCTGACAGTGGGGGACTAATGTGTTTTTCAGAGCACAGCACACGAGTGGTCACTCAGATGTCAAGCAGGAGGTACAGCAGACCTAGGCTTCCTTCCAGAGTAGATGAGAATGTGCAGGGTTAAGGATGAGAGAATGCCGCATGTGGCACCCTGGAAGAACTGCAGACACGGGTCTCCTGCTGTTCAGAACACATTTAGAATGCTTCTCAGTGATGCTGCTGGCAGCAATGTGAAAGTATGATCAGGAAGCATGAAGAGAATAACAGTGTGTCAAAACTACAGTGTCAAGCCTTCTGCAAAGTCCAGGTGATGTTCAGCAATGGAGGAGGTACATGATGGCCTCTTGAAAAATTTTTTCTTCTTTCCCAATATCCTGTGTACCTGCAAAATCCCTTCTGACTCCTGGTTCTTGCTCAGAGGGGTCTTGGGATATCCTATATGGCAACAGGGAAGCCAGCAAGGGATTGCTTTCACTACAAGGTCTAAGACCAGAGCTGGACACCTTACCCAAGGAAAAGCAAGGGCCACTGACCCAGAGGAGACTTATTCTGGCCCACCAGAGAGATGACTGAGGACCACCTCCATAATCATCATCCTCAGTCACAAGCAGGACAGAGGGAACTGGTAGGGCAACCCTTGGGCATATCCTTCCTGAAACAGGGCATTAAACCCCCACTGCCAGCTATCAGTAAATATATGGTTCCTCAATTGTGCTAGCAGGGGTCATAATTGCCTGACAGGCACTACAGTGCTCATGCCATGAGGACAGATGTGCAGTGAGCAGAGGCATAGCCTCTGCTTAACAGAGCAGTGACTTCATAGAAGTGGTAACTCTGAGGCCAAAACACTGTGCAGGTGCCCTTGGGTGCTGGGTAGTTCCTGAAGACTAATAAATTAGTCATCTTCTCTTCTGCTTTGTGCCTAAAGGCATTAAAGTTATAGTGCTGAAGTGGGGCTGTAGCTCTTTAAACCTGTATTATGATCGTAGGTGTCAAAGACCCTTAAAATGGAGAAGGGAACAGTGTCAAGGAACTGCAGGATGGAGGACAAGGATGTGGAGGCAGTCAGGAGAGGAGCATGAGAAGAGACAGCTGTCCAAAACCTTGGTGCCCTCAAGGCACATTCACACAGTGGCAGAGCACAGGCTGGCAATTACCGCCCCAAAAAACCTTCACCTTCTGTTTGGTGTTTTTACTAGAAGTCCATTGTCATGCCTCAGCAAATCATGGGCTGTGCATCATCAAGGCAAAAATGTGTTTCTTCCTCCTTTCTTATTTTGATTTATTTCACTTCCATATAATGTCCAGAGGGATCATTTAGCCTGTTCAAATGCCTTATCGAGGAAGGGCCGCATTGTTCTTCCAGCCTTTGCGCTGCATTGGAATGTGCCTCTTCCTGAGCGCCCCTGCACATGGCCAGCCCATGATAAAGCTGAGGCTGCTTTTCTCTCATTGTTTCTCCTTGCCTTTGCCTCTCTCTTCCCAGCTTCATTTGTCCAGATACTAATTTGTGTTTATAACAAGAAATGGTTCCTGCACCTCCCCTCTGTCGCCTAATTGAAGGGAAACTAAGCAACAGGTGGATCTCAGGAAATATCATTAGTCTCTTTCCATTGTTTTTGGCACTTCTTTGAAAGAAAAGTTCAGCTCAATGCAACTGGCTAGTTGGTGTTTCCAGGCTAATTACTGCAGGAAGCAAATGAGGAGCGTCTGGGAGAAGGCCTAATTTAGAGAAGGTGAGCCGCTCATCCAGCTTGGGATTATTTACAGGCTTGGAGTTGCACAAGTAGTTGAGGACTTTGATGAAGGTGTGTTGTATAACCAAACCCAGAAAAGAAAATAAATCCCTTCAGTATTGCATAGCACACATGTACCATTCGTGCACAGACACAGCCAGCCACGACCAGCATGTTCATGTTTATGTAAGGGCTTCCTTTTAACCTATTCTTTTGTTCATAGAGAATAGAAACAGTGTATAAGGACAAAAGTATTGTGGTATGTTTGATTTTGAGAGGTGCTTGTCAATGGAGCCCACAAATGGAAAAGAAAAGCTAACCAGGGAGACTCTTACCTCAGCTCCTTGACTTGCAGATCTGAAAAGTCACAGACAAGGGAGAAAGACGCTAAAGAAAACAAGCAGTGGGATCCTTCAACGTGTGGTTTTATCCCAGCAATTCCCAGTAGGACAAAAGAGGCAAAAGCTCATAGTGTGCTCCTTCTATTACTTTTTAGACAAAGCTCTGATTTCTACTATTTTTAAACCCAGAACCCTGGGGGGATATTTCACCATTGAAAATCAGCCAAATGCATTAATGAAGTTCTCCACCTGTTACAAGAATGCAGGCAAAGGGCTGGATGATGGCAGCTTTCACTTGATGGTCAGCAATCAGGACATTCTTCACATGTGATATACAGTGATTTTTGACCAGCTGAAAATCTTGCCATCTGCTTTGTATTTCTTGAACAACTAGGCAAGTCAGAAGAAAAGAAGAGAGGTGTTAGCATCTTCTTTAATTTCAAGAGTAGGATGGTAGGTACACAGAACCTCAGAATGCAAGGAGTCATTTAAATTTTACTGGCTTAGTGATACTGAGTTCTCATCTTTGTCTGACACGTAGCTGCTTCTTGTTTCTTTCTGCTGAAAAACTGGGAAGCTTAGCATAGGAATCTTCTGACATGCAGTGTGTCATGGGCTGTTTGGAGTAGGAGTAATCAGAGGGTGTTGACAGCAGCAAGGCAAGAAGTGGTACAGCAAAAACACACACACACTCAACTACAAAAGCTGGGAAAGCCAAGGACAGTGAAATCATGATTAAACAAGCATTTCTTCCCTTGACATGGGAAGAGGCATGCAAGCAGAAAAGTCCTAGCTTTTTAGCAATGCCTTTATGGGTTTATAACTGTAAATACCCATTTTTAAAGGATGTATTTAGGAAGCAAAACAGTTCCCTTTTTGTGAATGATCTGTTTTACAGGGCTTAAAAATATGTCAAGGTTTTCTGCAGTAAATCCTCCTCATGCTGTAACTGAGTAATGTAAGCAACTTGGGTTGCCTTTTAAACAATTCCCAGTGTGTGGCATGGCCAGTGCAGTTTGAAATGCCTCTGTCTATCTAAACAGAAACAGATGTTTGAACAGCAGAGCTGTGCAGAAGTCATTCTTCAAACAGTAGATTAAAACATCTGTCAGGACCATTGGATGGGACCAGACAAGCGGCAGCAGTATCAGCTGGGACTGCCAGTCACTTCTACCTTACCCTGAAGGTGGAAGTGAAAGGATGGAGGAATTCCATCTGGGCTTTGTATGTGACATCTCTTATTTTGCCGTGTTTCTCCAGCCATTCAGAAGATTACAGACCTGGCTGTGCAGAACAGCTCACAGCCTCTCTCAGTAGGTTTTTACTTTTCCTGTTAATGCCTTTTTCTGCCACTGCTGGCAGTGAGTATGAAAGCTGTGAAGTGTTGGTGACATGCCAGGTTACAGCATTTTACAGTTATTTCCATCTGTCCTTCATGTTTCAGCATTTGACCAGTTTAGTGGCATTGCAAGCAAATTCTTCAGGCCTCATTGGGTCAAACAGATGACAGCAAACTAATCCCCTGCAACTTGCCCGCAGGAGCTGTGCCACAGGCAGAGTATTTGTTTCCAGCTAAGCAAGAGGCCAAACCAAACCCTTGGATTAACACCTCTTTTACACTCACCCCCACCCCAAAATCAGAGCCAAGAAACTGATACAGAGTCAAGAAACTGTTCCAATGTTTTTGGTGAATCAAGTCAAAGCTATGAATCCAAATGGTCCCTGAAGAATACCATTTTTACAGTCTGGATCTGAAATCTTAATCTTGAATCCATCCTCCATTTCCAGCCCAGATTTTTTCATACTTCATGTTTTAGCATCCAGTGGAATAGCAGGGACAGCCCTACCCTTCAGGCTGATCATTTTGGGGTTCAACTGCTGTGTCTGCGTTCCCAGCACCTTCCTCTTTCAAGCATGCTGTGCATGCCCGAGTCAAGGTTCGGGCCAGATCTGCCACTCCAATTCCTCTCGTGTTCCCTGGGAAAACCCTTGCCACCACGAGGTGCCAGTGCCTGGGCAGGCAGCACAGGCTCCCTTGTGAAACTGGTGGGGCTCCCCCTCCCTGCAGGCGAGTTGCTCTCCCGTCTCATTTGTCCCCAGCAGCCATTAATTGTGGGCTGTAGCGGCAGCAGATTACCTCACGACAGCCTGGCAGATGTGCTCTTGCTGAATAAATAAACTCATTTATACGGCAGTAATGACTGTTGCTTCTGTGCTCTCATCATGAAAACTCCAGCCTATCTACAGCAGTTTATAAACAAAGCTGCTTTGCCTTTATGGAAAAGCAATTTGTGGCTTAGGAGCCTCGGCAGTGACTCGTGCCAAAGAGAGCTGAGGCCATTTCTCAGGGAACAGGTGTCCGCATCATTAAAGCCACCACCCCCCTTGGCATTAATTGTCATCCCTGTTGGCACACTGAAATAAGAAACCAGGGTTTGTCTGGGCTGTGAAGACCAGCTTCCCCATTCACTCCTTCAAGGTAGCTCTTCTGCCTCTGGCATTACTGAGGCAGGGGGAAAGCTCGAGTGGTGTGTGGTGGATGGACCATGTTCTCCGGTGGCCAGGGCAGGGAGCACTGGGAAACTGGCGCAGAATGGTGAAACAAAAGCATTCATGGGGGAGAGAGAAGGAAACTGTGTATTAGACAGTGCAAGTTCATTAACTTCCCCCTTCCCCTCTTTATTTATTTTAACTGTCTCCTCACATCATCTCTTTTCCTGTGTTTCTTCCCTTGTTTCCTCCCATGCTACATTATTATTTCAAAAACCAAAAAAACTTCACCCTCTATTTTCTTAGTTTATTTGTAGCTTTAGAGCAATAAACTGCAACTAAAAAACACAGCATGCCCCAAAGCACAGGCATGCACCCTGGAGAAACTGAGGGCTACGGAGCAAAGATCTGTTAGGTGGGTTCCTCTCTCATCCATCTGAATTACTGGATGATCCCATTTGCCCCACCTGTCCCCCCACCTGGGTACTTTCCTCCACCACTATGGCCCCAGTAGCCAGGAGCACAGAGATAAGTGGGAAGCTTGAGATAAATGGCACAGCTTCCCTGTAGACAGCCACGGTGGTTAGCACCACACACATCGTGACCTGGGGAGAAGAGTCACACCACAGAGCCGCCATGTGGTTGCAGTGACTTCACCCCACTAATTATGGCAAGGCAGGAACATGCTGGGGCTGCATTTAGGGGTTTAGGTTATAGCCACACTACAAAGTAAACAGGCTTTGAGTGATGTTTTAGTTTATTACCAAAGACAGGATGACTGTCTTAACTAAATACACTGGTAGTCTTGAGTTAGGGGATTTTTGGCACGGGTGGGAGCTGGGTTAAAGTAAGCCAGGGTTCATCCTGAAACATAGATCTCCAAGAGGAGGCATTGCTCTCTGAGCAAGATTATTCTCAAATCCCCATTAAGCCAGATAAACTAATGTTTTCACAAGCAATCAGGACACTGCTGCTCCAATAAACTCAGGCATGTGTGTGAGGCCTAGGGAATGTGACTGTGAAGACAGGGAAGCAGCAGAAAATCCTTTCCAGTGTGGAAGCCAGGACAGCCATCCTGAGCAGCTGCTGGCCATATATCTGTCTTACACTGCCCATGCCCTCACAGCCCCTGTGGGTCACTAACAGGGCATTGCTGTTTGTCAGTCCACCTCAGTGCCATGGCTGCTCAGTGGAGGATGCAATCCAGCTCTGCTCACACACATCAGTGTGGGACAGGGGCTCGCTGCCTCCTCCCTGCCCTCACCTGCAGGCCATGGCTTGCACCTGCCAGGCCTGTGGTGGGCATTTTTGGAGCTGCCTAAAACATCAGGTATAACTGCCTCCCTGTTCCTCTGATCCTTTTCAGCACTGGGCAGTGGCGACATGGCAAACACTGCCCCAGGCTTGCAGCAAGCACAACAGCACCAGCATGCACCCACCCAGGGCAAGCTCACCCCAAGCCCCCTGGCCAGCTTTTTGTGATTGCTAAGGGAGACAGAGAAAAAGCAATAGAGACTGCAATGATTTTTAAGGACAAACTCAGCAAGTAATATTTTACCTTCCATTAACTCTGCTGGTTTTACTCTCTGCAGAGTTAATTACAAATCAGTTTAATTGTTCTCTCGCTTGATAACTTTCTAATCTCTCAGAGACTTGCTGCACAGCAGGCTGTAAGGTTATATTTTATCACTTCTTTTCCATTAACCCCACTGTGTTAGTCTGTGGTCCGCTTCCTCCCTCTCTCCACAGAACGTTAACAATTAAATTGATTAAAACCAACTTCAGAAATGGCTCTGTTGAGAACCTTCCCTCTGTTCCCCACCAGCCACAACGGCTGCCACACTGTTGGGTCACAAACGGCGACTTGTCTGCCCCTTACACCTTCCCTCCCCATTACACCACCAAGCAAGGCAGAAAATCCGTGCAGTGATGCATGAGTGAGCTAGCAAGGAAGTGAGGGAGAGGAACAAAAAATCCCTCTGAGGAATGTGCCTTAAAAAATAAAAGAAAAGGAATTAAAAACAACCCCCCTGGCAACCTGTAAGACAATTATAAAAGCACCCCAAGTCTGCCAGGAATTCAATCTTGGATGCCTTCCTACAGCCACCGCTCACCAACATTTCTCCATCACTTCCCCCTTTCTAGTCACACCATTCGGTGTAGTATTAACAGCAGCTGCCTCTTTTGCTGCTGTTATAGCTCTGGATGTGGATGTAACACTGAGGTTGGAGGGAAAGTGCTTTGATCATTCTCTTCTTCCTGGATTATGTTTGGGTTGCAACATGCAACAGCATGCAGGTCACACTTGCAGGATATAGAGGACCTGGGAGTCCTGCAAATGTTCCCAGGTAAGGTTCATTCTACTTTTGGCAACAAATGCTATTGGCTGGATATTAGAAAGACTAATGATTCTTTACAAAAAGCAAATAGTGAAGAGTTCTCCCACAATGTCCTCAAACCAGTGACTGAATCACTGCTCATTGTTCTGGCCTGTCCCAGTAGCCCACTGACTGTGCTCCAGGCTTAAATTTGAATGTAGTTGAATACACTGAACTTAATTTTTAAGCTCTTAAAAATCTTTTACTCAAAACTTAATCGTCAACATTTCTGAACCATTCAACTTTTAGCATACCGGACTGCTGATTTCCGGTGGTGAGACATGAGGTGGTTGTGGGGAGTGNGTAGTATTAACAGCAGCTGCCTCTTTTGCTGCTGTTATAGCTCTGGATGTGGATGTAACACTGAGGTTGGAGGGAAAGTGCTTTGATCATTCTCTTCTTCCTGGATTATGTTTGGGTTGCAACATGCAACAGCATGCAGGTCACACTTGCAGGATATAGAGGACCTGGGAGTCCTGCAAATGTTCCCAGGTAAGGTTCATTCTACTTTTGGCAACAAATGCTATTGGCTGGATATTAGAAAGACTAATGATTCTTTACAAAAAGCAAATAGTGAAGAGTTCTCCCACAATGTCCTCAAACCAGTGACTGAATCACTGCTCATTGTTCTGGCCTGTCCCAGTAGCCCACTGACTGTGCTCCAGGCTTAAATTTGAATGTAGTTGAATACACTGAACTTAATTTTTAAGCTCTTAAAAATCTTTTACTCAAAACTTAATCGTCAACATTTCTTCCTTGGAAGATCTAGTTGGTTCATCGGTCTGTATCATGAGGAAGGAGAAATCAGGTATGCTAAAAGTTGAATGGTTCAGAAATTTTTTGGTTCAACTTTTTGAACAGAATTATTTTCTGGCTTTTGCTTTTATTTCTAATATGATGTGTTGTATATTCACTAGATCTGTTTTATTTTCTTTGCATTACTAAATATATTCTGCAGGCAGGGACATCCTAGAGTTAGGAGTCTATCACAGAAATACTCCAATGAACTTGTGATTTATATACGCAATTTAAGCCTTGTCTGACGTAAATCTCAGAAGAAACTTTGCCACTGCATTGAGTTTTGGATTATACCCTCAAGAGAGGACAAGGAGAGCTTGTTTCATCCCCATCAAGGCATTTCTAGGCAAAAGTAACATCCAGAAACTCCCTGACCAGCCCTTGCTATGTGTAGGAGACCCAACCACAACCAGCTTAACCAGGTTAGCTCTGTGGTTACAGAATGGGGAATGTTGTATGACACTTGACTCAGGCTGTTGTGTTAGATGAGATCAATGAATTTATTAGCATCTGAAATTGCTAGTGAATACCAGACATGCATTAGTTTGTCTTTCACTGTACGTAAGCATATGATCACAGAATGAGACTGCTGTGTGCTGCAACCACAGAACAGGAAAGGCATACCCTGCTATATGGTGTGTAGAAGTTGAGTGTGGGCAGAGCAAAGCAGTAAAACCATGAGGTCCCTGTTCTGGCCATAAAATCACTTAATGACACATTGGCAACAGGAAATATTTGTGTGACAGAAGCTATGTGTCCAATGCAGAATTTAATGTGAAAACTTTTCACCCTGGAGAGCTCTCTAAAATTTCTTACTGAATGATCATAAGAAACCCTTCAAATTGCCTTGTCTGAGAGTCCTAAAACATTTTGCTGGTTGGCAATTCCATATGTGCCTAGGCTGCAGTAGCTTGCCAATGCCTTTTTTTAAAAAAGCTAGTATGTTATTTTAATCCACACTTTTCAGTCAAGTGAGTAATTTAAATGGGCACTTGACCTTAGGACATGCCAGATCAGAACTGTCACTGCTTTCGGGAAATCTGGAACCAGATCCTAACCTCATAAGTCATCACAATAATTGTAAAGGATAAAAAACAGGCCACTGACTTAATCACTCATGAAATTTTTAACTATGTTTGGATCTGAAATCTCACTGAGATGTTTCAACAGCATTAGATGGCTTGTTTTTCAGAGCTGCAATTCTCAGTATTTCTGAAAATCAGGCCTGAAATCAGACACCGATTTAACACACAGACACAACTCAGCCCAAACCACCCATACTTTTTGAAAATGTGACTTTCTACTTCAATATCAAAGCATTAGGGAAGAAGCATTTGCCAACCTCCTTAGAAATAGAACACCTCATAATAGCAATAATTATGATGTAGCAACAATTACAATGTTAGTTGTATTTTTTAAAGAGATACTTTAATTTTTCTGTTACTTCAAGATTTTGGAGAAAAAGCCATGCAGTTAGTAAATCATGAAGGCCTTCAAAATCTGTAGAAGATACTGAATTAATTTGAAAATCTTTTTTCCATGAAAAAATAATGCACTGGGATTGGTTACCTATCAGCTTGCACTTCAAGTTTATATCACATCAAGTAGACGTATACATGGTGTCCCAGACCACATCTGTGTTTTCACACCTGGAGGACAGTCTCCCAGTCTCAATGCAGCACTAAGCCCACCCCAGTAACTGTTTTCTAGTTGAGATTTGTGCACTAGCTGTCCTCCTCTGTCAGGTTTCTTTCGCCACCGTGTCCCCTACACAGCTGAAGGTGGCCAAGATGCCTGGGAGCGTTGTGCTGCATGTTGAACAGTAGATCTGAATGGGACAATACAGAGTAGTTCAACACTCATTGTAAATGACTCCTATGTCTAGTCAATCTGATGGAATAATATTTTATCTTCAAAAAATACTTTTGGAGATTTTTTTGACATACTGCATTTTTTATTGGTCTCAGGTGACAGCTTCAGTGACTATGAATATGAAAACATCAGTTTCGAAGTTCTTGTTACTGTTCCAGACCAGGCCATGTTGTATGACAATATTGGCTCAGTTTTTGGAAGATTTACTCTTGGGAGCAGTGTGAGCCATTTTCTGCCTCTCTGAACTCAGCATCACTTCACCTTGTAAACCACAACCTCTTAGAATAAATGCACCATGAAATGTCCAAAGTGATTTTTAGCATGTCAGTTACCATTCATACACAATGAAAACATAGTAACACATTTATCTGTTAAAACCTGGGTCTCTTTATGTCATGTTTAAAACTGTAATTTCCATTCTAGCTAAGGGACTTGTCTTGCTATCTCTGCTTTGACTGTAAAGGATTGCATTACTCTTAGAATATACTTGTTACTATTAAAAGAATGGTGGTGTGTGGAAAATTGAAACCTGGGGAACTTCTGCATTGAAGGATGTGGAACTGAGATGAAGAATGCTTAGAAAGGGAAGGTGAAGAAGCAGACAGTTACAGATACCTGGGAAGCTGACCATCAACAACACTTTTTTCATCCAGTTTGGACTAAGTGATAATTATGGTTGTTCTGCATTCAAGAGGAGTACATTAATCGTCTGCATGTGGCAGTGCACAGCTACAACTGCTGTCTGACATCCTGAAGTTTCAGCTGTTAAAATTTTCTGCACAGCCTATATGCAACCACGTGATTAAATGACAGGCATTTCAGCATGGCATTAGCAGCCATGGCAGCCATGGCAGCCACCTTTAGCACTGGCAGGAATACTTAGGGGAAACAATCTGCAAAAAATGTCCCTGAAAATGTACCTTCATGGAACTGTTTTCTTATAAAACTTATTTTGTGCTGACTGGCACAAATGTCAAGGAGTAAATATTCCTCATGGTGAATATCAAGCCAGGAGTATTTTTGTACTTTCAGCTGGTTTTCATTTATTTTTTTCTGTCCAATTCTATTAAAAAATGATGGTCTAAGTTCAGAATAAATCCGTGAGAGTCTACTGAGCTACACTGATTAAAATTTAAATAGCAGATTTGTCAAGGTGCTGAGCAGTGCAGCACTGAGATGGTGAGATTTCATGCCCCCTCGGCTGTCAGAAAAAAAATCTTCATTCACACCAGCAGGGACTTTTCATTCCCATTAACTGAAGAGTCGCTGCTGATGTAAAGCCTTTTCCATGCCTTCCTGCATGTGGAGGGCAGTCAGCCATAACTCCCTCCTCCATTGCCTATCTTGTGGCAAGGCCTGTGAAAAACAGTTGAGTCAACATAAAGCTGTTCTTCACATCCCTTCTTCACTGTTTGCAGGGCGTTTAATTCCACTTCCACAGCTTTGCTGTGTCATGTCCTGGTGTGTGCCTCCAGAGGCATCTCTGTTTAAGTGGCTGCTGAAATGATCCTTGTCTACATTTTTTAGCCTATAGACAATTTTGAGGGTGGTGATTTTATATTAGTGCCAGAGGAGGACAAGCAATTGGTATCTCTTTATTTTCCTCGGTTGTGACTGTGAAGGGAGAGGAGGAGGCAGAGAAAATTGACTTCCCTTGTCATTTGTCATGTTAAGTTTTACTGAGGCTTGCCTCCTCTCTGTGCTTCACATGCTGCTCCTTTTACACAGGTCAGGTTGTGAGTTCATTCCTTTGTAAGTACTCTGTGACGCACAAAAGCCAAAAGGGGAAAGAAAAAATCCCCACCCACTCTGAGACAGTCTATTGAAATTTGTTTTCCAATTACCTAGCAAATTGCTGACTAAGGACAGGATAGGGTGGTGGAAATATAAGACCTAATGACACTGTACATTCCTCATCTGTAATGACCAGAAAAAGTGGGTGTTTGTTGGTGGGTTTAGCCAATTTGCAATTTATCTTGGTTTTATCCCAAGCAGGCTTGAAACCAAGACAAACATTCTTTGATGTAATCTAATTGTGACTAAGACCGTTTGCATAAAGGTTTCACAGCTAGAATAGGAAGAGGAAAAAGACCTTGAAAGCATTCCAGTGGAAAAGTCATGTGCACCAGGTTTTCGGCTGCACCAATGGCGCCCAACAGCCCATTGTTTTAGTTGTGGCTTAAATTAATACCTGACAGCAAATGAATTAAAGCCCTGCTGAAGTCATGTACTCATTTATTCTTGAGGGGTTTTTTTCAGTCATGTTTGCACAATGATAGCTTCAGATGAAGAACTAGTAGGAAAAAAGCCCATGTTCTGTTTCTATTCCCACCCCCTTCCAAAAATATATTTAATAATTTAACTTATACTGTCCCTGAATACATTAACCAGACCAGGCTAGCCTCACAAATTAAGAAACTTCACATTCTTGGCAAGGCTGTAAAGAGTCTGGGGAGGAATGCAACAGGTCTTGGAGTTGCGCAATGCTTGTACAAGCAATGGCTAATTTTTCTCATTACACAGAGCCCTGGGTCTTCTGAGGCTATGCCTAAAGTGGGATCAATGAGCCCAACTCAATTGACCAGCTAGATGTGCATTTTAAAGATAGTGGAGGTTCCTCTTCACCTTGCCCTTGGCAAGCCCTCCAGCTGCCCTTGGCCCAGAGTGTGGAGATACCAGGGGCTATGTTCGGTGAAGAGAAGCAAACCTAAGAGATATTCTGCTCTGGACAACATTGAAGATGAAGTAAAGTCATTGCTCAAGCAGGAAATACACAGGAAACTGAAGCAGAGTCAGACCACTTGGAATTAATACAGAGAAGTTGTCTGCATAAGTAGAATTGTTCTTTCTCATACCATGTTAAAATCAACAGTCCTTGGTTATTACTAACCATTCTTGTCTGTTATGACCAACAGTCCTTTGCTGGCTCCACAGCCATCTGACTATTGGTGTTTGGGACATACACATTAGCCCCTTATCTTCTGTGATTCTACAGGGGATAGGCTGAAGGAGTTGGGTCTGTTCAGCCTCAAGAAGAGACAACTGAGAGGGGACCTTGTCAATGAAGATAAGTATCTGAAGGGATGGTTCCAAGAGGGTGGACCCGGTCTCTTCTTGGTAATGCCAACCAATAGGACAAGAGGCAACAGGCAGAAACTTATGCACAGGAAGTTCCACCTGAATGTGAGGAAGAACTTCTTCACTGTGCAAGTGATGGAGCACTGAAAGAGATTACCCAAAGAGGCTGTGGAGTCTCCCTCATTGGAGATACTCAAGAACCACCTGGATGCCAACCTATGTATTGTGCTTGAGGATGGGCAGGGAGGTTGGACCAAATGACCCAATGTGGTGCCTTCCAACATGACTCATTCTGTGATTCTGAGATCCAGCTAAAGGGATGTCTGCATCAGTGTGATTCATAACCTACTTGTATAGGTGGCCATGTATGAGGCAGGAATGTCAAGTTTAATTCTGATTCTCTTTTTCCATCAAACCTGTCTTCTCAAAATTATACCAGCATAGCTCTACAAAAAAGTCCAAGCAAAGGATTTTATTTTTTGTGTGTGTGTCACAGGACTGCGAACATGGTATTGACATTCTGCTTGTCACTGTAACACATTTGCTGCTAGTAATCCATTATGGTTTATTTCCCAGTACCTAAATACAAACACCCTAAAATTTCCACTAGGGACCGGGACTAGTGGGATTCAAAAACCAATTTCTGCACTAGGTACTGTAATTCAGCTTTCAAATTGGCCTGATTATTTACCAACCCAGGCATAAAATATGCTTGTTTGAGCTTTATACTTAATGCTAATGTGAAAATCCAATAATATTTTACACTCCTGCCAAAATACCCATTCCTCCAAGCCTATGTTTGAGTCATAATTTGCAAGACAACAGCTGTAATTTCCCTAGGAAAGCATCTATATATACACCTATTACTGCATTGTGTTTCAAAAATTAAAGATTTGAAAAATCAAAATATTAAGAGTTTAAAACTCATTCACATTATTTAGAGGTGGTTCACTCTGTAATGAACAGGTGGCATTCTGTCTATGGGACAGAAATGTGTCTTAACTAGGCTGCTAAATTTTACAGTGTAATCCACACCAAGATATTTGAGCCTTTGATGGTGTTTAATTTTTTTCCTGATTTCTTCTATATCTGAGTAATAACCTGGTTTTGATTTCATTCAGAAATTCATTCTCTTTGCCTTCCTCTTAGAGACCGACAGACAGATGAATTATTTCCCAGGTAGCAACTTGTTAACCAGATGGCAGCTCAAGGAGGGTGTGCAACAGAATATTGAGATCTCCTCGTTCTCACTTCTTAAGTTGTTGTGAAATAAACCCATAACAGGCTCAGTGATTACTTCAAGAGAATTTCTCTGGTGATCAGGAGATGGATAATATATACACAGTGTCTTATAGGTCAACTGAAGTGATGACTGAGAGGTAGTATCTCAGCAGCACTGAACACTACAACTCAAAAGAAATGCAACACTAACTAAATCCAAGAGATTTTCTATGAGTTACTGTTTTTGTAACATTCTCAGCAAATTCTGAAAAGCTGCTAGTTTTTGGAATAATGCCTTTATAGATTAATGCTGCTGGTTAATAAGAGTTGTTATTTATGGTGGAAATCACACAACCTTGGGTCTAAAGGCTTCTTTGGTGCTGAAAGCTTTCTGTACAGAAAGTTGTTGTTGGGAAACAAGGGACTGGTGTGTTACTGTAAAGGATAGGTTGTAAAAGGGATGCTTAGAAGGGGCCCAGTATGGTTTGGATTGCAGCCAAGGTCTTGCATAACAGGATGCCTCATAAAAGAAAGGCTTAGAGGGGTATGGTTAAAAAACAGACGTTCCTTTTGAGCAGAGATGTGCCAACAGGAGGATCACTGACAAATCTTTGTTCACTATTATGTGTGCATATAATTAAAAAATGTTGGTGTTCACAGCCATTCCCAGATGATATTGACTGGTTTAGAGAACCACAGTTAAAAAAAATAAAATATAGACTAAGATGCAACAAATGCAGTTCAGCCAGGGCTACTTTGCTGTGGGTAAACTGCTCAAGGAGTAGAAGTAGGAATGCCCCTCAAAGTGTGTGATCAGGTGTGCAGCACTCACAGCTAGACATGGTTGTAAGTCTGGGTCAGCTGCCTTGCAAAGGCACATGGCAGCATGATACCCAACACTGGGTAGTCAGACAGGAGTTCAAGGGCAGCCATTTGCATCTCACAGGCAAGCCAGGAAGCTGCTGGGTTGGTAACAGAGGCTTCATTGAAAACTAGAGAAAATTACCTTTGTAATGACAACAGAGGGGAACTTTTAACTCCAACCTAATTGCCTGGCAAGTGTTTTCTTTTTCCTGAAAATTTAGAATCCACTAGTAGTACTTTAGAGCAAGTTTTATCAAAATACCATTTATGGCTCCTTTCCATTTCTAGAGGCAATGCTTGGTGTTGTTTTCCAGAAACCACCCAATGCAAGTGTGACACTAGTTCTAGTACCAGGACTCAGAAACTGAAGGAAGACTGCATCAGTGAAAATGTCTTTATGTCTATCTCTTTATGAGTCATTCCCACAACCATTGTAATACTTCATCTTGAATCTATTGCTGGTTTTAATGGAACATATTCAGGCTTAGTTGAAGGTGTCCCTGACTATGGCAGTGGGTTTGGAATGAGATGATCTTTGAGGTTGTTTCCAGCCCAAGCCAGTCTATAATTCTACAATTCTGTGTTAGGATAGTGGTTGGGTCCTCAGTACCAGTCAGCTGTGTCTGTTGTTGAACTTGATGAAGTGCCTCTGGGGTTCCTGACGAGGCTGAAGCTACCTTCAGGTGCAGTCTGGGATGTTCAATGATTTGCATTTTCCCAGCCAGGGGAGCCTGGTGAGCAAAGTAGGTAATGGTATTGACATTTTCCGTAACATTTCTGGCTTAATACGAATAGTGGGACAAATGACTGGGTAATGTCGCTGCAAACAGACTACTTCATTTTTCACTGGCCAGGTCAGAGCTCAAAGGAAGCCCCACTGAATGAACTGGGGAAGAACAGGTATTCTTGAGAAGAGCAACATCTGCAGCAGATATACCTATTGTCAACTTCTGGGTTATGTCTCTCACTGCTATGAATCATAGAATGATAAAATGGTTTTGTTTAAAGATCACCTGGTTCCAAGCCCCCTGCTGTGGGCAGGGACACCTTTCACCGGAACAGGTTGCTCAGAGCCCCATCCAGCCTGGCCTTCAACACTTCTAGGGATGGGGCATTCACAAATTCTCAGGGTAACCTCTGTTTCCTATGTATTACTGAGGATGGTTTGACATCTCTCTTAGAGAGCAAGTTATAACCTCATCATTGTGTTTACTTTTGCTGCCTGAGAAGAAATAAGTTGTGAAACTATTGAGAAGAAATTGACATACTCATTCAGAGTTCATACTCAGTATGGTTCTACCGTGTGTGTGTAACATGGAGACAGCACAAGACCTTCTCTGGGACAGTTCCTCTCTCAGTTTTAGTGTTGTAAATATAAACTCAAAACAGATGTCCTTTCAGCACCCTGCTTCACATTTACACTGTCAAGAATGAGACAATTACGTTGCCATGGCCAGACATATCAGCAGTTCCCAATGTGTTGTCATGAAATAAAAATATGATTGCAGGTTTACAGAAGCTAGTTTTTTCCTAGATGTGTGTGGCAGGGTACATCAAAGGAGATGAAAAGACATGACCCCGTATATAGATTGAGAACAAATTTGCTGAGGTGTTGCGAAGAAGCAGATGGGTTGTTGCCCTCTTATAGTTTCGTTTTGATTCTGAAAGCAGAAAAGGTTCCTCTGTGCTGCACGAAGCAGTAGCAACCCCTTGGCAGAATAAAACAAATAACAAAAAAGCCTCGCCATATTCTGAGTATCGCATGAACCCAGTCTTTTAAATACTCTCCTGCTTACTGCCAGCTTTTTTGTTTTCCTGTGGACATGCGTATATCTAAGCAATTACACCACAGAATGCAAAACATATTTTTTCTACACAATAGTCTTTCAAAATGATGTCCTCCCATTCTGCAGCTTGTGGGGAGATGGCTTTGTTACTGAACAGCCAATCCTGTGATAAACTGCTTCATGAAATAACGCGTGATGGACAGAAAGGATTCATTGGGCACTGCAATAGGAAGGAGAAAGCATAACAGCTGAAAAGTCAGACCTGATAGGAAGACTGGAAGCCAGATAGCCTCCAATAAACATTTTCAGATCTTGCAATGAGTCCTTTTCAGTTAGGCATCTGAACATTTATCTACACAAGGCCTGGTTTCACACACTGTTATTGCCCACCTTATGTAAGTTACCCCACACTGCAGTTACCCCACCTTTAATATATTGGGCCTGAAGCTAATCCTACTGATGTGTCATTTCATTGGATGCAATAGGTTCAAATCCCAGATTTAAACACAGCAAAATTAAAAATCAACACAGCAAAACACAAAGCAAAAGCGGAACATTTAATGAGTAACACAGAAGAAGGAGATCCACTCTGGAGTTTATGTCAGTGGAATCAGAGACTAAAATGTTATCACTCAATATTATCTGACAATGTTTTGATGTAGGTATGCTATTGTATACCACCAGTTTAATTCCATCAGAGAGATAAAAAGTAAAATAAATTGAAAACTTGCCCAATCAAAAAATGTAACTAAAATTCTGGCATCACCATATGCTTCTTTTTTGCTTTTATATATATATATATATATATATATTTGTGTATAGTTTGGAAAGTAACCACAGCATATTCTAGCAGGAGTCAGACAGGTCAGTCTCTGTGAATTCAAGATAAAGCTGCATGCCTTCAAAAAAAGCCAGGTCTGGAGACCAGGCTTGAGATAAACAGCCATCTGAAAGATAATAGATTTGCCTGACATTGTTGTATCCAGTAAATCATAACAAAACTTCAGAATATTGGAGAAAGGCCAGGAGTTGGTGACTGACATTATTGTTTTATTATCACATTTTGGAAAGGTAAAGCTAATAGCACTGTTTACTTTAACTAGTATTAACTAATTCTTAACTCATGGCTGCCCAAAATTATCCTGCTTCAGACTACAATATCCTCACTTTCCAGCTATGCTAAGAAAACAACCTGCCAGCTATGTTAAAAACAAGGGAGCTGGGGAAGAAGGGAAACAGCATCATGCATGGAGGGCAACATGCATCTGTTTGGGCTGTATTTCAATCTCACTCTTTGTCCTTTTCCTGTAACAGTGATTCCTGTAGAACCTTTTTGCTTTGTTAAAAACAAATATAAATGATGCTGCAAGGCAAACAAAAAAGCAACTCTTTTCATAGCTGCATTTCAGACCCTTTTCTATGCTATAGAGCTTTATTTCCCAAAGGCTTTTTCCTGAAATGTCTGGTGAACACATGCAGAATCGACAGTGGTTAATGTGAAGCAGTAAGTGCACTTGGAGGAGTGAGGTACAAGCTGTGATACACGGTACTGCTTTCTGGGGCACAGGCATACAGAACCCACCTGTGGCTTCTGGTTTGCTTGCTTGGTTTCTCTGAAGAAATTGAGCAGCCTGGAGAATGGGCAGCTGAGAGCATTTGGTGCATACACAAGTGACATGGAAAGCAGAGCCTTGGACAGCAGGTGCCCATGTAGAAGGCCTCCGACTGGTTTCTTCTACTTTCATGCCACTCTCGATTCAGCCACCTTGCAGAGGTTACCCCATAAAAAAAGGGAAGAAAGCAACTTACTGAGATGTGTAGATGCTCTGCCACAGCCAGACACTTACTTTGAAGGATTCAGACTGTTTTCACAACACTGCCTAGGATGATAATGAGATGGGACCTCCTTGGTGGGAACTCCGCATCTCTGACCAAGTTACTCCCATGGTTAAATATACCTTCTCCACAGCAAACACTGCAGAAGAAAACTCTTCACTTTAATCGGTTGCATAAGAGTGACTAATTCTTGAGTGCTGATACTAGTTTGTTTCTAAACTCCTAAAGAACAGACTGCAAATAGCTGTAGTAGGTTTGTGTCTAAACTCCTAACAAGCAGACTGTAAATATTTACTTAAGAGTTTCATGTTTTGCAGGGGTAGACAAAACTCTCTGCAAACCACTTAGTTTTTAACCGTACTTTTGTTCTGATACCTTGTTTCAAAATATTATCATCAAAGAGATACTAGAAGGGTTTGAAGGAAGCTGCTGTGCTGTTTCCCAGGGTCAAATTCAGAGGTGAGCTGTGGGTTAAGTCTCTGAAGCTCAGATCTCACAGAACTGTTAGCAGCTGGTCTCTCCATGCAGAATGGGACTGTCTCTCGGGACCTTGTAAAGAGGTAGGGCTGGACTCTGTACGCCATCCTCACTGGACCAGCATGAACAGAGACCCAGTTAGGATAGGGTTCTGTGAAAAACAAGATAGTTCTGACCATTTCACCTACAAACTCATACAAAACTGAGTCTTTTAGAAAGTTCTCATTTGACTCCACTTTTGCTGGAATTCTCCCCCTCATTTTGAGCCCTCTGTGCTTCTGCTTTTTACTTGAAGAAAAGTACCAAAATGCCAGGAAAAAAGGCTATTCTCACAAAATTTCAAATGTAAGAATAATGTTTTGGAAATCTTACTGAGTAATAGCCTTGTGACTTTCTTGGCTTGCATGATAGAAGAACATCACAATTTATGCTAATTCAATGAAATAAGTGTGTTTGTGTCAGCTTCACCCTTTTAAAGTAAAAAAAGAAGGCAGTGTGTTGGACTCGATGATCTTAAGGGTCTTTTCAATCCTAAATGATTCTATTAATCTAAGTGTTCTGATAAAACTTTGGAGTGATGCTACTTGGCTTTGCAATGGGTGATGCCTCAGTTTTTGTTTCTTACTACTTTAGAAACTTGGCCCTTTTTGAGGCAGCTCCTTTCCCTGGAGCACTTTACTAAGAGTAGGCTTGACCTCAGAGGAGCAACAGAAATCTCTGACCACAACTATAGCAAACTTACTCAGCTATCTGCAACCTGTTGACAGCCCCAGTCAGCATGATCATGCAAAAGATACACTGTTGGGTTTCACTACCAGCTGGATGGTTGTATGAGGAGACATGATGGGACAGGCTGAGCAGCAAGGCAAGGATGTCTCTGCAGCCTCCAAAAACAGATCATAAGAATGACCATACTGGATAGGGTCACAGGTCTGTTTTCTCAGCCTCTACTATTCTATACCTTAGAGATTTATAGATGAGGAGATACCATTTTTGTGCTCAAGCTCCAGGTATGAATATACTGCTATAAGAGGAAGTCTTTCAAAAATCTTTGAAACAGTTAGGAGGAATTTGGTCAGATCTGTGCTCCTAAACTGACTGATTAGGCTGTAACCCTAGCTACCTCCTTAGCTCCAAATGGGAGCTTGAAGGTCTGCACAAACTCTGTACCATTTCTTTTCTAGGGAATGTGATAATCTATTGAGCAGGGTAAGTTAACAATTGACTCAGCTGCACACACTGGTTGTTTTTGTTGATGTAAGTCATTGTGACACAGTTTTTAGTGTGAAAGTGATTACTGGGGGCAGAACACTTCCATGCTGGGCATTCCTATTGGTACCTGGGCAGTGCAGGACTTGAGAATCAATTAGTCACCGAATCTGTCCTGAATTACAATTATGTTCAGTGACTAATTGTGTGTGCTTTGGTCATCCTTCCTCTCCATTAATGTGCTCCTGCTAATTAAGGACCCTGAGAAGATCTCTTTCAGCCTATTATATGGATGCAGGTGGGAAGGAAGGCGCTTGTGCAGAAGTGAACAGAGGGGGAGTTAAGGGAGTTTGTAGAACAGCTAATTTTTACCATTTGTTTAATCTGTTACTAAGGGTCATTTGTCAAACTATGGCTGCTGTTCCTGCCCCTCCTCCTCTTGTTCACAGTAATGAACAGCCTGGGAAAAATTATACCCTTTTCAAAGGATCAGCAATGAGGAAGAGTTGATGATAATGGCCCTGAGAAGTGAGGGAATTGTGCACGGATCACTTCCCAGGAAATAAAGGCTGTCTGCACACTCTGCACCCAGGAAATGAGGTTAATCAACACCTGCTTACAAGGACAGTGAAAAGATCTTCCTCATGATGATGGTGAGACTAGAATCTTTGCTACTTGTTGCCTGAGGCAAGTGGCTGTGCACCAATACCTAAGTAATGTGTTGCATCACTCTTCCACAAGATTTTGTCTGAAGGTGGTAGGAGAGTTGCTCCTCCAAGGAATGAAGACTCAGGCCTTGTATTGTCCAATGCAAAACTGGGTTTTCACTCAGACGAGGGACAGGAAAAAGGCAAACAAAATGACATCACATATAAGTTGCAGAGAGCATTCTCATGGTAGAATCCTCCAGTGCTGGGGAACATGGTTTGTGGGTCCTCTTGGTGAGAACATGAATGAACTTCCTGCTAGAGGTTTCATGGTAAAGTACATGATGGTCTATGAGATATTTGAGACTTAGAACTCTATCTAGCAGTTTTGAAAAAGCTAGAAAATAGCTTAGTGTATTCAGTTTGATCTTCATATTTCAGATCTAACTATTTTTGCAGTAAAAGCAGGTTAGGTCCATAATTTTGGAAAAAAAATGGAATGACATTGCCTGCAGCTGAATAACAGATGTGTCACATTAAATATCAAAATTCCAAACTCTACTTTTTAGAAGGTCTTTCAGTTTTACCTGATGCAATTCCACACAGTAGAAGTTGTTGCTGTCTTCTTTATATGTAACAAAAGAGTGGTTAAAGAGCTTTTACAGTGAAAGAATAAATGTCAAATCAGAAAATAGAAGAAACACTTCAGTAACATTTGAATCTGTTAAAGGGAATCACTCTTCAAAGACGATAAGCTATACCCATGTGCCAGTCAAAGGATCAGAGGTCCTACAAAGGCAGATCCTTGTAAGGTTTGCAGACAGGTGTTCGGTTTAATAATCAACAGTAGTTTAAAGATTAGTTATTTAGGTGTTGCAATGATTCTGTATTTCTCTGTGTGTTTGGCTTTGTGAGGACAAAGCGTGTTTGAGAGATCTTGCCTTTTTTTTTATATGAAACATGGGACATTTTTGTTTAAATATCTTCTAAATATAGAAAACAAGAGAATATTAACTGATAAAAAAGAAAGGCTCCCTTCTGTTGCTGGTGGTTGGACATTACTCCAGCATTACAAGGGGAGACGTGGATGAGGGTTCACTCTGTAGCATTGACTAAATTCTCAGGTTCCTATATTTCAAGGAAAAGACTGAGTCACACTATGCCACCTCCTTGCTTTGTTTTCTACTACTGGACTTGCAGTCTTTGTTGATATCAAATAGGTTGCAAGGAGATAGGAGAAAGAAGGTATTCACCTGAATATCAACCTGACATGGAAGTGATTGCAGGCCTTTCTGCTTAGCCACAGCAACAAGTTGAAACTCCTTATTTCCTTTCAGGAACTAGTTAAACTCCTCAAAAATACTAAGTACTGCTCTTGCACTTCTCTTGGAAAGGTCCTTCTTCATTGTTTGGATCATTGGCAACCTGCTTCTACTTTTGCTAATTTTATTCATGGTCAGTTAGCATTTGTTTGTTCATGTGCCAAGGTTACTTTTTAGCTTAAATAGCTTTTTTCACCTCCCTCAGGTTTAGTGGTCCTTGATGTATTCGCACTCAGCAGTCACATCCCCTCTCAGGCATTGTTTTGACACGCAAAAATAGCTGATTTCTTTAGCTCTCTTGTAAATGTGATTTTTTTGTAAGGACACCAAGCTACAGAGTAATAGTCATAGATAATGAAGTGCTTAAACTGTACTTTAAATTCAGAGGTGAACGGCCCAGCATGTTTTGAATCATGATCAGTTTCTAAGTAATACCATTAGCTTTACTGTTTATTGTTGCCTTGTAAGCTTAAAAATCAGACACTGGGCTACCTTTCACAATGAAGACAGGTTTAATCTTGCTAATATCTCATAACAACATAAAGTGTAAACTTGGGACAGGTGCAGTACATATTTCAGAAGTTTATGATTTGGGGTGAAAGTCTAGACCAAACCAAGTTCCATCCTTATGGTAAAATATTTCCCTGTTCACTGTGAGAAATTAAAATTTAATTTTAGGAGGAGCAATAATCTTCAAGAAAGAGTTTTTAGAAGCCTTTATGAAAGACTTTTAAATACTCATGCATTTAAAAACTTTTTTAAAGTTTGATGTCTTGTAATTTTATAGATGTGTTTTCAACTTTAGAGGTAATTTTATGTGGAGAAATTAGACTTCACTTACTTGACAGAATATGAGTGAAAAGACTGTATTTCCAATATGAAGGCTAAAGCCTCAATAATGGGCTTTGGTATGAGACAGGAGGACGTCCACAACTAATCCAAAAGACACACAGTAGGTCCAAGAGTGCTCTGTCTGAGAGTTGTGTGTTTTCAGGCCAAAAATTTTACCAGCTTCAGTTGTTCTGGTGTTTTATATGAATTCTAGACTAGGGAGTCTAAACATCAAAGTTCACCCAAAAGTTTTGATCTAATAATTTCCAACAATATCTTTGCCTTTTACAGGGCAATGGAAATAATGAAAGGAGGGTTAGTATTCAAGAAATTCATTATGAGAAAGAAAACAAGTTTCCTCAAATGGCACTCCAGCCTGACAGGGGTTTGGGGAAAATTTGTTTAGAAATATGTCTGCTGGTAGTTTATCAGTCTGAACTCTTTTCCCCATGTCCTACTTTTTGGAAACTCAAGAGCATTTGCTTGTGCAGAAGAGGAGACATTCACAGCTGTACACGATTTTCAATCGGATTTTAATGTTTCATTTGCCACTCTGAAGTCTACTTTTAAAAGTATTTTGTCCACATTTCTTTGCCCTCTGACCCACAGAGAGGCCTGACTTCTGAACCCTTACTCCCTATGGTGCATTTCCCAGCAGAAGAAACAGAGTCTCAGATCTTACAGGGCCAGCATTGCTCTGTTCAAATAAAACAAAAATCCACTAGTGAGATACATAGGAAGCAGGTCAAGCTTTTAATCTTACCAGAGAGCAGAGGGCTGAGCAGAGTATCTCTAAGTCATTAAATCTTCAATTTTCTGCCTCTCCTTGAGGCTTCCCCTCTTTCCCCTTGGGACTGCCAGGGAAATGAGACTCACTTCAAATGCTTCATACAGTCAGAGTAGAAAAACTGCTGCAGAAAAGGCAACAAAACCCTGGAATAAATCCTCCTCACAGATAGCCAGGGAAAGCTCTGTGGGAGCAGTAAGTCCCATTGCAAGCTGTTTTCTTGGTGCCATGGTGAAAAGAAAGGCAAAATCACCAGCTGTGCCAGTGTCACAGCTGTGGTGCCCCAGTGTGCTTACACCTCCTGTAATAGGCACTGCATTTCCCTGGGGTGTCTGCCCATCACCTACGTGGGGCTGGTACCTCACAAAGACACTTCCTACCAAACTTCAAGCACCTTGAACACTGCAGGTAAGCCACACCAGGAGGCAGCTCCTCACCACTTAACTCCCCATACATTTATGCTTGTTTGCAGCCTGCACGAAGACTTCTCCCACCCACTGCATTAGCTAGTTGGGCTTAACAACAGGAAAGCAGTCAGTGTTCTGCCCTGGCCTGTCAGATCAAACATCTTTCTCCCATTGGCCAGCCTCTGCTGCTGCTCATCCACAGTCCTGTGGGGTCAAGTTCAGGCAGGAGGAGAAGGAGCTGAGACACCAGAGAAGGGAGAATTGGCAAGAGTGAAAGAAGCCCAAATGATAAAGTGGGCTGGAAAACCTCCTGCTGCCAGTGCAGGGCTGCTGCGGGTGAGCCTGTTGAAACAAAGCACTGCCTTCTTTTCCTTCATCTGCTGTAACTGGGAAAGTGCTGCAGCTGGTAGCTCTTAATCAGAGAAGGTCCAAGCTAAGTCTCCTGTCAAGATACTGTATGATACTTGGTCAGACACATTCAAGTGGCTCACCATGGGTTGACAGGTTTAAAAGCTATAAGCTGTCACAAATATAGCACAGAATATTCTGAGGTGGAAGGGACCCTCAAGGATCATCGAGCAAGCTGTATAAAGCTCTGCTGTTTCCTAACAATTCCACACTATCTGAAGTGTTGCTGTAATTTCTCAGTGTCCGCTTGGGCCACCTTTGCTGCTTTTCTACCTTCCATGATGTGTTCTGTTATCTGAAACTCCTTGTAAATATGACTGTCCTGCCAACAGAGGCCCTGCTCTTCCAGGGAGAAGTCAGACACCCTCTTATCTCTCTTTTCACACCCCACATGAGAAAAGCTGCAGTTTCCTCACACTGTGAACTTGTGAAATGCCAACCAGTCATTCTCAACTGAGTTTCAGGCCAGAACACTTCCATCAATTTTTATTTTTTTTTTCTCTTGCACTCTGTGTTGGAGAAACATACCAGTTGTCTGCCATTGAAACCAAATACCTTGGGTTTTGGAGTCCTTATGTAGTGAGGGGAAACTGCTCTGCAACTGTGTGACAGATTTGGCTGAGAGAAACTATTCTTTGGCCATTTAGCTCAGTATTTCTTTTCAGGACACTATGGCTACACCTCCTGAGATCTTTACATTCCCAGGGATCTCCTCTTCCTTTTGCTGCTTGTTGACAGGCACCCGCTTAGCTTTTGCTTTTTGAGCTTATTGTCACCTTGGCTTGTGATCTTTTTTTTATTTCTCAATCTTCTCTAAGGTGACTACAGTTATACCTTGAGCTGCAGAACCAAACGTAGGCTGACCCATTCACTTTCCTATCAGGGTTTCTCCGTTTGTATTGTACTCAACATTCCTGGCTGTTCCTTCACCCTTCAGTCTGGCTGTGCAGAGCTAGACTGACAGTCACTGAATGCTTTTTTCTGCAGTGCTCCATTTGCCTCTGTCACTGATGTTAACTTCCTTGCCACCTCCTTTTGCATCTCCAGTGTCCAATTGTATTCCTCTCTTTCCATCACTCTGGTTTGCTACTGGAAACTATTGGGTATTCTCTTCCTTTCCACGAGTTTATTTGCTTTCCTTCCTGTGCTTACTGTGATGTCCCTTGCCCAGACAGCTATTAACTCTTTCTTTGGTTTTAGCCACTTTCTCCTGTCTGCACTGGAAGTTCTTCACACAGATTTTCTCTGTCAGCACCAACTTTTCCTTCTCCTCAGACATATCACTCCCCATGTGAGTCTCCCAGACTCTCACTGGCACTGTGGGGTAAGGTCAAGTCTCTCTTGTCTTTCTTGTCTTTCTCCTTGAAGTTCCATATATTTTCCCTTCAGGCTACTTCCTTGCTTTTGCTTCATCTCATTCTTTGTCCCATTTGAATAGCTCAGGGCTGATTTCTCATGGCTGTCCTCATGCACAGTACATTCTTCTATGCTTCATACACTTAAAGAAGCTTCGAGATTCACGTATTCAAATTTCTTTTGGTCTTAAGACTTGGAAGCTTACCTTCACAAAGAAGTCTAATACCCCTACTTGTTATTATTGCTTCACGAAAGAGACTTTTAGAGTAGATAAACTACAGAATATAGTATGACTTACACTGTAAATGTCAAACATTCAAACCCACAACATTGCCATATTGAAGATTTACACCGTTTTGGTTTTGCCTCAGATACCAGGTAAACATGCCGTTCAACATTCCCTGCATCTCCATTTTGTGCTGCAAATAGTTCATAAGAGAAAGATTTCTGTGTCTCCCATCTTTTCAATCCAGATCTTAGCCAGGTCCATTGCCCTCCCAGGGAAAGGCACTCCATTCTTGTACAGCTAACAATTGGTGTTTCTTACTGGCAAATAACATTAAGCTAAACAGAAGCCTGAGGAAAAGCAATTTTAGGTTCCCTTCCTAGACAGAGAAAGAAAATTCCTTCCTATTACTGATTCTATAAAGGAGAATGAGGTAACTTGCAGAGTCTGATAAAGTCAGCCTTCTATTTCAGCTCTGGCTGTGGGCTACGTTAGCACAGAAGACAGGCAGTTCATAGAGGTTTAATGCAAGAGACACAGGAAAAAAAGAAAATTATTTGGTTTTCCCACTCCCCTGAGGTGAACTGTCTTTGTTTTCAAGAACTAAAACTGCAATGATACCCTTGGTGATCTCCCTGTAGTGATTGTAATTCATAACTTGCTGGTTAAGTCACTTGGGAGCAAAAGCATCTAAGATTTCAGATTCTCCTGGCCAGCCTAAGGTCTTTTTTGTCACTCATCAGTGTTTCCACAGACATAGGTGTTTGCTCAGTGAAGGATATGGAGTTGCTGTTTCCTCTGCTGGCACCACACAGTGCTTCTCCACGGACAGACATGCAGGCCTGGGTGGCTCCTGGCTCTTTGTCTGCCCAGATGTGCTGATACACACAGGCTGAAGGGTTGGGTGTATGTGCTGTCTGACAATTTAAATAAATACAATATTCACTCATATACATGCAAAGGCATAGACATAAATGTTATTCTCCTTGGTCCCTGTGGGTCTCAAAAAATAATTCTTTTTGGGAAACATGTACTCTGCTTCCTTGCTGTCCCTGACACTTTGGTCAGTTTGTTTTACTTTGCTTTGAGTTTAATAATTGACAAATCCTGAAGTGGCAGCTGGACCAACTTGCTGTGTGCCCAGGCAGTGGCGGGGGGATGCTGCTGAACAGCAGTACATTTCTGTCACGGTGATGGCTTGCTTGAGGGCTGGTGACAAGTGGTACAAGAGTAGGAAATGTGTTTTCCAGATACTCAGATTTAACCACTTTCTCTTCTTTCAGAATTTCTTTCCATCTAGCTCATGGGTAGAGCCCTCTACATCAATACACAAGTAAATACAGCAAGTGTGTTTGTTTACCACCCTTTGCACAGGAAAACCTTCTGGCCACTATTTTTTTTTCACTATTTTTTTTTCATTCTTTTTTCTTAGTTACATAAATGAAGGGAAAATCTTCCCACATATAGGTTTTGCAGGAAATGGGAAGTGGGTGACAGTGACCGGGGCTGTGACCTGGCAGACCTCGTTGTCTAATGTAACGCGATCTCATGGTGCTGGGGAGAAAAAAGGGAAGAGAAGTCTAGCCCTGGGACTGCAAATCACAAGCTGTGATGACAAGAGGGGGCCTAATAAAACTCAGCACCCTTCAGTTTTAAATGAAATGAGTGGGGTGGGGAGTGGGGAAAGGATAATTTATTGCCTAGAGATATCCTGGGGTATTGCTTTCCTAGAAATACCTTTCACTGGCCTTTAGTATTTCAGTGATAGAAACCACGAATACAGCTTTGAGCAGTTAAGGTCTTTCTTTGACTTAATTGTAACTGTTATAACAGCAAGAGTTAAGCAGTGGAGGATGGGAACAAGAAGACCTTACACTGCTCATGATCTTGTCTTGTCACCTTATGCTCTGACTGCCCCCTTCCTGAAGGACATCAGTACTGCCAGAAAGAAAAGGCTGGGATGTTCAGGGGGCTGGAATGGCATGGATGGCACAGGTTTGTGATGCAGAGAAAACATGCCCTTGCTCTGCCTCTCTTCTGACCACTGGCATCTGATTTTGTGTTCAGGACGCCACAGGAGCAAGTGAATTTTGTTGGACAATGCTGCCATTCATTGGCAGATTGGTCTGTTTTTGCAGGGATAGTGAACAAAATAAATTTGCTTTAATATATGCTCTTGCATACACGGAGACTCACTAAATGAACTCATTTGATTGGAATGAGTGCACAGTCCATCAGCAGCTTGGCATGCCAGGACATGCCAGGGCTCCTGCATCCCACTTGGAGGAGTGGCTCAGTCACTTCTGTTTTCATTTGGGGGGGGATTTGGGGGATTTGTACTGTAATTTTTAAACAAAAGTAACCTCATAGGAATAGACAGTCTTTGGGAACTTCAGAAATTCTGCTGGCGTCAGCACTTGCTGACATCTCTTTGTAACTGCAAAAACAGGCTACAAGCTACAAAACCATGAGTCCCCACACAAGACTACACAAACTTCTTTCTATTTGAGCTGGAAATGTGTGTCTTTTCCAAAAGATTTGGAAAAATCCTCTACTTCTGGACCCAGAATTTTTTAATTTCCTTAAGTGGAAAATGGAAAGGAAAACTAATTAAGACTTTTTTGCTTGTTTAATCTTACTAGATGGCTAAGATCAATTTTTATTGAATCTTTAGGAAAAGATTCTTGTTTATTTAATCTATCTGATTATTATTATATTTCTGGTAGGGTGAACACCAAAGAATAAATGAAAGATAATGAAATAAACAGAGCCAAGTGTGGCTGTGCCCTAGAGCTATCTCATCTCAATATATGAGCATGTGTTTCATCATTCCAAAGCAGAGATTTCAGGACTCAGCTGGCACCAATAAAGAGGTATCACACTGGGAGAGAGAGCTGTCACTCTGCTGGGCTGCTGTCTGCCCCCTGCTCTCTGCACAGGGCTGAGGGAGGACAGCTGCATCTCCGTAGAGTGCTTAACTCCTGCACATATCCAGTATAAACTCACTCACCACATCCCATTTTGCTGAAGCTGTAGAGCTCTTTGCATGTCTCGGGCATAAAAGCTGGCCACTTTCAGGGCTGTGCTTGGTACAGCAGGCAGAGCAGCTGTTAAAAGCACAACTGGTTTCTGAAGTACCTGCTAAAATCTGCCCGCAGCAGGCTGCCACCACTGCCACTTCCTTCTCCCACATGGTTGCAGCTCTACTCCTCCTCTTTACTCCCTTTGGCAATGCCCCATGAGCCCCTCTGGTAGGAATATTTATGTATATATAAATCTATTCCTTATAAAAAAGTGGGCAAGTTGGTCATCCTCTCACCCATCCTGTTGTGACAAATTGCACTTGGTCGAGTTACTTCTGTTTTCTATGCTGGGAAAGCCCAGGGAGTGAGAAATCCAAGGTGTCCACCCTGCCACTCTGGCCTCTGCATGGTTCACAAGACAAGCTGTTACTGTTTACGTGGCTGCTTACAACATCTTTGCACCGTGTTTTGGCGCAGGCAGATCCATGTGCTCCATATAGTTTTCCGGCATAGTTTAGTCAAGTCAAAGAGCTGTGGATTCTTCCTTCAACTCCAGACTGAGGGCAAAGTGTTGAAGACTTTCACACTCTAAAAAAGTTCATCTTAAGTTGAGCCAAAGTTTTCAAAATTGCATTTTTGTGGATTTTCTTCTTGTGACTTTTTGTGCTTTTGCAGTCTGAAAATAATAAATATCTTTTTTCAACTCTGAACATACTTATTCTTAATAAATCTTTTTCTCCCCACAAAATTCCTGAGAAGCAGAGTAAGTTACCTGCATCTTACAAATGGAAGACCAGATGCAGCTGGTCCCAGATAGGCTTGATACAGTATTATGTCTATCATATTAATTTTCCCAGCCTCCATTTAACTTAGTGATGTGTAAAGAAAATCCTACTCTGCTTCTCCCCAGATGAAAAGAACATTAATTTTAGCCAAAATCCACCCTCACATCCGGTATCCTCCTAATGCCAACAAAAAGAACAGAGACACAAGTCTGTTTGCTGTCCTGGTCATGGGCAGGGTTAATGTGATTGTACAGATATCTAAACACACAGAATAAAAAATCAAGGCTAAAGAATAAGTTTGCAGAATACCAAAAAGTAAAAGACAATAGAAGACTGACACAGAAAATACTTGCTCATAGAGTGAATGTGATTAGGATGGGATCCATCCTGGAAGACTTCTTATGAAAGACCAGTTTTCTCCAATGGATGCAGCCCTTGATGCAACAGATACATTAAGAGAAAGTTTATCAGTGTAGCAAGTAGTGTGAGCGAATAAAGAGAGATTCATAGTCTCAGAAGATGACAACTAGGTGTGATGGACTTAACATTACTTTACTTAACTATTTAAACATCCCTAAATCTGTGATATTGCACCAGAAATCATACGTGTCAAAGAACTCTTATACAAGATCGCCTTCTGACCTCGTATATCCTGTTTCAAGTCAGGACTTCAAAAATATTGGGAGAACAGCCTCTCACATAAGCTTTTTGCTTTCCACTGCTGGCTGTAATCCAAAAGGGTAGCAGCCACTGTATGCTTGAACACTAAAAGTATATTGAACCAAAGCAGAAATCCTTGTCAGAAGGGGTTGGGGCTGATCATGGGTTGGTTCTGACCATCTGTGTTGGTGCCATTTGTGAGCAGAGCAGTACTTCTGGAACAGAAGCCTCTATTGCATATTATATCAGTATGAAACTTCTTTGAAAACCAGCAGGATTCTTCCTGTCAGGACTATTATTTCATTTTTACTGTTGAAAATAAAATTGAGTTGCAAAAGTGCTCTTTGGAAATAGTGTTATTATTATCTTTTTTAAGGCCTTAATCCTATACCTTGCATAAGTAAATGTATCCCCTTTTCCCCCTGGATAGTAGTGCACTACAGTGGAAGTATCAGAGCTGTTCAGAAATGCAGCACACCCGCAGTTCTGTTCAAGAGGTGATTTCCAAATGCTGCCAGGGTGGAGTTAACATCTGGTTAAATGTTAACACAGGGCTTGGTTCCACCATTTTACAATGTGTAACCTGTTGCAAGTAAATGATAAACTGTTTTGGGTGCAGCCCTGGTTGCCAAGTGCTCACATTTCATGTTGTTACTCCTCAGAGAAAAAGCAGATAACTGTCACTTGAACGCAGGTAAGCAGAAAAGATGCTGCATATTGATTTCTTACTCTTCTAAAACAGGTAAGAAGATAACAATTTCACTGGAAACTATAATGCTCAGTTTAATATTTTCTATATATTTTTAAGTCAACAGCACAAAATGCCAAATCAGAAACAGGAGAAAGCTTCCTGCCACTGTAGGACAGAGCCTGTAATGCATTGCTTCGTATTCCTTAAATAGTACTGAACTTTCACTTCTTTTGTTCCCCTCTGTTTGCCCCTCAACCAATCAAAGTGTTAAAAACTTGAGCAGAGAGGCTAGAACTGCCTGCACCTGAGGCTGGCCAACCCAAAATGTCAGGCCTCCAACACAGCCTCCCTACTCTCCTGCCCACACCACAGTCAGGCACACCAGGTGCAGCTGCCCATGCACTTGATGAGACCCCATGTGTCTTTGGGCTTGATGAGGTGGCCCATCAAATGGGCTCTGTTATGACTCACTGTGGCAACTCTGACATCCTACATCCTTGTTGAGACCCTGACTTGGTGGAGGCAGGGGGCAAAGACAGCCTGTGTTCTGCTTGCCTTATGAGCTAATAAGTGTGATGAGATTCAGGAATAGTTAAATATTCGTACAGTGAAGAGGCATTTTCCAGCTGTGCTGATCAGGACAAATACTGCAACAGCCATTAATCTCTGTGTCCCAGGCTGGAAGCTCATTATGGGCTGAAGTCACTGTCTAGCCCCCCTGAGCCTGTGGAGGATTGTGCAATCATCATATGTGTTCATTACTGGAGGTGAGAGGGAAGGGTGTCACCTTCCTCTGAAGCATCCGGCACCTGCTCCGGTCAGTGGCAGGATGCTGGCTGCGGTGGACATGGCCGTGCTCCAGTATGGCAAGAGCTACACGCCCTCCACTGAGTTAAAATTGCTGATGCAGCCAGATGTCACCTCTAGCTGGGCTTACCCCTTCCCTATGCACATGCCATGCCTACCAACACCTATCATCTGCTCCAGCCTCTGAGGAGAAGACTCAACCTTCAGGTAACTTTTTCCTGATGTGGGGGCTCTACCCTCCTTCCTACAGACATTGGTCTGAATTTGTTGCCAGCATGTCCCATGAACTTGTGATCATAGGTATTCAGAGACTTTAAGATACAAGTACTGAAAGGCAAGAGGATATAGTGGCTGCAAACTTGCATAAAATAGCACAAAATTCAGCACTGCTGACAGGTGCTTGCTTTCTGACCCAAATTTGAAATTACTTCATCCATCTTTAGTATCTTACATACTTCATTATTAGGGCTCTTCCTTGTTTTCCTGTTTGTATGTGTGTGTGCACATTTCCGCTGTTCTCTCCCACCCCTGTTTCTCCCTCTACCTCACATCAGTGTACACTGCAGATTTCCTCTCTCACTTTTATAAGCTGCCAGAAGTGAAGTGACCTGGTTACACATACAGCTCTGCAAGCTGCCTCAGCAACGCTTTTCCTCCCTCCCTGCAGCAGTTCTGGGAAACACAGTGTCCTCCGCCTGTCGGTGCATTTGAAGCAGGGGGTTATGGTCTGCACCACAGCTCATAGAGCTGACATCTGCACTCACTGCCTTGTGACAACTCTATTACGAAGACTGTAGTCACTGACTTCAGGCAGAAACCATGGAATAAGGTGATGATATTATTAGTGGTGTTGTTATTAATATTATTATTGTTGTTGTAATCAGTGTGAGCTGCTGACAGAGTATGCCTCTCCAGAAATAACTCATTAATTCTGAGAGTTGCCAATGAGAGGGGCCGCCCAGAGTCCTGATCTGCCAGCACTTACGCAGCAGGATGCTCGTGTTATCAGTGAGGAAATCCACACGCTTGACTCTACGTATGCAAGTGTCCTCACTAGTTCCTGAAGGCAGTAAAAAGAGAAAGTCCTACCCATGCTCATTCAGTGCTCTGAGGAATGTTTGCTACGGTAAGATGTTCCTGTTTGTTTCTGCTGTTCTAAATAATAAGTCAATTTACCCTCACTGAGACTCAAACTGACCTTCTAGCAGTTCCTCGTAAAACTTATTTTGCCTCTGTTTTCAAATGTCTTGGTTATAATAAATGCCTGTAATAAATTATACTCCCGGATCTTTATGGTTACACATAAACCCAAAGACTTTAATGTAACAGTTAAGATTTTAGGAGATTTCTTGGCACCATGCTAATATCATGGATGTTAGAAAAATAAAAATCATCCAGTCTATTTTTTGGCTAAGGGAGTTATATTTCCATACCGGTCTAGATCTAACCACCTGGAAGTTAGTAAGAGTATCATTTGGGAGGGCTGAGTGAAAATACAGTGATTTTTCTCTGAGAATTTGTACTAAATATTTGCACTGTTCAATTTTATTTCCATGCCTTCCAGTATTTTCATTTTTTCAGATTCATAGCATGGAGCTAGGTAGGGAGACCTCAGGGAAGTGCAGCTTAAGAACTCAGAGATACTTCATGATTATTCTGTTTTTATGAAATTCCTTGTTCCATGTTAAAAGAAAGGCAGTTCCAAACATGCTGCTCATTTATGGGATGCTTGCAGAACCTGACTCACTTTCAGCCACTACAAATGGTAAAATACCTCCAAAATGCCACCAAATGCAGCAGGCTTTTGGGACTGCATCCTAACTGGGAATAATCAGCACCATGCCACCACTGAAAGCAGAGACTCTTCATGTGGCCTCAGAATTCTGCTCTTCATTGGAGAAGCATATGAAGCTCAATACAGATGGCAAAGTGTGAAGCAATCTCATTTCTTTAGGCAAAGGGAAGGGACAATGAAAATTACCTGTCTGTGATAAGAAACAACATAAGAAAAAGGACTGTTTTCTAGAGGTGCATTAAATATTTCACTCCCAAGTGCAGGGGTATGGGAAGACGTGTATGAAATCAAATACAGAAGTTTTGTATTCAACACCTAGAAGATGTTAAAGATTCAAAATAGAACCCAAACCTGTCAGATGATGTCCTTCTGGGTTAACAGGCTCTGCAGGCAATTGCTGAGGAGGGGGTGCTGGAGCACCCCTGTCTCCCTGATCACTGCTGTGACTTCATGGGCTCACTGCTGTCTGTCTGTGCACCCACAGATTCCCCCACATCAGGGCAGAATGTTCCATGCTGGTCATTGGCTCTGATGAGATCAAACCTCATCTTTCCTCTCCCAAGTGTGAGGTCTGAACCAAAAAGTTGCAATAAAAATTACAGAATCATAGATTTGTTAAGTTTGAAAAAAGACCTCTAAGATCATTGAGTCCAACCATTAAATAAACGTGGCGTGTGAAAACACCTGGTGAATTATTACATTTGCAGTTTATTTTCCAACACCTCTATATTCCATACTTCAATGTGGTTAAGCATTTTAATTATTTTTCTAAATTTGTTTACCTTTTATTTGTCTCTCATCTATAATGCAATTTTATTCCTTTCTGAATCCTTGCAATGTCTCTGGTCTCATCAGGATTTTTTGTATCTTCCTGTTAGACATCATTTGTTCATTTGTTAACCTGCAATTAATTCCATGGGTCACTAACAGATGCCTTGAATAAAGATCAGAAGTTCAGTCAAGCCAAAATAAAATCTCTCATTGATATTTGTATATTCCAGATCAAACCTCAAAATGTGTCCTCAGACATGTCTCTTCAATTGCGGTCTCTTGACAGATACTTCCCTACAGCTGCCTATACTGGGATTGTACCATCCATGCTTGCTTTCCTGAATCTCACCTGGCAATATATAGTCCTCATTTCTGTCAGTGCAAAGCCTACCAGGACTACTTTTTGTGTGCAATCTTGCATCATGAGGCAGTGGTATCAAAGGACTTAGTAAATCCAAATCTATTGCATATCCTGTAAAACTGTCTTTGAAAAGTCAAAGACCCTGTCTGAAACCTCCCTAATACTTTTCTGTCCCTTGTGGCTCCAATCTCATAAGGCAGAGCTGCTCTGGGGCCAGACCCCACTCAGGATGGGTATCAGCACTGCCAGCCCTAACACCTGACCACACCAGAATTATCCCTGTGTGCCCCCTTCTAGCTGGCATGCAGCCCAAGGCAGAGGGTTGCTACTATAAAGATGAACCCTTGGAACTAACTTCTTCCCTCCCTTCTCCCTGCTCTCTTGGCTAACCTGACTTTTCAAAAAGATGCTCTCCTTCACCATCCTGTTTGGGAGAAAAGTGTTCACCTGCTTTACACTCTGGGGTATGTGGAACATCCTAGTGCCATCTACCATGTCATGCCTATCTCTGAGTGACTATGGGAAGGGAAGAGAGAGGGAGAGAGAAGGTAAGGTGTTGGCAAGGAGGAAAGGTCTTCCCTAGGTATAATAGGGTAATTGTAGCAGATAAACATTATAACTGGGCACGTGTTGGGGGGTTTATGAATTAATTTTTAAGACAAAGCTTGACTGCACACATTTACTTGGTGACTTGTTCTTTTGTCCGTGTGTTTACAGAGTGACTTTGAAAAATATAAAAGCTTTCTCTTTCCCTGGCAGGAGCAAAGCATGATACTGCTCACCTGCTGCTCTGTCTCTACTAGTTTTTAAATTGAAATCAGGAGAAGAAGAAGGGAGCCCATCAGACCAGGCACTGGGGGTGGAAGTGCCCATCTTGGACAGCAAGTCCAGTCACAATGGAGAGCAGCCTGCCCCCAGTCCCCTACGCCCTGTCCCTCATGCCTGCCCAGCCCCCTTCCCTGTCCCACAAAATCACTGCCTCCTGCTTATTTACAGTCCTTGAGGACAGAAGCTTTGTCTTGTGGTCTGTAATAAAGCTGGGTTTATTGCTCATTTTCAGCTCACATTACAATCTTCTCTGAGCCCTTGGCAGCCATACTCAGTTCCCTAGAGGTCTTTGCACATATTGGAATCATACAAGCCAGCATATTTTTTTTCCTTTTAACTAAGGTAGATGCAATCTACTGACTACAATGTATGCTATAATCTTCTGTAGACTTTTATGAATCGTATTTTGTCCTAAATTTTTAGAAGTTTGTTTATTTATTTCTTCCAGTACTCTTTAAGAAGTTGAAGACAAGATGACTGGTCTATATCGTCTTTTTTTTTCTCCTGCTTTTATTATCAGAAGAACCTTTCTCCAGTTGTTTGATATCTCATCTGTCTTGTTCAGGTGCTCACAAACCTGAAGTCTCCCTCACCTTACTGCAGCCAATACTTCAAAATTTAAGGATAAAGTGGAGCAGCCTCAGCCAAATAGAAAGCATTAATTTACTGAAGTATTGTCTCATCCATTCCTTCACCAGTTCAAGCTTATAGTAGTGTTCACTGCCCGAAAGTTGATTTTTCTTTGTTTGTGCATACAAAAGAGACTTTAATGCACACTTTATTGCCATTGTTTGCCAGTAAATTATCATTCTACAGAATCAGAATCATTTACTTGGTTTCCCTTTTACAGTTAACGTGCTTCTTATTAATTCTCATTTACTAAATCTAGAATAGGTTCCCTATTCTGTTTGTCACCACTTTCTGAATAAGAAAAGGCCATTAATTAATTCCAAAACTTTTAGGCTGCTCCACATCCTTTCCCAAGAAATTTCTAGTAAATTAAAATCCCCCACACTACATCTGATGTTACATCTGATAAATCTGGATGATTTTATCAGTTACTAGTAAGTTCATCTACATGATTTGCCTTGCTTGGCAGTGATATTAGCCTTCTATTGTGGCCATGCCTGAAACTTTACACCAACAAATACTAGTTAGATGCTTTTCTCACTGAGCTGAATATGCAGCTACATGAACACAGTTACCAATGAAGCTTGGTTTGCTAGGATCACAAAGTGATTTAGGTGAGAAGAGGCTTTTTGAAGTCTCTACTGCAACTCCCAGGGCCAATCAGGACTTACTTCCAAGACTAGATTAAGCTCTCAGAGCCTTTTCTAGCTCAGATATGAAATCCTCTGTGGATGGAGAGTGCACACCAACCATGCTTCCCTGCAACCTCCATGAAAAGGTTTTTCTGCAGATATATTTCTCACAGTTGTTTAAAACTTGTGACTAGGCACATATCAGCTGCAAACAAAGCTTTCCTGATTCCTGGGATTAGGATCAGGCCTGCCTCCCGCTCCCTCTCATGGCTTCTCTAAAGTCTGCTGGGAGCTGAGCTCACTATGGCTTTTATCTCCATAAAATCCCTCATGGACGTTACATAGTGGCTATCTCTTGGGCTGTACACCATAGTCCTGAAATGCAGATGAAATTTATTGTCATGGTCATTTTTGTTCCCTTTATCTCACTGCTAAGTTTTGTTCCAGTACAGCAGTGGCTTCACAGACTTCCAAGGGGCATATACACATCTGTATGTGCACACAAACACAATCACAAATGCATTTGTGCATAGAAATATCTGCAGAAAACAATTGTGGATTTGTGGGGGTTTTTTTCATTGGATTTCTGGTTAGAAATCATAAACAATATAAATTTTAAGCACACTCTTGTGTGCTTATTTATTAGTTATTTGTGTTCATTATATTTGCTCTGGTATGCCTCAATATTTTTCACTTGCAGACAGGACTGTCCCTGGCAGGCAGAAGATTCCTGGCAAGACATCTCGGCAGACCCACTTGCAGTGACATAGCACTGTCACCAGGAGAGCTCATTTCAGTCATGGTGGTGTAGGGAAGACATGGTTTGATGCTTGAAGGCACAGGCAGGAACCAGTGACAAGCAAAACCCCACGAGTAAGGGACACCCTTTGGAGCAGTCTGGTCCACACTGAGGCCAGCAGCACTGTTAATTTTCTCTGGCTTCTAGCTTGACCATAGAAATGAGGAGAGTATGACAACATCTTTGCCCTCAGCTTGCTCACCCATACAGGGAAAACACCTGGATGGAGAGGTCTGCCCTCCACACTAAACCCAAAATAACATGTAAACTGAGTGCTTCTGAGGAAAGGAGAATTATTTTTCTGCTCAGCAGAGCAAAACCAGGGGACAAACTAGCTCTCTGCAAGCAGAGACAGGCACTGAATTCATTGGATAATCTGCTGCAAATTACTTGCCCAGCTTTATTAATTAATGCCTGTGAAGCACTTGGAGGGTTAAATGCCCTTGAGCCATTGTTCACCTAAGCTTTGCCCCCAGACTGACATCAATGAAAAATCCTTAATGGTAGTGGTGGTAAGCAGCAGCAGCAGCAGCACTGAATTTTCAAACCCTCCTGAGGCAAGAAAACATGATTTTCCCCTTCATTTTATGGTCTGTTGAATCTTCTGTTTTTCTTGTTATATAGCAGGAATAATGTTCATGGCCTTGGAGTATTCTTGTGGTTTTCCAAATGCCTCAGATTTAATTTGGCATCTTACACACACACAAAAATTTATTGCCTCGTATACTCTTTCACTGTGAATGCTGTCCCTTCCCTGGTTCTTTGGAGGAGTCCTGGAGCCTAACAATGATCCCATGGAGTTGTTTCTCAGCTGGTGAGAAGTCCTGCCTGGTGCTTCAGCAGACAAGGATCGCACAAGAAGACAGCCCCTGATGGGGAGGAGAGGTCAGCCCAGACCTTTAGCATTGGCCAGAGCTCCAAACACTCATCTCAGAAAACAAATAAGAAAACATAATAAGAAGCACACACAGGCTCTTTGTCACCAAGTCCAAACACCAACATGTAAGAATAAGCTTTGTGAGCAGGGCAGTCTCCAGTGAAAGGTGCCCAAGGGCAGGCAACAGGGATGGGAATTTTCTAGCTGGTGGTGCCCACTCTGTCTGGGGCTCAGCAGGATGGCCTGGGGTCAGGCCTTCATGTCTGAACCTCTCTAAGGGCTGGTGTTTGGGTTATCAGCTCTCTAGAAAGGACGTGCTTGTATTGCAAAAAAAAAAAAAATGTATCCAGGCTGTTCCTGATGTGGAGGCTCCTGCCTGTGACACTTATGGACTGAGATTCATATCCAGATGTGAGAGCTCCTGCCTGTTATGCTAATGGACCAAAATTCACACTCCTGAGTTCAATTTCCCACTGTAGAAATTACATCTTGTAATTCCAGGGCTGACACAGCCCTCATCTAAATGGAGAAGGCTTACAACTATCTCATCCACCCAAGCGTGTACCAGTTTGCACAGACAAAATGGATAATAAGGATCCCCCATTAAATCTGCATTTGACACTCAGTCTCTGTCCTGCCACCCCTTGCCAATGCCATGTGGGTTGTCACAGAAGAGCACACAAACTGCAACTGTAGGGTACTCTGAAGCCAAAGGGAAAGATAGGAAAGAGCTATGGCAGTCCTTTTCTGTTTGCATAGCTGCTGCAAAAGGGGTCTAGATCATCCTACTGCCATTGGTATTTCTCGCCCAGAATTATGTGAGGGCTGTGGCTGTTTGGCTGCTGTGCATCCATGTCAGTGCTTCCAGCTTGGAGCCAAAATGCTTGAAACATACAATGGACGAAAAGAACACACGTGGGACCAATGCACTGTCATGGTTTGGTAGCAAAGCTTCTGCCTTGAAAACCCAGACTGTGTACTCAGGAACACCTTGAAGGTCCATAGTCCTAATAGAGTACATGACATTCTTCTGTGCATGAAGCCCATGTTTCAAAGCCTTTTCAGATGCTCCAGAGTACCTCAAGCTCTCCATAGCATCATCCAATTCTTCATGTGAGGCCCTAGGATGCATTGACACACTTCAGAGTAGTAAAGATCTGGTCTGCAATATCTTCATGGCAGATGAAACTAAATGGTAGATTGAGTCAAAGTCCAAGTCTGTAGGAAGACAGTGAACAACTGCCAGCAGCTTTCTGCCATAGGGCACAACCATTGGTATGATATATGTCACTAATCTAACTATATCAATTCAGATACATACTAGAAAATCTCATTTTTTATATATTCTTGGCTCATCTTCTAATTAAGCATTTGAATTTAAAGGAGACGCACAGACCTGCAAGTGCTTTGCATTAGCCAATCCCATTTGGGCAGATTGCATAAAGAAATAAATCATACGATTCTATTTCCAGATCGGGATCAGGTCAGATAGCTATCACCTCCTTTCCTTTTCCTGACCTCCTTTAACTCCCAGCTTCACTGTCAGCTCCTGCAGTGACAAGCAGTGTCCTTCACATGTTGCTGAGACATGTGAAATGGCAGGGGAAAGGCTTCCTGTGATGGCCTCAATTGCTATTTCCAGGTGCAGTACCCAGTGAGGATGTTGGAAGGCACATTGTGCCTCGCCTTTCCTAAGCTCCCTGCCCAAGGTTGCTGCTGCCAAACCCTGTGCTCTCATCGGACATGAAGGGAAAACTGGCCTCTTCCTGACCTTCAGCCATGTGGACACTAACTGAAATCTGGGGCTGTACCTTGGAGGTGTAACAGACAGCAAGCAAAGCCTTGCATCAGTACTGTTCACTCCTGGCTCTCCTTATGAAAGAGGAGAGGCAGGCATTGATTTCTTTTGTGCAGTGTCCATGACAGGATCTGAGGGAATGGCCTGAAGTTGTGTCAGGAGAGGTTTAGGTTGGATATCAGAAAAAGATTCTTCATCCAGCATATGGTTGGGCACTGGAACAGGCTCCCCAGGAAAGTGGTCACAGCACCAAGCCTGACAGAGTTCAAGAAGCATTTGGATGATACTCTCAGGCATAATACTCTTGGGGATAGTCCTGTGGAGGGGTAAGGGTTAAACTCGATCATCCTTGTGGGTCTCTTAAAACTTGGCATGTTCTGGGATTCTATGAAATATATGCAAGATTTTTGTCACAAAACAGCAGCTTTCACTGATGCATGGAACTTATAGATGTAGAATGCGCAGCATCTCCTAGGCAAATAAATCGTCAGTATGGTATGCCTGACAACATGGATGGAAAACCAGGAATATTTTTCTCTTTGGAGACATCTAGATTAGGTCCCTGTGGTGGTGGATCTACCAAGCCTGAATGGCCAGCACTGACTGTGCTGCAGAGGTGAAATTTGGCTGGTCTGAATCTCCTTATGCTCTTTTCATTGGCACACAAGGCTGGTTAGTGTGTGTGCATGTTCATTCGAGGAGGGGATCTATTAACTAGGTGATGATGGGAGCGAGAATGCTCTCAGGGCTCTGGGTTTGCCCCCTACCAGATTTTACTGGCTTTTTCTGAACACTTTGATTAACTCAGTGGGCACAGCTTTTATGCAAACAAATACAATAATGCTCAGTTACTGTTTGGTGTGATGGGAGACTGGGATTGTTGCTTTTTTTTTTGTTTTGGCTTTTTTTTTAGGAGCATTGTTTCTATTTGTCATTAAGGCTCACTTTCTAATATATCTTTGCAAGAGTTTTGTCTTTTTTGACATTTGTCAGTTGCATGTAGCAAGAGCTCTCTTCTCGGCCCTGAAGAGGCATTTAAGGCCAACCATGTTGTCTGTGTTTTTGGTTGCCTTTTTTTTTTCCAGAGACAAGAACCAGGAAAGACAAGGAAGAAAAGTGCTCTTAAAGAAAGACAAACATGTAATTATCAAAAATAAATACATCATTATTTGATGGGTTTTGTGCACATTACTGTTTCAACTGCTCGTGAATTGTTTCATCCAGATTGTAAAATATTCATATTTATATGTTAGTCTGAAAGAGATGTGATGCCCTGGAGAGGCTAATTCTTGGTTTGCAGATTGTTTACAAGCTGTCAATTGCAATTTGAATATATTTGCAATTCATAGGGTTGATAAATAACATAAGTTACATGGTATATTTTGTGCTTCTGAGCTGTAGTGCATCCCTGTGTAAGTAATACCAAGGTAGGCAAGCATTTGTCTCCCCATCTGCCTCTCAAATCACACATTTAATGGAGCAAGCAAACACAATTCTCAAGAGTACCTCTAGGGTCTCATAATAGTATTCTGTCCCACCAGACTCCCTGGAGAGCTCCAATCTCATGACATTGTGTGTGGCCACTTTTAGCTGAGTCCTGTCTCAGTTACAACTCACACATGAGCAGGATGAGTACTCTGTACATTTTCTCTGTAAGGCACTTGGAGAACTGTGAGACAGCCAGCCAGAAAAGGACAAAAGGAAAACTAGGCCGTGGTAACTACAAGCTTTGTGTGGAAGAGTGACTGAGAACCTGGGGGGTTCTGCTTCATTATTCCAGACTTGTGAGGTTGGCTCCATTCTTTGAGGGATGAATAATACAATTATCAATACAACACATTTTTCAAATTGCATTTTACAATAAAAATGCTAAATACAGCATTTTCTTCTGGCTCCTATTTTTCCTCTGTATTTAAAGTGAACTTTTTAAAGGGACAATATTTGAGTACTCCTGGGTAGTGAGGTTATTATTTCAAGCATTATGGCTTTTCATTTTGTTTCTCCTTGGTATAAATTTTGTTTGTTGGAGTTGACCCCACTGCACACAAAAAAAATTATACCAGAAAGTCCTTTCACTTCATCTTCTGGTGTAAACACAAACCTGTCTCTTGTTTTCCTAAAACAATGGATACTAAGTTGCATTGTGTGTGGCTTGTGTGTACACAAATATGCGTAGCTGCTTTGAGTGTCATAAATCAATAGTTTCAAATTTATATATTTCTCTGTCTTTACAATATCTTGTGGAGATTCTCTGTCTGTACAGTTTGAAATTGTTTCCTAATTTTGAACACAAATCTCTTTTCTGTAATGTACCCTTATTACTTTTTATCCTCTGCACTGTAAAACTGTGTTTCCTCTGTGGCAGCCTTCTATTTATTTGTGTCTTCTCAACTGCTTTTGAGTCTCCAGTCATTTCGACTGATCTCTCCTGATAGAATAATTTTTCTCCAAGATTCTCCTTGGGTTTTTCTGGATGGCTTTTAGGCAGTTGACACCTTTCTTGAAGTCCAGTCTACAATACTTGACTCTGTATCAGTCAGGACTGTGTACTGTCTTCTGCTGTAGAGATGCTTTTCTCTCAGCTTCTATTTGTGCAGATGATTCCTTTCAAATAACAATTACTTGCCTTTGTGATTACTGAATTGAAACTAATTTTTTGAGATTATTTAGCCAATTTCTTATCACTAGTTTTAGGAGGAACTGATTGTTTGCATTTTCAGGGTACATGTATGGATCACACAGTTTTTATTGCTCTCATAAATCTTCCCTGGACAGACCCTCTAGCCCTGTATATGGTTTTGGGCTTCAATCAAGTAAAGACTGCCTAGGGGCAAGGTGGAGACCTGGGGGTACCCTGAGGACACTCACCCTACATGAGAAGGATTTGATGGCATACAGCAAAGACAGCTGAAGCCAAGGGTCTCTGGGCACTGAGGGGGAGGGTGGAAGACTAAAAGAAAAGGGACTACCCAGATTCTGAAGTTGACAAACACTCTAAAACTAGATATATTCCTGTCATAGGAAAAATTACTTATTGCACTTTGTGATGCCAAAACACTTGTTTAAATAAGTGTCCTGTGTGGACACGGAACATTTTAAAGAAAAATAACCAGTTTGATACAGTACCTCCTTGCAGACCATCCCCAAGTCTTTCCCACTCATTATGTTAAGCTCTTTGAACTGTGTCAACCCACTATAAACATTTGCCATGTGTACAGAGTCAATTGTTACCCTGAGGAATGGGATGGATGATGACATGCTTAGATAGTAATGCTTTAAATTAAGATTCCTGAATATGTCTCTGATGTATGGAGGTTAATTAAGAAGCTATTGTGAGTGGAATTAATACCATTTGCTTATTGAAAACATAAGTCATGAGAATTAACAACAAAGTCATAAATATGTTTCCCTAAGGGCTAGATCCCTCAGCTCTTACTCATTTGAGCAATCCTTACTCATATGAGTAGTCCCACTGAATTAATTGAGACTACATGTATGAGTTCATTTATCTGTATGACTAAGAAGTTGCATAGTTGGGTCCCACACAAGCATTATTCTAAAATGAGTATGTTTTTAATGATAAATTGGAATTTAGATGGACTATAATAATTGTTTACATCCAAACCTTGTTTTAATAAGACTGTTTTAGCCTGCCAAGTAAATAAATCCAGCTTTGTATTAAGAATCAAGTGACAGAAATCCAACAACTACCAATTAAAAACAGAATTCTGACACATATAAAACTAAGTGTGAGGCTTTGTTTAGTTCATTAGCAATATATACATTTTTACAGGTAACTGAACAGAAAGCTGGTACCTCTTGACCGCCAAATTGAGTGTTATCATCCCTGAGCCAGTTGTGAGTCAGTTTGCTCTAGAACCAAAAGCAGAAAATCCATGTGGTGTGAAGTAGGGATGCTTAGCCAGGAAGGCAATAGTCGAGTCCATCCTGCTGTTGCAACCTAACATGGTCATATTACGTGGTATTGCACTCTGCCATCTAAAAATACTCTCTTACATCCTGCTGGGTCAGCGATCTCCTCCTGCTTTGCTGCTGCACCTTTATATTGCAGGCAAGCTAAGAGTTAGTGAATTCACACCTCCTAAGCACATGCTGCCAGCACTAAAAGCTGTACTCTTCTTCTAGTATTGTGAACAGGAAGAGAATGCTCCACTGTGGCTGGTTCCTCACAAGTCTGCTGATCAACACTGAATGATCCAGTAGTGGGTGTGCAGGAGGGAACAGAGGTTTCCTTCTTCTGAAAGATCACCTTGGACCAATCTGCTTTCACCTACTCCCCTAACAAAAAGCCTCTGTGAGGATACTTCAGTGTCCACAGAAAGCAAAATGTGCAAAGAGAACAGCTGTTTCCTTCCCTGTGGTCTCAATCATATGTGAGGTGCAACCAACATTCACAGCAAGTGACCAGGGCTCGGTGACTCCCAAGAAGAGTGGTGGCATCAACTGATCCTTATAAGTCCCATGAAACCTCCTTCTGGGGCCAGACTTAGCACAGCTCCCTTTGTACCTCTAGCTCTACTTGAGTTTTATGTCAGTGGAGACTCTTCACAGAAGAAAAAAATAGCAAGACTATCCTTTTCCAGACTTTAGCTTGGTCACTTTTGGGGAGAGGAAGGAAAAGAAAAAAGGAAAAACTTACTGGCTGTTGACAGAAATAGTTCAAATGGCTGTCAACAGTCAGAAGGTTTTCCTTTTTTTCTGTTCCCTGACTATATGTGTCTTCCCAAACTTTATCTTGCAATCCTTTAGTGCTAACAACCACCCAATGATGCAGAGGGAAAGGTCTGCTCCAAAGTAAAAGGAAGCAACACAGAGCATTTCCAGAGGCTTTTCCTCCTTCTAACCCAGGGTCATGTTTCCTTGAAGACCAAGAAGTTGTACAAAGTCAAAATAAGGATTCACTTAAAGATAAAAAAAATCTAAATCTAACTTACCTCAAACCTTTAGCAATTTACCCAGAGGAAATCAATATTAACGCACACTTTCGCATTTGATTTTCTGCATTGGGAAAATAAATTAATTTTATTGCTGCACATTTTGATTTTCTGATATCCTTTAAATCTCTTAAATCCATGTCACCCGCCTAAGGGATACAAACTTAATAAGAAGAAAAAGCTAAACACTTTCTGCCTGATTTATAAGCATCTGTTTTAAAAGAGAAGGTTGTGATTTGAAAGTGACTGCTTGCTCTTGGGCCTTTGTGACATACATTTACTCCCCTCCAGAAGTTATTTGCATTGCAAACACTTTCTGTCCCCATCCCACATAAAAAGTACGTAATAAGAATCATGGGTTTGGGGTTTTTTTTAACTGTCAGGTGTCACCAGTGGATATCTGGACCTATGGAGAGTGTGTCCTGCCTGGTCCAGCCTCTCCCTGGTTTCCCACAGCTGCTTTAAGAGGAAAACGGCCACTCAGCAAGATGGGCCATAAATGTTGTCATGGTGTTCATCTGTGAGTTAAGTTCTTAGGGAAGGCTCTACTGAGGAAGCTGGACTGTAAGGAGATACTGCAGGAGACAGTGTTCCTCTGTAGAGCTCCAGAGCCCTTTCCGTGCTCCCCCGGGGTTTGCACGTCCTTCTGGGAGCTGACGAGGTAAAAGTTAATAAGAGCAGTTAGCGCCTTGGATCATCAGGCCACGCTGCCTTTGCTGCCCCTTCAAGCCCCTCCACAACAAGTAAACAGATCGGGCTGTAGACTGGAAATGTGTCCTCTGGTACTTCCGCAACACAAACAGTGTGGTAATGGAAAAACAGTCTGTTTATCCTCAGAGTGTTAGCAGATGGCAGCTCCTTCCCGCTCCCACTTTCTGCTGCAAGCCAAACTCCCCGGTGCATCCCCCGAGGCCATTGCTGGAGACAGACATTCTCCAAAGCCCCTCAGCGGGATGTACACCAGGTACAAACAATCCCACACGCTCTTCCCAAGGGCTTGTGCATTGAGTGCGAGGGAAAGGGCACACAGAGGTTATCTGTAGACACATTTACTCTAGGTAGAATATCGCACAGCTGCAACATGCTGCTACAAAATCTGGACTTCTTTACAGTCAGCAAGCAGCTGGCATGTACTTGCCCTGTCCCAGCTGGCATCAAACACCCTCTGGCCCACCCAGGGACCCCAGTTAGCACAGCCAGTCTCCTCTGCCAGTCAAAAGGCAGCTCAGTTTCAGCTGTTTCTGAGAAGAGAAAGACACTAGAAAAGGTGATTATGACCTTCCCTCCACTCCTCTGCTACATCTCCAAAGGCCACAGATGCACGACCTCTTCCCAGCTCAGCTGAGCCAGATGTAAACCCCTCTGGGAACACTCGCTGCCCCTCTCTTGTCAGGGGCTACTGCCAGCCTCAAATCTCTCAGCCAGTCTTTTTGTGGGAACACTTCTCCACTCGGTGCCTTCAACAATTTGTTTTGCTTCAACTTTTCCATCATACATATGTAAGACTTAGATCTACAGTCGATCCATGGGAATTTCTGATTTAATCTCTGGATTCTCAGCATCCTGTGTTGTGAAGGTGGGGATTGATGAGTACCTGAGTTAGAGTCCCCTAGTAAGGTAAAGAGTGAATTACCACAACAAAAAAGATTACTGCCCTACTAACAGCCTTGCTATCCAAATATTCACAGGGATCTCTGACTGTCTTCTTGTTCTCTGACAGAGATCTGAGCAGGAGTTCAAGGAGAGCATGGCTGGATGAGAACTGCAATCTGTGCTTGCAAAGCCCATGCTGCTCTCTGGCCTCACAACTGGACTTAATGTCACATCACTCCAGACATCCCAACTTCTTCCAAGAACAGTAACTCCTTTTACAGTCAAAGGAGGGAAACATGTTTTTATACACAGTGAATCATCTAACTTACTTTAGGTACCTCCTTTAGGAAGAGGTCAGTTGCTACAAAGCTCTTGCAGTGTCCTGCCCAGAAAGTAGGTGCCTGGCTGTGTTGCAAAAAAATACAGCTCTGCACACTTTGCTAGCCAAATCCTGGCTGTCTTGAGTTGGGCATCAAAAATTAATGAATCCTTCAGAAAGGTTATTCTTGTGTTTTCTTCAGCTATGCTGTTGTGCAGTGAAGGTCATCAGTACTTGCAAAGTCCTTACCTCCTCTAAGTAAAGCCACATTAGTTATTATCAGCCAGCACCAGACCTGTTTGGGATACATAATAACCTTTGCACCTTTGGAGCAGCATAATCTGATACTCCTGTGTCCTCAGGCAGCCTGGAGACACAAGGACACCTAGTTAGTTCTGACTCTCGTTTCTTCTCTCCTTGAAGAGAGAAGGCAGCAGAGGCAGTTGTGCCTCTGTCAGCATCAGTGGCAATTTAAACTTCTGTTTTGAGACAATACCAAAGATATACGCACATCTGAAAAGCACCGGAAAACTTAAAATGTTCAGGTAGCTGCTAGCTGCTGGGAAGAACCAGTAGCCTCTTCCCATATTATCTTGCTGTTGCTGCTTATCACCATCTCTTTTCTTTTGGCCTTTCAGAAAAGGAGCAATCAAGACAAGAAGAAAGGTTATGCCACTAGCTATGCAGACAAGAGAAAAGGGCACCAGTAGAGACATGTCTCCAGCTACTTCTCACACTTTTATTTCAGCCATGACAATTTTTCTTTGTACCTTCTGCTCCCCTCTCTGCCTGCAACTGGGATAAGCACTGCCCTTATTCCTGTGGCTGCCTTCCTGCTACACAGTCTTGGTGCTACCACTTAGAGATCTTGTGGAAATTGTGAGTGAAATAAAAGTAATGCCAAGCCCACCTATGTGGTTTACCTAATCCTGACAAGTTACAACAGAATTTGGAGGCTGCATCTTGCTCAAGAGGAAGCGATGACTCCTGTAAACCATGTATATTTCTTCAGAAGGTTTATTTGCCTTTCACTGTCAAAGTCACAATTACTCAGACTATAGCAACAATGTGTCACCCCCTTGGGAATGCACTTCCTCTTGGGTGCTTGGAGAAGCATCCTGCCCTGCTCTCGGCTCCCCACAGCACACCTGACTGTGCTGCAAACCGTCTGTGGCTGTTCTGTCTCAACACCCTGCCAAAGGAAAGCAGCGTCAGATCCCTCACAGGCACATTTTAGATGCGTAATGCTGATATGCTTCATATAACATATCAGCACATTTCAAACATTATTTCTAAAATTTAAGCCTGTGAGTCAAAAAATACCAGAGAATGGAAAGTATCCCACATGCCAAACAAGAACCAGCACACATATGCAAGCTAACAAAGGAAATGGCAACTGACAGTTACACAGCAGGAGCTGGTTTTCCCCAGTCCCCTCTTGTATTCCAATGCTTGTAAAATCCTAAACTCTAGTGGGAAATGCAGAGGGGAAAACCATTATGTCAGTACACAATGGGAGAGAGTGTGTAGTGTATGTAGGGCCAGACTTCGCGAACGCAGATTTGGGCAGGGCTCTCCCCACGTGGCTGTGCCCTTCCAGCCTGCGCAGTGGATGTTTTAGGTGAGGCACAGCGTGCACAGAACTGGCCCCACCGTTTAAGTCCTAAGGTCCATCTGCCACAGCCGAGCAAGCTTGGACAGTGACAGTGAAGTCCTTGGGACTGTCCCAGCACCCGGTACTAACCGGGGCTGACCCTGCTGAGCATCCGAGATGTGACGGGATGGGATGGCAGGGAGGCATTGAACTGCCAGGGGATGGTCCCCACTGAGACTCGAACTCAGGTCCTTGGAATTCTGAGTCCGGAGTGCTCTCCATTATACCACAGGACCGCCCCTAGTGTGTAGTGAGTGTGCATGTTTTTCACAGCATTCAGGTTCACTCCAGACTTTTCACGGAGATTTAGAAACAGCCTGACTTGAACAACTTATGACAGAACTGAAACTCCCTTCAAGGTCTCTCAGATCATAAGATAACTCATTGAGTGTTTCTGAGAACACAAAAAAGTAAAACCTAACTTCCCTCCATGTGGTATGCATACATCCTGATGGCCATCAACTTGCTAACTGCACATGACAGGGTCTGGCTGTCCTGTTCGCAGTTACAGTCTCTAACATCACTTACTAAATAGAACATGAGGGGAGTGTCACAAAGTGTTTATTAAGTTTCCTGGACCCAGGAGGGATGTGTGAGGACAAGACAGGTCTCAGCTTGCTATGCACAGGCTCCAAGAAGAAGACCCGCAGTGTTTCCCCTGCTTTACCACAGCAAGGCTCCCATGAAGAAGCTGCTATATCCAGATGTCAGTGTCCTCCTTAACTTCATACCACTTACAAATGCCAAATGCATTGCCTCCAAACCAGGAGTTTCAGTGTCAGCCTTCATCATTTCTTCAGCTTGTCTGTCACAGTATGGTGCAGCTGAACCATCGACCTCATCACTGGTACTAACTGGGTCATTTATTCCACTACATCAATTTGTTCAGCTGAGTATAGGAAACAGTACATTGAAGGCAGAGAATCCTGTGTGTTTCTTTGCTAACATTTCAAAGTCATGTCAAAACATCGGAGAAGATAGAGTGCACCAGCAGCAGCACACTCCTCAGAGGGTCTCTTGGGGCAGTAGAGATATATACTGACATAAGAACCCAATTCAAATAATTCAAAATGTTTGCATAAACTGAGATGAGATTTTTGTAAATCGATAATTACAAGAGCAAAATTGAAGTAGATCAACAATAGAAGTTCTCTGGATTTTGCCCTAAAAAATCAAGAGAAATCCCTTTCCTTTAAGGGCATGAAGGATGAGTGACTTACTGTAGCCAAGGCTCTGTGGATGGTCAAAGCTCTATGGACATTCACATTTAGCACAGGGAAGATGTGATACTGAGACAAATTCAGAGTAGGACACAAATAGCCATAAAAGATACCAATGTGTTTCTGAGTAAAAAGATTTCCTTTGTCACTTCACAATAACTCATATGAATGAATCCTACAGATCCATTTCATAGAATAACACAGAATAGCTGAAAGTGGGAGCAGCCCCAGTGGTCCCAGCATCTCCTTCAGTATTTACACCATTCATGACTAGCTTCCAGTAGCACTTCATGCCACTAATCGCAACATACTGAGCCCAAAAATTCAGCCAGTTTTCAATCCACTTCACTGTCCATTTAACTAGTTCATATTTCATCAGTTTTTCTATGACTATTTTACAGCAGTCAGTGCTGAAAGCCTTACTGATGTCAAGATAAACAACTTTTACCACTCTTACCTCATCTACCAAGCCAATCCTCTCATCATAGAAGGCTATTAGATTGGTCAAACACAGTTACCCTGTTTCAAATCCATATTAACCTTTCCTAGTTGCCTACTTATCCTTAATATTTGAAAATTACTTCCAGGAATATTCACTGTACCTTCTCCGAGATCAAAGTAAAGTTGACCATTAGTTTCTGGGTTCTGCTCCTTGCTGCTCTTCAAATGATATTTACTTTCTTCCCATTCTTGGGAACCTTCCCCAGCCACCAGGAAAGCGTAAAGACAGTCAAGGTTGGCCTCATGATGATGTCAGCCTTTTCCTTTGGCAGCCAATGTAACTACAGAAGCCTGTCCTATATTGCTTCACACACCTCACTAGATTCAACTGCAGATGGTCTTTGGCTTTTCTAACCTCATCCCTACACCCACAGCATCTCTATATTCCTGCTGGTTCACCTGGTAGTGCTTCTACGTCTTGTACAGTTCATTTCTGTGTCTGAGTTTTGTCAGGAGCTCCTTGGCCATCCATGCAGGCCTCTTGCCATATGTGCTTTATTTTCCACTATTGGTGTGGACCATTCCTGAGCCTGGAGGCCATCCGCCTTGGAAACCAAACAGATCTCCTGGACCTCTCTTCTCTCAAGTGCAGTTTCCCATGGGTTTCTTCCAAGCAGACCCCTGAAGAGGCCAAAGTCTCTTATCCAAAAGCCGGTAGTGATAATGCTGCTTTGGTCCTGCTCCCTCTCAGAATCCTGACCCTCATTATCCCATGATCATTGCAGTTAAGGCAGTCCCAAACCTTCATATCCTTCATAACAGTTCTTCCTTGTTTGTAGGTAAGAGGTCCAGCCCCCATTATCAGATCGTCCATCACCTGTATCAGAAAATTATCATCAATGAACTCCAGAAAATTCCTGGATTCTCATGTGTTGCTGTACTTTCACCCCAGCAGTTTTCAGGTAAACAATTAGCTATGCAACTGTGGAGTAAAAACAATCATAGGAAAACAACAAGAAAAATTATGGATCCACAGATCAGTGAGCTAAGATGAAATGTTTGCAAATTTTAAGGGAGCCTGATGAACTTAGACTGAACCTTGAGTGAATATGTACACAGATTCAAAGACACTTTGAACTAAAAGTTGAAATGGGAATTAGAATTGTTTTTAAAGAAAGAGTAAAGTAGTGAGGTTGGTGATGACCTTCAAAGTTTAGTTTTATTTTCACTAATCCCAGTGGGTTTTATGATAAGAATGCTACAAAAACCAGAATCTGAAATCTTCAACATTATTGAAGACTGACATGTAAGCATGAATGCATTCACTAGATTAAGGACCTTGGCTCCAACAGAAGCTGAGGAAGTAAAATAACAATGTTGCGTATTTCTTGAGTGTTAATCAGCTTCTAGCACCTTGAAGAAAGAAGTAAACACAGTAAGTCTCATTTTACAGTTTAATTCCAATTCCTTCATGTTTAGGGAAAGAGAGGTAGGAAAGTTGAGTGACTTGTAAAAACAGGTATTAGCATGTGAGTGTTACTGGCACTTCATTCAAAGCTCATCTCAGATCACACTCCTCTCTGACTAGGTTTCCAAAAATCCAATTATACCTGGCAGTGCTGATAGTTTTTAACATCTAATTACAGTGGAAGGAATGTGGTACAGTGGATGCATTTTCTTAAGCCTTTGATACCTTGCCTTATAAAATTAGCCTGCAGAAGTGAAATTCAAATTAATTCCAGCCTGGATGAAAACACCAAAATCTAGGAATAGGTTGTATGATGCAAACAGCAGGAAAATAGGAACAGTAATGTCCTGAGCTGAGAGCGGGTCCAGCAGGAAGCCACCAGGACTGGATGAGATAAATTGCACATTGTGTCTACAGGTTACACCCAGTTTGAGGTGACAAAACTGGCAGTGAAGGCAGAGGAAAACACCTCCAAATGTAACCTGTAAGAGTTTGAAATGTGTGGAGTGCATAACGGAAAAGAATCTAAATTGCATTAAAAACACATTGAATATTTAGAGGAGCAGATGTCACAAAGGAAAGGGGCACAAAAAGCAGAAACATCAGCAGGAACTACTAGGTGCTTAATAGCAATATCAGGTAATAAAAGCAGTGTCTTTTGTTAGCATAACAGAATGAAAACGAAACTTAATTTTTTTTATGTTCCCTGTGTAGAAGGCCTATGTTATGGAGAGGGAAAGATGAGAATCCCTTAGTGTGCAGTGAGCATGAGAGACTGCTGACAGCCATCTTTGAGCTGTAATTTCAAAAGAAAGGAATAATCCATACTGACAGAGAAAGGATTAAAGAATGATGTTACAAAACTGAGTAAAATAAAGTATTTGTGATGAAAGTCCCACAAAATGTCCTAATATTAGATTCTGTGATACTGCTAAAACTTTTTCATGGGCTTCCTGGAAACATTCAGAGAGCCAGAAAAAAGTGTACTTATACTCATACGGGAAGGACACTCAAGGAGTTTTTGTTATATGGATAAATATGCATTACTTATTTCTCTGACATAGACTCGATTTGAAGAGAAACTCAGTCCTCACAACTGAGTAGAAGATGAATGCTGGATGGATCCTAAACATAAGATTTTAATTCTATCTAGATAGTGGCCAGCAGAACAAGTTCTTGATGGAAATTGAAGAGCATCTTTCACAACTTTTCAAGAGGAGTGGGCCAACATAACAGCTGTGAATTATGGTCATCTCTGAGGAAGCCATCATCTGCTAAAGAAGGAGGCAAGTGAGCAGCCTTGGGTGGCCAGAGGTCAGTGTTAGGCCCTCCTTTCCCAGGCCTCTCTGGCCTGAGCTTACTGGAATGGCAGTCCATGTGTTGACTTCACTTAGAGAGGGCTGGTGTGACTGGGGGGAGCTGTGAGAACATCTGCAGGCAGCAGTGTGAGACCCTGGTGGCAGCTGGGGAAGGCATGACAAGGAGGAAAGGAGAGGCAGGTTCACGTCAAAGCCTTGCCTCCATCATCGGGAGCATAGCAGGCACTAGAGATGAGATGTAGACCAACGGAAGGAACCGGTCAAATAATTCACAGATCAAACCTGAAAGATGGACAACAAACTAATATTGAAGGTACACACAAAAAGCAGCCATAAAACAGCATTAGAACAGTTGTGAACCTACAGTCTATCTCGGTTTTCCCACCCACTTTCGCAAACAGCTTTCTTCTTCCCAATGCCCTTCTGAAATTCACAGTGCTCAGAGTGTTAGTTGTGTTGCCAGCATTTATCTGGGAAACTGAAATCATGACCTGATTTCCTTTTCACAAACCTTCCTCCACAGCAAAGGTCAGCAAAAACAGTAGTTGATACAGCTGAGATAGGCACAAATTGCAGCTTGGTGCCTTTCATAGACAAAAAAATCAAACACAGAAGCTCACAGGACCCCAAAGTGACTAGCAGAAATATTTGCATCCTGAAAGTTTCTGATTAATAGAAAGACCAGTGAGTAAATTCCACATACTTCACACTAGCAGAAATTTCTTTATCACTTCATTTCCTTTCTGCAGTGAGACATATTGTAATTGTCAAAAGAATGAAAAGAGGAATGGCTTACAGCAACAATGCAAACCTCACAACACAGGTGAAGTAATTTTAAGAATAGATTGGGGAACTTGTGGAATTACACAGGTGGATGGTTTATTACTAATAATATGTCTGTGAAGGAAGGACAAGGGTTATTCTAAGACACTGCTGAAGGCTCTGCAGGCTCTACCCTGCTATGAACTTTGATTAGTTACCTATAAACATCTTGTGGTCTTCAGTGACACTCTCCAGTTATTGTCTTAAAGGGTTAGTATCATGTTATCATGTCAGCTTTGGAGCATGACTGCAACATGAGGAAATATGCCCAAGAGGGACCAGAAAAGTGTCAGAAGGTAGGATTCAGGTTTTCAACAGCATACTAGATTTCACATGGGCATTTTGTACATCCCTGCCAGATGACAATCTCAGTTGATCCATAGAAGACTCTCTGCTTTGGAGGACTCATGCTGGAGTCATTAACCAGCTCTCAAACTTGCACCAACTCTAACGTGTTGATTCTTCAACTAAATATAACATTGGGCTTCCCCCTTCAAACTCATTTACAAAATGCTCAGCTTCTCCTTCCTTTTCTATGCAACCTGTCTGGGATTCTTTCCAACTCTCTCTACCCTCCCTCTTAACCTTGCTTGAACTTTCCTAAAGTAAAAACATATTTTGTGCAAGGGCTTCATCTGGCAACAAAGGATTTTTGCTGTTAAATTTACATTGGGAACTTGTCCCAGACAGCATTGTGAAAAATGTGCTTGGACATTCATTTTGGAGAATTTGATTCTTTGAGGCATTTTGTTTTGCTTTAAATTGTTGGAATAAGGCTGTTTCAGTGATAGGTTATGCCCATTTCAGCTGGGAAAGCAGTGATAGAGAAAACAATATTTTCCCTTTCCTTGGTTGCTCTGTGTTGGGTCTGGGTAAGGGAAGTTGAGCTCCTAAGGCAAGCTGAGCTCCAGGCTTATGGAAGGCAGAGGAGGGCTGGCACAGAACATCCCACTTGCCTGCAATTAGAAGGGACCAGCCTGTATTTCTTGGTTTTGTTATACCAGTAACAAGAAGGGTGAATCCATTAATCTAGCCTTAGTAGGGTGACAGTTAACAATATAACCATTAGTTAAACCTCATTTTTCAGTGTCGATTTTAGCCTAAAGTCACACTCTTGTAACTAACATTTACCACAAAGCAGGGAGAAAAAAGGGATTTTGTTTTGTGATGTCCTAAGACTGCACTAAGTTACACATCTGAAATGAAAATTGTGAATATGGGTTTGTGTGTGAGACTTTGCGTATTAAAACACACTTTTAACCTGGTCCTCTGCTTTTTGCTCCTGCATCAGGTAAGAAAAGAAGATACAAATCTTCTTCTGGAAAGAGACATTGACTAATATGTAGCAACTATTGTAGGTAGTTGGCAGTATGTTTTCTTGCAAAAGCTCAGTGAGTGGTGACTCCAAACACTACACAGCCCTTGTGTAGTGTTGTTCTTTTTCCAAACATGAGCTTTAACCAAGCTTCCCTGAAGTGGTTTGGGGGAGCTCAGAGGAGGTGTTCGGTTCTTAGGCAACTTTGCCAAATTACCCTCCTGTACTGGAGGTGCTGGGAAGTCTGACGGATTCCAGGAGGACACATTTATACTTTTGAGACAGAGTTTGGAAGATACATGGGCACCCTGATGGTAGGGCAGGCCTACTCTCATGTGTCCTTATCCAACAAAGATAAAGAATATGGGGAGAGATCCCTCAAAATAGGTAGAAATGCCACTAGATGTGCAGTGAAACTTCTGCTGGGGCATTAAACAGCTTTGACTAAGGAAGGCAACAAACTAGAAGATAAAATGTAGTTTTGTGAGCACTTGCACACCCTGAACCTGAGCTTATTTTTCTGAATAACTTTTCCCTAACTCTATATTTTTTTCAGATGGAGTCTTAAGCATCATATCTCAACTGTCACATTAAGTCACTTTTTTAGAACAAAAGAATCCATGATTTTGCAAAATTTTATGCAGAAATTATTTCAGTTGTAATCTGAATATGCATTAAAGACTTGTGGCTAGGATTATTCTTAAATCTAACATTTTGGTGTCCAAAGGTGCTTTTATTTTTTAAGTTTATCATAAGATAAATGCTAGCAATATTTGAAAAGTTGTCCGTAGACAACTAGAGGTGGGGCAGGACAGGCAATGATCATGATCAAAGCCTGTGCTGACATACTATGTCTGTATTTTCTGCAAGGAGATACAATTTTAACACTGAAGCAGAAAAACAAGAACCAGTCTCTAAGAAGAAGAGATCAGTCCAAGGACAAGCAACAAATGTGCCTCATATGGATCAGAAAAATCAACAATATTCACCATTAAACTTGCTGAATTTTATGCAAAATTTGCCACTTACTCAAAGTGGACTATTAACAGAAAGTTTGCGTAACAATTTCAATATGATTTATAATAAGAAACTCCATAAAACATTTTTTTGGTCATAAGAAAGATGGAAATGGATAAAAACTCAAGTAGAAGCTACAAAAGCAGCAGCCATTGTATCATTTCCAATTTACACTTTTCATGCAGATCCTTGAACATGACAGGTAATTAAATGATGTTTTTCAAGATTCGCCCACAGTTAAACGATGTATATTGAAAGAAACAGATCTTTTTCTCTCATCAACAATGCATTAGTTCTTCTTTCACTGAGAAAACAGCTATGGACTTGATTAAGAGAGTGTATTATATTCCCCTGTTGTTACTGTTGTCTCATATAAGAGTTATTTGATGTTTGCTACACACAATTGAAAAGCACATATTTCATTAACTCTTTATTTCCTAGCAGAATGTGCTACCTTAGAAATTTCTTAAAGTACAAAGCAAGCAGGTTGTATTTTGGCATAATTTTTACATTGGTATCCTTAGCTGAGAAGCTGATGCTGACTTCAAGGTACACACTAAGTTAATAGAAACAAAGTGGTGGAAATTTGTTTCCAAACAGAAGCATGACTATTTCCTTAAAGCTAATCACTCCCTTGCAGCTGAAAGAATACAACAAAATATGAAAAGATAAGTTATCACTTAAATTTTTGGCCATTAGCCAACATTTCGGTTTTCTTCCTCCACCAAAAAAAAAAATAAATCACAACTGTATCAGGCATTTCATTTCATTAGACTTGAATTTATGTAAATTCTGAATACCTTGAATCTAAAGTGCTTATCCATGTAGTGAAAGAATTTTAAAATATTGTTGCACTATTAAAAATTGTTTTTCTTCAGCAGACTCTCCAACTGGAAATTTTAAGCTCTGTAAGAATACTGCATAACAAAGATCAAAAAGAATGACTGAAGTATCTGTAGGGATCTTCTACATTCTGGTAAGTTACTTTAAAAATTAATTCTTTAATTAGAACAAAGAACTGCTTATAACATAATGCATTCAACCACAGATAAGTTACAAGCTGACAATGCTGTCATTAAAGTAACTCACTCATAAAAACATGTCATGCCAAACAGAAGAACAGGAAAGGGAATTTGCTCCATAGCAACCAGTTTTATTTGACCTTTCAAATTCAGGAGACAAAACTGTCTTACCTTAATACAGCCTTCTTTTGTTGAAAGAACGCCAAATTTTTGGGCTATTTTAATTATTATTAGAGAGCTGAGAATTGCAGAATGTAGTGGGACTTATTTGGATCTAAAGAAATGTCAGATACTGAGATACTTAGCAGTGTTTGTGCACACTTCAGAGGACAAATATTAGAAAATATTCCATATTTTATCTTCAGATTATCATTGTGTCAGATTATTTAAAACTGTTGTACTTACTGTGTTTATTCTTACCTTGAATCCACTAAGGAAAGAATATCTCCCTTGAGTAAACAAGGTCTAAATGCATTAAAATAAGCTGCAAAATATTGAGATTGCAGAGCTTTGGTTTTCTATTGAAGTTAACTACAACTTGGGAGAGTAGGTGATTCATGAACTCATTTAAACTCCCAAAATATCTTTTAGAATATTTAATATTCTCATAATCACTGCTTTAAATAGTGAATATGTGCTTACATATATAATAATTAAACAGCTGTAGAAACATACTTTTAAAAGACAATTGAATGCTGTGCTGAGAATAATACCATTTCTTAAAATGTCCCTTAAAATATTGCCTTTGGGTTTTTTTGCGAGTGGGTGAAATACTGTTTCAGCTTCATAAGAAAGGTAGTCCTTGCTTTTTCAACTGGTCCATGTAGGATGGGAATGGGTACTGTGTCCTATTAACAGTAATACAGTCAACAACTTCTGATTTAGGGTCGTGTAATATCACTTTCTGACCCAGCATCGGAGGGTAGGAGAAACATGCAATGAAGCATTTAATATTCAATTTTTCTCAAACACATCCAGATGTTCTATAGTTTATCAGCAGGAAAACTGAGCTTCATTTTACAGTGTCTCAGATATCCATGTGTGATTATTTGGTTGGCTATTTCTGCAAGGAGATGAGGGGCGCACATTATGCTTCTCCCTCTTGCCATTACACAGGCAGCAACCACTTGAAAGTAAGGGGGATTCCTAAACCATGGAATCTAAAGACAGAAGGGCATAACTATAGTGCTTACAACCTGAAGAGTTGTGCCACATGCCTTGGGTCAGTGCTGAGTTGTGAGTACAAGAAAAGCTGCTCAGGTAAGGGGATGGTGTTGAAACGTGCCATTTCTCCTGGAATAACCTGCTGTGGTCTGGCTGAGACGTGAGGGAGTCAGTCCTGATTTGTGTCACCCCCGTGTCTCACAATTTCTTTCCTCTAAAAGTAAGACTACCACTACTTTGCTTTGTTACAGTTGCAAACTCTGGTTCCACCAAGGGATGTAATAATGAGGAGCCAAAGGTGGAGTTTTACTCTCCCTGCTGTCTCAGCCAGAGGAGGAAGCCCATCCATTGCAGCAGTCTTGGACTCCTTTTTGCTACAAAGTGGTTTACCTCAGACCAACAAACCCATGGCCCATAATTACTTCTAGCACCTTGTTTCCTCCAGACAACATGTTTCTCAAGATCTCTGTGTTGAGAAGTCTGTTCCTTTAACTGTTCTCCAGTTGCCTCTAACTGAACTTCTAACAGCTGATGCTTTACAGCCAGCAGATGTTGCTACTGAGCAGCAGAAAGGCCAACAAATCCCCTTCCTCCAAGCCTGAGAGTGACTTGGAGCTTGGTCTGTGTCTGCAAGTCCAACCCCAAGTGTGGAGCTTGACTCATGTGCAGTTAGACCTGCAAGAAGGAAGCAGGGAATCCTGAACCCATTGAAGCATGAAGAAGGTGAATGAACAGCAAAGCAGGTCTTGGACCAGAAAATTCTCTTCACTATTGGGAATTTTCTGATAGTTTGTGTCTTTAAAATTTGTAACATCACATTAGTGCTAGACTGCTGATTTCAGCTAACACACATCAGCTTTGCACTAGTGTCCAATCAGTACATTTAAGTCTGTCAGATATTCAAAGACAAATGCTATTTAAGGCATTTTGGTAACCATTTTATGCACTTTTTCAAGTAATTCCCCAGAGCAGTGCATGGAGGGTCCATCTGTGAATTGTGCCACTGAGACAGGGAACTTCATGCACAAATTACAGTTACTCTAGAAACCATTCAGAGGGACTTTCTTACCTTTTACTCTTCTAGACTCTCTACATTGTTCTTGTTAGCAATGAGAATGATGATTTGCATAGCAAAGTCATCTTGTCTCCAGTCAGGATCACTGTAGTGCAGGCATTGTGCAGGTAGTTACACTGAGGGAATTTCCAGCTGTTGTGGAAGGGGTCAATACCATAAGGTGGCATCTTCAAAAAGGGAAGTGATTGTGCAAACTCAATGGCTTTAATGTGAACATTGACCTATTTAGCAAATACAGCGTCAGCAGTGAGGAGGGGAGGAGAGGTGAAATTTCCTAGGGAATTTTCTTTTTGTTCATTTTCTATTGCTTATTTCTGCTAAAAAGCCATTGATCTGGCATCTTTTGAGGAGGAACAGGAAACTGACACTGCAATGCAAAAAAAATATTCCTGGAAAACTGAAACTTCAAAATGCAGCTCTGAATTTTTTTTTTTCCTTTCTCATATTAATTCATGCAAAAATTCCCCTAAGTCTCCCTCAGGGGAGTGGAAACAGGGGGGAAAGTCTCATTATCTAACTGCATTGTTGCTTAACCACTTGTCAACTCTCAGGATAGTGTCTGTGGCTCATTATTAGTTCTGTCACTGATGTACAGATTCAGAGGAGAAAGTACATCATTTAACAATGAACTTTGAGTAACTTTGGACTAGGAAGTTCATCTAACTTTACTGTAATGCATGGACAGGAATCCCTTCTGTAGTACTTGCTCTGTCTCCCAGCTAAAGTTCTACCTTGAGAAAACCATGCTCCAGACATGAAGTATAAATCTACTTGAAAATCTGACTCCTCCACATGAATCATGGATTTATAACATTGGAAAGATCTTTCAGTACATCAAGTCCAACCACTGACTGAGCACTGCCAAGTCCACCACTCTACCATGTCACCAAGTGCCACATCTACGTATCTTCTACATAAGTCCAGGGATGGTGACACAACCACTGCCCTGGGCAGCCTGTTCCATTGTCTGACTACATTTTCAATGAAGAAACTTTTCCTAATTTCCAATCTAAACCTCCCCTGGCAAACTTGAGGTCATTTCCTCTTGTCTTGTTACTTGGGAGAAGAGACCAGCCTCTACCTGGCTGCAACCTCCTTTCAGGCAGTTGTAGAGAGCAGTTGATTGCCCCTGAGCCTCCTTTTTTCCAGGCTAAACATCCCCAGTTCTCTCAGTTGCTCCTCAGAAGATTTGTGCTCCAGACCCTTCACCAGCTCTGTTGCCCTTCTCTGGGTGTGTTCCAACATCTCAATGTCCTTCTTGTAGTGAGGGGCCCAGAACTGGACACAGGATTCGAGGTTCGGCTTCACCAGTGCCGAGTACAGAGGTACAATCACTGCCCTGGTCCTGCTGGCCACACTATTGCTGATACAGGCCAGGATGACTATGGCCTTCTTGGCTGCTGTCAACCAGCACCTCCAGGTCCTCTTTCATTCCAGGAAGATTTCCAGCCATTCTACACCAAGCCTATAGTGGTTCATAGCATTGTTTTGATCCCAGTGCAGTACCTGGCACTTGAACCTAATACAATTGGCCTCAGCCCATCAATCCAGCTTGTCCAGACCTGACAGTAGAGCCTTCCTACCCTCCAGTAGATCAACAGTCCCACTCATTCAGTGCCATCTGTGAACTGACTGAGGGTGCCTTCAATACCCTCATCCAGATCATTGATGAAGATGTTAAAAAGAACTGGCCTCAGGACTGAGCCAAGGAACAATACCAGTGACTGGACACCAGCTGGATTTAACTCCATTTCCCACCACTCTCTGGGCCAGTTTTTTATCCAGCGAACAGTGCACCTGTCTAAGCCATTGGCAGCCATTTTCCCATCTGCTGTGGGAAATGGTGAAAAAGTTTTTCATAGAACCATAGAATCAGCTGGGTTGGAAGAGACCTCTGAGATCACCAAGTCCAACCCTTGATCCAACACCACTGTGATTACTAGACCATGGCACTAAGTGCCACATCCAATCACATCTTAAAAACCTCCAGGGGAAAAACACCAAAACAACCCAAGGTAAATAACATCCTCAGCCTTTCCCTCATCCACCAGGCAGGTCACATTGTCATAGAAGGAGATCAGGTTGGGTATTAGAAAAAATTAAATATTAGATAAAAATAGATATTAGATATTAGACTGGATTTCAGAAAAAGGTTCTTCACCTGAAGGGTGGTTGCCTATTGGAACAGGCTCCCCAGGGAAGTGGTCACAGCACCAAGCCTGACAGGTTTCAGGAAGCATTTGGATGATACTCACATGCACATGGTGTGGCTATTGGGGATGGTCCTGCAGGGCCAGGAGTTGGATTTGATGATATTTTTGGGTCCTTTGCAACTCAACATGTTCTGTGATTCTGTAGTGAAGGAATACCTGCCTTTCATAAACCCATGGTGGCTGGCCATGATCCCCTGGTTGTCCTGCACATGCCACATGATGGCACTCGGGATGATCTGCTCTGTGACATTCCCTGGAACTGAGGTCAAGCTGACACCACTGTACTTTCCCGTCAAATTCCAGTCAACTGGGGCCTCCCTGGTGAGTCAGGACTGATGGCAAATGAAGGAAAGTGGCTTGATGACCAACTTGTTTCAGCTACCTCAGTACCCTTGGGTGGATCCCATCTGGTCCCATAGACCTGTGTGTGCCTAAGTGGTGTAGTAGGTTGCTGATCATTTTCTCTTGGATTATGGGTACTTCATTCTGCTGCTCATGAGTGTTTTCCTGTGTACTTGGGAGACTGAGAACCTGGGGAACACCTTGTTTTACTATGATAAACTGAGGCAAAGAAGGCATTGAGTAACTCAGGTTTTTCCTCATACTTTGTCACTGTGTTTCCTTCCATATCCAATAAAGGATGGAAATTCTTCCAAGATCTCCTTTTGCTGCTGATGTATTTATAAAAACATTTTTCATTGTCTTATAGAACTCCCTTCTAGATCTTGCAAGAAAAGTTTTGGCAGAGCTGGTTTTAGTTGTCAATTTCCATCGGGAAATGTCAAAGTTTAAAGTTTTCCTGCAGAAATTAAGGTTTCCTTACCCTCCTGAAACAACCTATCTCCTGCAAGACTGACTGTACACAGGATACAAGAAATATGGATGGACAATAGGATGTATCTCATGGGGTACGTGCAGCAAGTCTCACACAAGTGTTATTTCCATCCATAGATAGAACAGAGATAATGTTTTGTCCATTTTGTAAACAAATGGCCTTGATTATTACATTGCTAAGTGTTGAAGCATATGTTATAGAGAGGTCAAACAGGGAAAATAAATAAACAGATTACATAATTTCTAAAAGGTTAATCTATTTTCTTCACTGTTTAGACATATACAGGTTAGTATCTCTCCAACAACCTTATTTGCTAAATAAGGATATTGATATCCTACTTGAATCATGGGATAAACTAAAACCCAACAGATACATGTATTCAGAGAAAAGCTGACACATTGCATCATGAGATATTACAACCCTTACAGCACCGTTACCAACAATGTTAAGTGTACAACATTTACATTCAATATCTCATTATTTTTTTCTAAATTAGCCAAGGCCTGAGACAAGGGCCTAGTGAAATCCTACAGAAAAAGAACAAGGATTGCTGATGCCACGTCTCCATGGCAGCACAGCTAATTTGGCAGGACAACCCAGTGTACAGAAAGAAAAAGAGGTTATTTACAAAGATATCTTTTATAAAAGGGGCTTTGGGAACAGGAAAATGGTCCCGGGAAAGAAAAAGGGTCAAAGAAACGTTCCAAACCTTTAAAATACATTCTTTAAATGAGTGAGAAAAAATGAATTGAAGAAAAAATTTCTTGAGTCAGTAAGCACACTGAGTTTCATCTTTGTTTGTTGTTGTACAATGCTATAAACCACACTGAATGGCCCAGAATAACATTAGTGGTTCTGTGTATTGTAACCACTTCAATCAAGGCCTTTTGTTTTGAATCACCTGCCCTGCCCACATTGGAGCCCCTTTTATAGCGTGGTCTCAGCACAGAGATCTAATTTAGTTCCACATACAAAAAGAAGCAAGGAAAAAAAATATACCCATCTCTTACTGCTTCTTGCTTAAATTCGCAAGAGAGCAACCGGGACAACAAATGGACTGAAATGCCTAAGATAGTATTTTAAAATTTCCTCAGCCTACAACCCACAAGCTATTTGTAAATGATATTGTTATAGCATTTCTGAAGGATGCTTTTGTCCAGCTGGACACAGGTGAATTGGTTGCCAAGGGGAGTGGGCATGCCTTTTGTGCTCCTGTGAAGAGAAGATGGGGATGAGGAGGGCTCACCCTGAAGCACACAGAGCAGTGGGCACAGGGCACTTACTGGCTCCTGTGAAGAGATGAAGGGGAGAATGGCCTCAGAGTATTCAGTGTGGTTTATCTTCTCTAGCAGAGGGCTCTCTTGATGTTGTAGGTAATGGACTGAGGGTGTGAATCAGCTGAACAAAACTATAATCTTCAGAATATACACTCATGAAACATAAGCATGAGATCCCATTCATAGAACATCATCTGAGCATCCTTGCCTCCACTGAACATCTTTCCTGGAGAAAATTAATTTCTGTCTATAAACTAAAGGAAAAATATTTTCCAAGTAATTTATCTAGGTCTCCTCATTAATTTCAAGTGTAATGTTACTACTTACCAAAGAAACAATCCCACTGGTTTTCAGTCTGCTTGCTACTTTCTACTATGAACAATGATATATTAGAAAATTAACTTGCAGATGAAAGAAAAGAGCAGCCTATAGAAGTTGAATAATGACCTTATTTTAAGATTTTCCCTTGAGTAACCCCCACTGTTGCCTCTTACAAAGGGAGAAAAAATTATACGTGCACATCTTTAATGTCTTTTTTGAATACTGATTAAATGATTAGTGTTTGGGAGAAGTCTGTGCAGATGAAACAACAGCAGCAGGAGTAGCAGCCAGTGATATTAACTAGAGACTACAGTCTGGGAGCTGCTGTTCTGCAGTTCAGAAAAAGAAAAATTAGCAAGCTAGATTATAATTAATAAACTAGAAGCAAATTTAGATAATATGGGGTGGGGTTTGGAAACAAATGATGTTAACAAGTTTAGAAAATGCAGCTTTCTTCCCAAGATAGAAGCAATTACTTATTGCATCTTTGTACCTTATGCACTAATACAACAAAAACATGAGAATATTTAATATCTAATTGCTGACAGGACCAAAGAGATCTTGTTATTGCATTTCACAAGGGGGAGCCTTTCTGCTTTAGCAAATTAATTCCCTGAATCCTCTTTTGCTCCTCTAGCATGAGGTTGTCCTATTCTTGCACTTGGACCTTGCTGAATACTTTTTGGTACTAACTAAGAGTGCCTACAACTGCCCTCTCTGTCGACACATAAAGCCAGGAGAAGGCAACTCTTTCTCTATGGGATGTGTATGCCAGACACAGTCCGGGACAGCCAATAGTGCCTGCTTCAACAACATATTTCATGTATGTCCTTAGACAAGTCTTGTAATTTGCTTTGTTCCTCTCCTCTGAACCCTGTTCTCCTGATGGTCAATAATTGTATAAATATTGCAGAAACTATGTTAAATGTAATGTGATAAATGTCACGTTTTAGTAAAAGCAGTCCTTCTATTTCAGTTTCTTGAGTAGAATGCAGATTTCATGGATCAGAACGCTTGAAAAGTCATATAGCTGTTAATGGGTACATCACTATTCACCTTCCAGAGAACAATCCAGTCATCATTCAGTGATCCTTACTCACACATGTAACAGGGAAAGGGGATAATCCTTTTCTTCTCCCCTCTACATCTTGACCAAAGACAAGGAAGTGTCACAGTCCATGCATGCAGGAAATGAAAGGATTGCTCCTTCTATGAAATACCTCAGAACCACTGCAGTCACTGCCTCATACTCCCCTAAGCTTGCCTTGGAGTTTCATAGACTTCAAGAAGGATACATAGCTCTTTCCAAGAGCAACATTTCCATGTGTGCTCTGCATGGTAGGAAACTTGCTGATGATGTTGTTGCCTTCTGAACTAGGTTACCTTGAACTTCTGAATTACTGTCACCCGCCCTCAGAGTAGGCAAAGAACTTAATTCCCAAGCCTGGACCAGCATTAAGAAAGATCCTATAGCGCTTGTCTTAAGGTGTTTCAGACAATTCACCCTTTAATACCTGCACAGGGAAATTGGAGACTAAAGACTTTGTAACTGGTCTTTTGCTTCACTCTTTGACCTGCTTAATGGAAGGGTTGGGGTGTGTGCTCTCTGTGCTTTTTCAAGAGGCAATCCTAAAACCCAATCAAATCTCAGCTACGTGGTCTGGAGGCAAATTTTCAGTTTCAAATAATTTCAAACTGGATTTTTCAAATGTAGTTACAGATGATCTGTAAATATGACATGAGTAGCTATATCCAAGCTGAGGATCAAGAAGAGGGTGTACGAATTAATGCAATCAGATGTCAATGAACACATTCTCTTGACATGCTCTCTTACTTTGTTAGGGTATCTCCTGTTTTCCTAAAATGGTAAAACTAGCTACCAAATTAAACTACTTATTAACTCTATAGCCTACTTCTATTAGGATATTGTTTTCCATGCCACTGATCATGTCCAACTTACATCCTCAGCAGGACTTGTTTCCAAACACTAATGTAGCACAAAAAGAATATGAAAAGCTAATTAATGAGAGGGCAGAAATTATATATGAAGCACCAGAGAAAGACTCAGCAGATAAAGGTGGGATTTCAGGCTTTGTCATGGGTTTCCCACAAAACCTTGGTAAAAAATTGATTCATGTAAATAGTAATTAAAACAAGGCCAAGGCAAGGACTCAAGTACTGGCCCATGATTGTCTGCACTGTTTAATTGTTAACACACTCTCTCACATGGCTTTGTCCCATGCTGACTTGGTTTCCCCCAGACAATGTCAATCCACAGTTCAGAGGACAGCATGCAGCAGGGACTGCCCCAGTGGGCAGCTTGGATGGAGGAGTTCCCCCTTCCCCGATCTCTGAGGGGGAGTGCTTAGCCATGTGAACACAACCCACACCATGACTGGCCTGAAGGGCCAGAGAATAGGCCCTCTTGGACTTTGTTTTCTTGTGTAGCTGTAGTCATCTTTCCTGCATCGCTTTGTCTGCCTTACTTAGACTGTAAATTCTTTGGAACAAAGCAACCCTTTAATAAGTATTTGAATGATGCCTGAGACAATGAGATGCCAGCCCTTGCTGGGGGTTTCTTTTGCTACTGGAAGTCCTATTAAAGAAAAGAAAAACAAAACAAAACAAACTAACAACAAAAAAGAAGATTATACAGCTCTCAAAACAGCTCTCAGTTATTCTTCTTTTAAATCCATCCATGTCAACAACATATCTTCATCCTACAGTGGGGCAATCCAGCTGTCAGAATTTGCAGTCTCAGAACTGCAGCACATGTTAACTCTCACAGGAACATGCATTTTGTCTGAATATACAACAACAGGGACTGAAAAGACAAGGAAATTGTCCCTGGTGATCTCCCACCACCACCAGAACTATCCTTGTGGCTCAGTGCCTCAACTATGCTACATCATGTAGTTCTCACAGGGCTCTCAGTGGTGGCTTCACGCCACTAGCAGCCTGAAAGGACCCACATGCAGAGAAAAGCTTAAAAGCCTTTGTTTGGGACCAGACTGTTCCTGTTGCTGACCCCAGGTCAGGACAGCAGCATGGTTAGTGTCCTGGTAGAACACCAGTATTAAAAACAGCCATTTGTTATTTGCCTTGAATTGCCTCATACTGCTTCTTCGCCATCCTCACAAATGGTTCATCAAGACACACACCTGGAGGGATGAAGAAATTAGAAGTATAGAGAAAAGGGCTCTGTCACAACTAAAAAGATCAAAAGCAGGTAAGGACTGGCCTCTTCCAGTTTGGCCCTTAGCAACTATTTTTCAGCATCACTGTTATTGACTGTGTCCCCTCAAACTTGCTTGTCTCAGGAGCCCTTAGACTGCCTATTACTCCAGCTACCTTGCTAGAGACACAAAGAGCAGAAAGCTTTTCTTCCTCATTGCCCATTCCTCTTAGGTCTGGCTCTTCCAAACATACATGTCTGGAAATGGGCTCAGTCTCTAGAAGAGTCTTTTGTTCTCGGGAGAAGGCAAGACATAGACGTCATCCTATATATATATCTACCCTGCCCAGGAGGCAGTATTCCTCATCTAGGCCACTGCCTACCCTCTGCAGTACCTGTGCTGGTGGTCATGGGTGGGCACGGCCCTGAGGTGAAGTGGCAACAAGGGACAGTTGCAGGGGCAAACAAGGGCTAAAAGCCTTGCTGGGCAGCAAGAGCCAGTGGCTGTACATCACACATTGAGGAGCAGTACTTGTTGCTCAGTGTAGGCACAAAGGAGATTTTCTATCATGCTTCCAAGAGGAGCAGTTGGGGGTCTTCTGCCCTCCCTGGAACATTTGAGGTACCCTCAGGAGTGAACTCACTGTGCAGTGCAGGTGTGGCACTGTAGAACCTGAAAGCCTTGTTTGTGTTTTTCAGCCAGAGGTGACAGTGCCCCTGGCTATCACTCATCAGCAACAGAGTCAATCAGCTCCAAATAGGAGCTTCTTGGCACTCCCTATTACATCGCTGTTTTCTTGTCATTAATCACATTTAAATGTCAGACTTGCACCTTGTTTGCAAACTCTCTGTTGCACAAATCAGTTTATCTGCACAGGATCTCCCTACAGTCACACAATGGCAAAGTGAATGCAAACAGCCTGTACTTTTTACCTCAGATGCTTTTCTGCCATACTTGAAGTCAGCTGAATAAATCTGAGTTGCCCCAGGAGAGTCTGAAAGGAGTTTTTAAGAGTTGTGTATTGCTCCTGATGTTCAGGTTGCTTTGATACGTTTTCCAAACAAAATAATTTTGTCAGAGAGAGTTTTGCCTAATGTGTGCCAGAAACTTTTAAGCAATGCAACACTATTGCCTTCTATTATCTGATGCTCCAGAGATGAACTTGTTTAGGAGCTCTGTGATCAATCATACAAAATGCTCATCCCCCTAAATTCCCATGAGAAGCTTCCAACTCTGCAATAGCAGATCCCAAGAACAATCCTTGCATGTCAAATCGTGCTTTGACAAAGTCAAATTATCCAACTCCAACATAGCAGCAATAGACCAACAGCCAGAGCTCATGGAAGGACTACATTTTCTTGCTGAGCAATGCTATGTTGGAGCACGCTGGGAGACCAGTGAATTGTGGCACTGAGCCATATTAACCTCTCCCTCTAAAAATTTTGCAGAGGGGAAACTCCAGCTTTTTACAACATGTCAAAACCCAGCAAAGCTTTAAAGGAAAATCCAGAGCACATGTAATCATAAAAGGGATTGAAAAAAAAGTTTTTGGCAGCTGAGGATGGTCAGCTAGGGAGAGGAGCCACTGCTTTTCTTCCTGCCAAGGTGTTCCAGCTTTTTTCTACACATTCCACTCTGTACTATAGCCTCTCTCCTCCACAGACCATACCTGCTCCTCATTCCTTCAAAAGACCAGGTGTACCAGACGCTCACCCCACTTTTTAATACTTTTTGTCAGCACTTGATGAAGAACAAACAATCATGTTTTCGGCATTTCTAAGCTATTTTATACCCAGAAAAAAAGCACCTCTTAGTAGTATAGGATGCACTTAGCACTTCTCACTTTTGCCATTACTGTCATATTCTCTGTTCAAAGCACAATTTACTGTTAAAGTTCCTCTTCACATCTGACATCAAATCTTTCTGCTGCCTGATCTTAACTTTGCCTAATTTCAATAATCTAGGCTAAAACTTTAGTGTGTCCTGTTTGTCTAATTTATCTTGAATAGAATTTTTGCTTTTATTTTCAATACATTTTAGAACAACTGACTAAGTTTCTGAGGAGGTATTTAGGAATATTGTTTTAACCAACAAACAGAGTCTTTCATTTGAAAAGCTTAACTGCTCCTGCTTTGGAGCAGATACTTCAGATCGGGAGACAGGGAATGGAGAGGTAACTAGTTTGTCAGTCTTTCCCACAAAAGCACTGCCCAAAGTTGGTCACCTCCTAGCAATGCAGCAATTTAATTCCTAGTAGAAATTTCTGCAGTGTTAGCATTTACATTCCCCCAAAACTGTGACTGCTCCAACTCAAGCCAAGGATGCTCATCTGGAGGCAGAACAAGACCTTTCTTAGCACTGCAGATCAGCACCAGCTGCAGCTTGAGCATTTGAAATGAGAATGAAGGAAGAAAACTTCTCCCATCTATGCTCCAAACAACACAACTGCCAGGCTCAACCTACCTATAAAAGAGCAGTTTGTAGCCAAACAGGATAAAAATTAGTCCTATGGGTATAAATAAGGAATTTAGGAAGGGGTAAGGAGACTAACATTTTAAGGTGAAGGTGTAGAGACTACTTGGGACAAGGGACCACTGCTGGATGAGAGACTAGTGCTGCATGAGGGAAAACAAGCCCTTATTCTCCACCAGCACAGTAAGAACTGAGACTTTGTCTACACAGATATTATCTGCTCCCAAACTCCTCTTGGGTTGTTCAAGGGCTTGTCCTTGATTACCTGGGATACATGGTGTACCACTGCTAAACAGTGAGAAATCCTTCCAACTTCCCTTGGCCCATGCCAGGAGCTCTCTCTTCAGAGAGAAATGCTGCCATATCAGAAGCTGATGGATGACAGCCAGCAGCCAGGGCTACCTGGAGTTTGTGATCTCTGGCATGCATCAGCCTACATATGGTCTGGAAACAGCTCCCTACACCAGCAAGGAACCCTCTGAAAATTGCTGCAATTGAAAGTCTTCCAAAGTAATCTCTGCTATAACTTTCATATCTCCAAAATAAATTGTAGGATATGTCTCTTCTGTTCCTCATAAGCCATTTTCTTACAGGTTTGCCTAGGCACTTGACCAAACAACTACTCCAAACAATAAAATGTGTATTTAAATCCATCAAAATGACCTCTTTGTTTTGTGAGTCTAGTGTTCATTTAAGAAGAACAGACTTGAAATACCTCAACTCACTTTTTGATGGCCAGGCTTTTCAGTGCGCCATTGCAGTAAAAGGGTACACAACACTGTGGTTTCAGAGCAGCTGGTTGTAAAGGACAAGATCTTCCATATTTTTCCTGTACAGTAGCACAAGACAGACATATGGCAATAATTAAAGTTACACAGGAGTAACTACAGACATGACAGCGGATACCTTAGATAAACTTTCTTGATGTTTGCTGATTTCAGATCAAAATATGTAATAATAAGATTTTTTGGATGAGTCATATGGAGGTAAAAAGTGTTGATCTTATCTCAAAGTCTTTTATGCATTATAGTTAAAAACTGCTTCCCAGTAACACCTCTGTAAACCCCACAAAAGGATGAACTTCGAGGCCTTCCTTTGGTGTTTAACTGTGACAATTATACTGAGCCTATTAAAAATGTCCTTTTTTTATTTAAGTATGACATCTGTTCTCCTACATATGGAAAAATATTTTGTGCAAACATTGGATTTTATAGCCATGTGTGACCTCAGTTTAAACCAGAATGGATGTTCTGATGCCAGGAAATGTCACTTTTCTGAAAGTGGTTGCAGTGGGAAGGGACCTCTGGAGATCATCTGGTCCAATGCCCATGCTAAAGCAGAGTTCTAGGACTCTGTCCAGTCATGTTCTAAATATCTGTAAGTCTGGAGACTCTACAGCCTGTCTGAGCAACCTGTTCCAAGGCTGAGTCAGCCTTCTACTAAAAAAGTGTTTCCAGCGGGTCAGGTGGGATCTCCTGTGATTGTTTTTGTGCCTGTTGCCTCTGCTCCTGTCACTGGGCAGACTGAGGAAAGTCTGGCTTCATTTTCTTTACTTACCCCCTCAGGTATTAATACATATTAATGAGATACCCCTGAGCCTTCTGTTCTCCAGGCTGAACAGTCAACTCTCTCAGTCTTTCCTCATCTGTCAGATGATCCACATTCATTACCATCTTAGTGAACTGGGGGAATGGTGAAGTTCATGTATGTTCATGATTCTTTTGTACTGGAGAGCTCAAATCTGAACCCAGTACTCCAGGAGTGGAATCATAAGTGTTTAAAAGAGGGGGACAATCACCTCTCTTGAGCTGCTGATAATGTTCCTCCTCTTCCATTGTCACGAAAGACAATGATTGGCAGCTGCCACTATTGCTATGACTGATCACGTGGTAGCTAGCATGATATGCTGTCCTGTAGGCTGGCAATCTACAGTCTGGCCATTGGGACATCCCATATGCTAGAGGAGAATGTATGTAATGGGTACATTGAGTAGCCTCCATTTCAATGTACTTGTCGAATACATCTTACCATGGCATAGTGTAGTGATACCATCAGCACAAGTTGTAAGGAGGTGGAGGAACTGAGAATGCAAAATGCTTCTGACTTAGAGTTCTTGGATTCAGTCCTTGCTTTTAGCAGGACAAAAGAAAATTTATTTTTGTTATCATCTTGCTGTGGTCTCCGCCAGCCTTCAGCTATAAGAAGCAATATTTTCCCCCTCCTCATCTCTCCTCTTTGAATGGCCTAAGTGAGGGATGCTGTCAGCAAAAGCTGATGGACTGAAGCTAATGAGAGCCAGGAAGAAAGACTGTGTGATTACAGAAAAAAGAGGTTTTCCTTATTGAGGAAACTATGCCCTTTACATGCATATCTGCAGAAAGGATTTTGTTTGTTAACTGCTGATGTAAGGACAAAGACATCCCCCTAATTCATTCATAAAACACAAGTTGGCAGGATCTGATAGAGAGGCAAAGTCTTCTTTCTGAAACCAGAGAGAAAAGTACAGTATCTTGGAAAGGAAGATTCACTGTGGTTTTCATCTCAGATATTTTTGTATACATCTGGTTGTCCAGCAAATCTGGACTTTGATAAGGGCAGAAAGGAGGACTTACATAGACAAACCTGGCACCAGTGCCCAGCGATGGAGCATGTTCTGGGGTAGCACAAAGCAGGCATAAAGAGGGGAGATTTCAGGATTTTATGAACAGAAAGCAATGGTGGCCCTGGGCTGGCTGTCCAAGATGGCATAAAGGGGAGACATCTCACTTTGTACCCACCAGGGACCCAGCTGTCAAAGCAGTGGCTCCACCACTTCTCATCCTTTCTAGCACAAAAATAAAAGGCTTCTTGGAAATGCAGTAATGGGGGGACCATATTACCCTGGCATGGGACTTCACACATTGAAGTTTATGCTGAATTTGAGCACACAGGTAGCATGTAGCAATGCCAACCAGCAGCATGTCCCACCCTCTTCATCTTGCATGTTGGTTGGTAGGGCATGAATAAAGCCTGTATTAGTTTTGCAAAGTCTCTAGGAGAGGGGGTATTCTTTTATCCAGCTGCACATCCAGATCATCCCTGGAAGCTACTCAATCAACATCTACCCAGTGCACAAACTCCTAAGTGTGGCTCCTACCAGGTAGTTATATCTCAGAGTGCCATGTGAACCTGGGAAGGGAAATTCCCAGTTGACCTGCATTCAGTTGATATCAGGGGGTTTAGCAGAGTTTAGAACTTCCTGGAAAGCATTTCCCATTGTTCTGCAGGGGAGTGAGGCAGCAGAGCTGATGGGAGAGGTGAGAATATAACCCTGCAGTCCCAAGTCCACACCTGGTGGCCATCTGATGATAGGTCCCTCTCAATCTTGTCTTTGCCAATCCCGCTCCAGTGGATACCACAGTAGAGAATGGTGTGTCTGGGAGCACAAGCATGATCCTGGCTGCCAATAAACTGGGCAATGCAGCACCCATGTACACATGGCAATGCCAAGCGAGCCTCCAGGTAAGATTAACAGTGAAAGTCTCAGCTTTGGAAACACCCTGACCATCTAATCAATTCAGTGGAGCACAGAGGCTATTCACTCACAAAAGTCACGGCAGTTTTTCTTTTTCTTTGTGATCACAGAGCAGAGGGGGGAAAAGAGTTAAACAGATTGTGCAGGAAGCTAAAGGATGGCTTGACTGAGATAACAGCCAGGAAAAAAAACACTGGAGAGGCTGAGAGAGGCATAACAGCCATGCTAGTACTTCCCCACCTAGTTTTGTTGAGTGATACCTAACAGAAACTGAGACATGAGTTTGGTCAATCATCCATGCAGGGTGAGCCTGACAATGTTTTTTATAACTACACAAGGTACCTGTCACCAGGATCTGAGCTCAGATAATCACCCCACTGTCCTCCTCCCTTTCCTAGGAGTGTCTCTTACAAAATTGACCAAGAATTTCTGAATTGATTTGAAATCTGATCTCTGTAGCGTGGTGCTGAAAGAACTTCTTCCTTGGGTGTCCATGTTTGAGGGAGCTGGGAAATCTCTTGGAGGTGATTTGATGCCACAAAGTATCACTTCCCTGAAAGGGAAATACTCTGTCCAGATCAGCGATTTTGAGGAACCATCTTGTAGAAGGCAGACAGCTTTTTTTGAGCCTAGCCCAATAGGCCTTCCAACCTATCTTAGTCTCTTGGCATCATACCCCAGGGAATAAGCTGAGGGCTCCCAGTCAAAGACATCCGGAAATCCCAGGTGGCCAAGGACCTTGGGCATTCACAGAACTTCCAGGTGGAGTTTTGTTTTTACATTTTCTAAATGCTGTTACCAGAATTGTTTTGCATTAGTATTTCCCCAGAATTTTGCACTGACAGGAAAGATCAGTACTTTTCCTTTTGGTTTTGAATGGAACAAGATATGTCTACAGTGGAAACTCTGATTTTTGACCTGTGATCGTGGTGCAGTGGGGCTTTCAACTTAAGCAGCCCAGAGTACTGGGCACTGAAAACTCACATCTGTGTGCTGCTTCCATTTGGATTGGTTTCCTCATTAGTTTGCAATGTGGATGTACAGCTCATGTTCAAAGACTCCACTATTCTTCCTTCATTTTCACATACTTTCTTGCCTTTTAGTCTTCTCTCTTCTTATGTGTTGGAAAATGTTCAGAGCAAATAGGCATAAGGTTGGCATTTGGGGACTAGACCTTACACATCTTACTACTCTCCCAATCAACTTCCACAACAGATAGGCAGAGAGATTATGTGGAAAAGTCTTCCAAATACCAATTTTCTGGAAAAGCAACTTTATTTATGATCCTGTTGATATGAGTGGCCCATTCAGTACTACTGTTAGAGAAACGATTTGGTAATTTCCAGCTTGCCTTTCTGTTAGCTTGACAACAGAAGAGTGTTTACCAATTTGACATGGAAATCTCTTCTGCTTGATGCACTTGTGTGCTGCTGTATGTATAATGAGGCACAGGAGAATAAATTGTACTCAGGGTTATATTTATGGCTTCTCTGGCTTGATAAGAATCTCACACTTGCTTTGCACTGAGGTTAATTACTGCTATGGGGAAAGTGTGAGTCAGGAAAGATTGACTGTGAAAACTGTATTATGTCTTCTCATATTCTCTGCACTAGTTCTTTGTACATCATTTGTATGTTTCTGAGAAGTAAAATTACATTTCCTTCTAGAGCTTGTGGGAGTCAGGCCAGAACTTCTGCTTACATCTATAGCTCTCAGCAGAGGCCCCACAGCTGCTGTGGTGGTCCCAGAAGTGCAGCACGGACGATGACCTCGGAAACAGCGGCACAGCGGTAGTGAGCTGCTGGTGCCTGTGCTGCGGTGCTGTGGTTGTGCTGTGTGAGGAGGCACCCCAGTTTCTGCTTCACATCATGGGGTGGGGGATGACGGGCAGAGAAAATATCCTTTTAGTAACCCTCCTTCCATCTGTTTTACCTCAGCACCTAAAAGCTGAAGTCACCAAATGCAGACTACTTGTGCAAGGAAAGCACGTTCCTTCAGGTTGTAAAATAGGAGCATGGGGTTTCTGTTTGTGTAAGATTTGCAAACCAATAAGTCTCAAGATATTATTTTGAGTCTTTTCTCAGAGGAGAGTAAGTTTTTTGAGTATAGAGCAGGAACATTTCTTCTCTCTTAGGTCAATCAAACTAGAATTTCACTGCCCTCACTGCAGATTTTTTTTTTATGACCCACCCTAAAGGTATTCTGGTCTAGGTGTTAAATATAATATCATAGAATTATGAGATGGTTTTTGTTGGGAGGGACCTTTAAAGGGGCATCTAGTCTAACCCCCCTGCAATAAGCAGGGACATCTTCAATTAAATCAGGTTGCTCAGAGTCCAGTCTAGCCTGACCTTGAATGTTTCCAGGGATGGGGCAGCCACCACCTCTCTGGGCAACCCATTCCATAAATAAAACATCTTCATTAGATGTTTTATTTGCCAATACATCAAAAGTTATCACATAGCAACCTACCTTCTGAGAGTAAAACAAATGCTTTCCTATGGAAAGCAAACCCATCCTTCCATGTCACCTGTGTATAAGGCCCCTGTTGCATAGTATCCCTTGCAAACTATGGAACTGAGGGTTAGCACAGGAGAGGCATAATCTCAGTGTCAAATTCTGACCCATGCCTTCAGCAGGAATGGAGACTAGCCAAACATCTCCATTTTTGGTAGGCCCTCCACTCAGGAGGCACCATGTGAGCCTGAGCCTTGTTCCCTGCATCACTGATTGGCAACTTCATGACTGCCCAGTTGCACCACCTGCCTCACAGGCCGAGTCCATGAGTCTGCCTCTCTTCCACCCTTATCCATCACTACATTTTCCAAATCTGATCCTTGCTGGAGAATGGTAGCTATCAGAAAAGAAGCTTCTTGCAGGAGCATCCAAGATGCCCCACTTGCACATGTCACTGCTTTGTGGTGAAAGTGGGAATGCAAGCAATGTGGAAAAAATGGAAAACCCCCTAAAAAATGGAAAAAATTTATCGCTTAAAAATGGTTTTAACATAGCACCAGAGAAGGTGCAATCAAAGACTGACCTTCATGAGCTGGAAGACGGACTAAATGAGTAATTTCATCTATCTTTGATTTGTTTAATATTTTCTTAATAATTTTTAAAAGCCACTCACTGTATTTGTCTTTCTTTCAGGTGCCTGTGCATCCATCTCTTCATTATTGCTTCTGAACTGGAACATAACTGACAAAGATTGCTTTGGAAGAGCCCCAAAAGACCATTATTCATGCTGTGGTTCTGGTTTTTTTCCTGTGTGAGCTGTACCAGAGAATAGTGTTTTCACCCCTGTCCTTGGGTAATATATGAATGAATGTAAGAACTGGAGATGAGAGGAGCAGAAAACATCTTTAAAAATCAGGTCTATAGGCAACCTCTCCCATCCCCTGAAGAAAAACACAGCACAACAGGACTTTCTTTTGGCATAAGGAATAAAGGTGAATGGTAGCCTGTCAACCAAAGAGAGCAGCATGTGTTGGGTTCGTTTCTCCTGCCGGTTTACTTTTAAACTAGCACATGCCCTTAAAAGCAGATATGCAGCCAGAGGTGCATGACTGAAAATCAAATACCAATCAAATCAATCTCCTTGCTAGGATGGTCCTGGTATGCTGGAGTAGAAGTCAATTTTGGAGGTTGTGGAAAGACTGAAAGTCTAGAAAAGAAGAAAGACTTCGTTGCTGTGAATACTCCAGTCCCTGTCTCTGGTAAGGATGAAGCACTCAAATTTGAATCCTTTTCTAGGAGCGGTTTTCTGCTGCAGTTTGGGTTACAATGGTGTAATCTAGAGGGAAGACATAATTTTAATCTGTGGAATACTTTGCATTCTATTGATATCAAAAGCCAAGGACTGTAATAACGATCCACCACACAGAAATGTTTTACATTTGTTCTTCACATAAGCCAATATAGTAACATCCTGTTATTTTGGGCTGTTACTTCAGGTGATATAGTGATGACAGCTGGAAAATTCATTATTAGAATTTATTGACACTTCTCTTCCCCTCTCCACCACCCCCCCNCAGAGCTGTCTGAGGAAGCTTCTCCACTTTGCATTTGCCCATGCAGAAAGCTGACCAACAGAGTGGAATTCTTGCTCCTGTTTAACCCATGAGAAATGGCCCCTTAAGCAAAGGGGATTTCCTTCTGCCTTCAGGCCAGCTCAGACCTCACTGTCAGTGGTACCCACAATATAACTTTTCACAATAAACTAGTTCTTACCATTCATGTAAATGGCCTCTGAGGCAAATTGATGCAATATACCCACAGATGGGGGTTATGTTTCCTCCGTAGGACTAGATTAATCCCTTGTCCTAGTAATATTTGCATTATTCATTTTCTGCAGTAACCAAAAGAGCAGAGACTGGTGGACCTGTGATTCTGTGCTCTAGCCACTTCATTTAACTCTGTGAGGAGGAAGATTTTTGATAGAGGACTGTAAGACCTCTGCTATGGCTACTTTAAAAAAAGGGGTTACTACCCCAAATCCATAATGTGAGCACTGAAAGTCTGGGGTACATTTTGCATGCCTTCCTCACACTGAACTAGACACCCATCAATGAAGGCTGTGTGGGAGTGGGCACCTCCTGTTTACATGGTTGTCAGAGCTGTAATTTTTGTGTGACAGAGCCCCACCTCAGACGGAAATTACCTGAAATACTGAATTATGTGTAGAGGCTCAAAACTTGCCCCCTGTCACCAAACAAATTAAATGACTCACTACCTGGGTTTTACTGAGCTGGCTTCTCAGAGGGCTGCTTTTAGTGCACAAGTCACATTATAAGACACTGAGATCACAGGATCAGACTCTGAGGTCTATCATGTGAAGTCTCCTAGACTAAACCATGAGGTTGTGTAAGTGTGGGACACTCCACTGGTAGAAATGAAATCTCACTGACTTGAACCATCAGAAGAGCTGAGATGACAGCTCTGAGGCAATTAGCACATAATAGTTCAATGGGAGGATTTATAACACAATATTACACCTGGCTATAAATCTGCAGTCATTTTGTTGCTTGGTTGCTTCTTGACACATGCCCAGAAACAGAACTGATGGCCTCTGAGCTGGGCTGGGTACAGCTGGGAAAGGAGGGGTACAGCAGTTCTCAGCCAGACACCATTTTACCTGCTCCAGGAGGCAGACAATGCACAGCAGCATCCCAGACAGCTGGAGGCAGCTCTCACAGGTGCCTTGAGATAGCTACACATACCCAGCAATCTCCCAGGGAGGACATGGGGATGTGCTACCCATTGTACTCCACCCCCTTGCATTGCTGCACACACGTCTGCCCTCAAGAAGGGCAGCAATATTTCTGTAAAACCTGCCTCAGTGGTCCTACATCAGTCAGGGATCCCTATAAACTTTAAAGGCAGCAAATGCCACTCAGATGCCAAGTGTTCGTTTTGATTGGGTTGATTTCCAGCAATGTGGACAACAGATCCCAGCTAAGAAAACCCCTTCCTCATCAACATGTCTGCAGCTCATTTGGGCAATGGCACTCTCCATGCAAGAGAGAAATGTATTATTTCCCAGTCAGTGCCTCCAGGTTTGAGCAGGCCTACAGGCATGGAACACATGCTGAATGTAGCAGCTTTCCCATCCTTTTGGCCTCAAGAAGCATTTCTCTGTGTACTGTTCCCTGGACTCCCAGATCACCTCTAGTCCCCAGTCTCTCCTTGACACCTTCACTGAGAGGACAAAAAGGTGTCATGTCTCCATGACTGAATTGCTGAAATTTCTGGCCCTGCTTTCACTCCCCACTTTGTATGCATGGCCACATCCAAACTACTTCCTTGGAACAGCCTCTGTTAGATACCCTCCTGGGAGACTGGTAGCTGGCACAGATGGTAGAAGGTGTGTAGGCAGACATGGAGTCAGAGCTTTGATTCACGTCCTGCCCCTGCCTGCTGGAGCAGGTGTGGCTGTGGCTCTCTGCTCTCCCAACCTTGGGACTGGTGGAAACATTGTGTGCCATATTCAGGTAGTCTACTGTACTCTCCCCAATAGACTTGGATACTTGGTGTGAGCATCCTAAGTCCAAAAGAGCAATGCCATAGTTGTTTATCCACATAGAGATTACCCTAACATTTCTCCACCATCCACAGGGGATAGGACCAGTAGTTTCACTCAGATGGGTGGACCACCTACAATCCCACAGCTCTCTTACAAGTGGCTTTATGCCCCGATGTATTTTTATGAAAGAAGGAAACAAAATTTAATTAACAAGCAAAATTTTCATCCTTGTCACAACATCTAAAATTTCCAAGAAACATTTTCCCAGAGTCTAAAGAAAAAAATAAAGTGTAAAAGGTTAGAAGCCTGTAAATTTGAGTTTTGACTGTAAGGAGGCCAAAAGCTAGCCAGATTGGAGTAGTTGGGAAGCCCTGCAGCCTTCAGAGAAAACAGCAGAAAGCTCGCATTCCCTCTACTGTATCGGAGCTGCCTTCTGACACTGTTTTCGGGAACTTGCCAGCTCATTTTCTAACTTGTTTGTGAGACATCAACAGCCTCAAATTACAGCAGTCTGAACAACCCAGTAAATATTTACACAGACCTGCTGGTGATGGTTTGAGCTGACATGCGTTACCTTTTGTGTTGGGGGGAGGCTATATTTACAGCCAACCAACTAATGAACATGATCCCAGCCATGGTTTAATACAGATGGCTCTTTCAGCATTTGCGGCTTTCAAGTTACAGAGAGCACAAACTTCAATAGCCTTCGTTAGAAGGCTCTGTCTCAGCTCTCTCTGTTTTGTTTACAACCAGTCTCTCTTTGTGCAGTCAAGGGTTGACTAATGTTCAGCTGTTTGCAGCCAGCAACTCTGTTGTGTAGGACAGGGCTCATTTCTCGTCTTTTTTTTCCTTTCTTTTTTCTTTTCTTTTTTTTTTCTTTTGACACTGATGGCTTTTATTTTGAACTTACAATACATGCAATTTTTGCAACATAAATTCTTTTTCATTTGAGTGGCATTTCTCCAGGCTGTCTCGCAGGGCTGGAGCCTGATGTGGAGTGAGTGTGGAAGGGGACAGGAAGGAATGCCCAGCCATGAAGGATGACTGTGGGACTCAGTGGAGCGCTGGAAGCCATCCCTTCCCACGGCCACCCCTCAGAGACACATTTTATTGAAACCCAGGTCTCACTGGTAGCTCTGGTTAGATTCCAGGCTGCCCTAAGGAAGATGGCAAAGGAGCTTATAGTTCGTGCTATCAATAGTTATTGTAACAGCACACTTTCTATATTTCCTTTATCAGCCATAATCTAAACCATTGGCTGAACGTCCCTCAGTTTTTTGCAGGTCTACATTGAAGAAATATTTTACATAAATGAGGTAGAAAAAATGGAGGATGAGGAAACTAATGAAGGGAATTTAGACTGTTATTCTGACAATTATTTGAAGTGGTTGGCTATGGCAGAAGCACAGATAACTTTTTCTTCTCTGTCATCACACTTATAAACTCCAGACTGTAAGAAGCTCATTGAATCAAGATTACCTGTACTCAGTGAGTCAACACTGCCCAGTAGCAGACAGTCTGACAAATTCTCTGTGGGTAAAATACACTAATTTTAGACCTGACTGCATAATGCCACAGTAGCAAACCTACATTCCTCTAAAACTAAGTGCAGGTGAGGAATTCTGAATGATGAGACATAGTCAGCTTTAGAAAAATCTCTTCTGTAGTGCAAGGATCTTATGCACTGATGGAATTCTATGTGTCAGACAAAATTCCACCTAACCAAAGACAAACTCCCATTTCCAAGTCACTGCACTCATAAGCAGACCTCTCCTGATAGCAGGTCTCATGAAGTACTGAAAATCTATTTGGTCAAATATCTCCCTGGAGGAAGAATAAAGGGACCAGCATCCTAAAAATACCTTGCCTTTGCAAGATTGGCCTTGGAAGTTCCCTCACAAATCTGGTGAACAGATAGGTCAGACAGACCTGTGACTGCATATAGCTGATCTGAATCATTAATGAGAAAGAAGGTCTTCCCTTCAGGAGAGGAAATGGCCAATTCTCAAGTGGACACATTGAACATGTCAACATTTCATTGCTATCATGGGATGGAGGCACCTGATATTCCCAGTGGTGGAGCGGGATGCCATGTTATTGGCAACTGCCCTTCAGGTTTGAAGGAAAGACATCAAAAAGCAGGTGACAGTGGCTGGATTAGGAACTGGATCTCAATTTGCCCTTTCTAATAAAGGTCAGACCTGTTCTTTTAAGCTCCGTGCTGGACTAGACACTAATATGTATACTGAATGTTTTGCACCATCGAGTCACTTCTTGGGATGATTATATAGAATGAGCATTACACTTCCTGGAAAAAGTATCATTTAGTTAATGTTTTCAGAGAAGAAAAGCCTTGGAAATCACAGAGTTACTTAGTAGTCCTTTGACAAAACCTTTGTTACCAGAACACAGTCTGTTAAGACCAGAATTGCTGGCAAATATCCTAAACCAAAATTTTTAGGGGAAATTTTTTTGAAATTACTATATTTTAAGATCTGGAGTTTAAGATTCTGTTAAATTTACAGAAAGGAAAAGGGCTGATTAAAATAAAATATTACCTAATATTGTAAGGAAATTATTTGTCCCAAATAGAGCTGGTTATTTTTTCCCATCTTTGCTTACTCGCAAATGTTCAGCTTCATATTTTCATTTACCTTGGTTAGAAAACATCAGATCTTGAGATCTCTCATGGATTAAGAAGCATGTCTTTGGGCCAGACCTCCTACATCTACATGTGTCTATGTATGAGACTGCCTGCTTCACATTTCCCTCTGCCCTTTGTGTGTTATTTGTCTGCTTCAATTATAAATACTACAGAATAGACAACTTATTTCTGTGTACATCTGTCTGGCACCTGCCAGAATTTTTTCCTTGCCTCTGGATGTTCTTCCACAACAGTGATTATTCAATCATACACAAGAATGAAGTATCTCTGAAAGGAAAATATGTGGTCCTATGAGACCATGTCACCTACGCTCACTTCTGTTTGCTGAAAGAAATTGATTCTCATTGTTAATGAGATGATAATTGTGGCTGCTCATCTGAATTTGGGATGGATGCAGGGATACCCTGGGAGAAGGCCTCAAAATGTTTATGAAAGATTGCATCCAACGAGACATTAGAGTAGATGGGTGCTATGGAGAGAAGAGCAGGACTGTGGTGAGGAGGCAGGGCTACACTGGACGATGCTCTTTCAGTCTTTTTCTCATTCCACTGTTATTTTCCCCTTTTGGCTGATGGTGTAGCTGGTTGAGAACTTCCCACTTCATTTTTCGGAAGTGTCCCAATTTGTGAATTCTCTAATTTGTTTTCTCCCACCTCTGGGATTTGTGATAGAGGTTCAGTGGTCACTCCATAAGACAAAACACTCTTCTTTAGACTCTTCCTGATACAGATTGCTTGTTGGCCACTAAGGCAGGCTGGGGCATGCATGGAAGTGTTCATCCAGGCTGTACCCAGACATGTTACTCAGATGTATTGATTTTAGAATTACTGAATAAACTGTTTGTGATCTGGAAAGTCCCCTCTTAGTCTTTGGGAAGAGCCTTGTGTTACTAGGCAAACAGTTCCTGGCATAAGACCAAGTAGAAATTTCCTGGGTTTGGGCTATTCTAATACATTATTCTTCATATGTCTCTGAAAAGAGGTAAAAGGTCGTAAAGGAGATAATGCAACTCTTGCAAGGACCTGCGCAAGGACCAACCTCAACCAGCAGAAGTCTGCTGTGGAAGCCATAAGCCACTTCTGCTCCCATTCAATTGTTGTTTTGGAGGGGCTGTGACAAACTTGCTGCATTGGGGCTGCTCTGTTAGCCAGGTGTTCTACTAAGATGAAAAGGGGAAGAAATCAGAGTCTAAAACAACCCCAAGAGCACTTCTGAGACAGGTGAAAGCCCAGTCTGTCCCATACAAAGGAAGGCATAAATTCCTGGTGATTTGAGTATCACACTTTTTCCACAAAGAGAATTAAAAGTTTATGGAGGGATACCATAACTCCCACTTATGGTTACAGTTTTTCAGTATGTTATAAAAGTTCGTGGAGTAATCTAGGGTGGAAGAATTCTGCTCATAAGTGTAAACCAAAAAATAACTCATATAAACAATACATTGACCCAAAGATAAAACTCAAGCAAGGGTAGGACAGGGTGTTGATACATATTACCCTATAAATAGTGCAGCAACACTTAAAATTCAAGTATATTTATACATTTTATTTTATTGTTTCACATAATCTCTTCCTTCAGAATCTGGACAGAACTTTTTCCAATTTTTTATCAACTCTTTAATTCATCTTCATCATCATGTACAAAATAAGCCACTGAAGAGGGAACATACTGAACCACAGTGATGACAACTCTGCTTGGCTGAGCTGAAATGGACAACATGCCTGCCCCAGATGGCTTCAAAAAGAATACATTCTGATTAAGGAGGGAGCAGTGGGAATATTTTCCAAGGACATTTGGGTGCCTTTTATAGTTTTATAAGGCAGATGCTGCTCCTTAAAAGCATCTGCCTCACAGACCTTTTTTGCCCTATACTTAGTTGTATAGTAGGGATTAAATGTGTGAAATGGTGACTCTCATGGTTTCGTGTACATGCTAAACCCAGTTTTACCACACTCACAACCAATGATTCCCTTGTTGAAGAGGAGGGGGATGGTTCCTCACCTCACAGAGGATCTGGAAATGAGGAGATGCCTGGCAGGAGTGAGATCTGGTGGGAAGGACTCTCCAGCAGTACTGCACAGCAGCTAAGGTCAATTCATGGACAGGAGAGGGACTGTTGAAAATTCCCCACCACTGCAGCAAGAGCACTGTTACTCATTTTATGAGATCCATTATCTTCTGTACTTGATCAGGCTGTATTTTTAGCCTGAGATTAAGTAACCATCCACCTAGACAACTAGCTAGCTACTGAAATAGGTGGGCATTTAACACCACTACAGTGTCTAGAGAGAGGTCTCCTGTGCAGCCACAAGTACCCTGATGAGATCAATTCCAACACAGAGACCATGTGGCTGAAGCACTTCTTCAGGGGCTGCTTGGTACACTGGCCTTAAAGGAACTTTTAAACAATGATGTAAAGGCAAGTCACAAAATCACAGAATGTCAGAATCACAGAATGTCAGAATCACAGAATGACAGAATCACAGAATTGCAGAATCACAGAATGTGGCAAATTGGAAGGGACTCACAAATATCATGGAGTCCAGCTCATGGCCCTGCATAGGACCATCCCCAAGAGTCACATCATGTGCTTGAGAGAGTCATCTAAATGCTTTTTGAACTCTGTCAGGCTTGGTGTTGTGACCACTTCCCAGGGAACCTGTTCCAGTGTCCAACCACTCTCTGGGTGAAGAAATTTTTTATCATACCCAATCTAAACCTCCTCTGTCTGTCTTATGAAAAGCTTAGTTTCTGCATAGCACAGTGCATCTATAGCTGCACAAAGCACATAAATGCTGTTGTCTCTGTTTTCCTTGGACACATCAACTTTTTGTTGTCCAAAGATTTACACTGCAGAATTATGCCTTGTGAGCCCTGCAGGATCAGGATGCACTGCAGGATGTCAGAGAGAACCAGCTTGCAGCAACAATCTTGGGATAAGCAAGTCTGCAACTCCCTATTTTACAGCCCAAAGCAGCTTACACAGCTCTTACTGGTGATGGAAAAGTGATGTTTGGATCCTCCTTTGGGTGCCAGAGCAGAGTTTAAGGTTGAACCGTCTAAGCGAGGAAACTTCTCATCCCTGGAGATCCTGTGTGCAGCCACCCTCACTGGGGTGACTAGAGACTGTCAAGCAGTGTGAGAGCACCACAGGAGTCAGCATCACAGCACACATAATTTAAGGTTTTAGGAGCCAAGACACTAGGAGTGCAGGGTCACAGCGTGTACCAGTTTGGTAGATGGGTTAAAGATTTTCTTTTCTGCCCACCAAGGCACATTATCTTCCCATTTTCTTGTTTCAGCTGAGAAAATACAGCTTGCAGGGCCCATCATTTGCAGTGCAGCATGCAGCAGCCTTTCATCTCCAGAACATGGCTGCTCTTGCTGAGACTACTAAGAACTCACTGGGAACCAAGACTCAGTGACGACAGCTCCCCGCAGGCACTTGTCAGGCACAGGCACATTGCTGTGTATTTATGGACACCAGTGTGGGTCTCATCTCAGAAAGGACACAGAACTGCTGTGCTGGGGAGGCTAAGTGCTTGGCAGAGTGCATCAGAGAGACCGAAATAGTGTCTGTCAGAGCCCAGCCTCGCTCTGGCCATGCCAATTTAGCAACCATCCCTGTCCTGAACATCAGGTGAACTCACAGAGAGTCTTGTACCCTTGGATTTCAAATAGATTGGCATCATCAACTCTCTCAAAAGAAGAAAGTGCTGTAAATATAATAGTCTTTCTGCACTAAAAGTCACAGAGAAAATCATGAAAGCATCTGTATTTAATCTGCACATCAGTTTGACAAACTGATTAAAAGAAAAAAAGAATCAAACAATATAAAATGAATAACATTACTTTGCCTGAAGAATATTCATGTGATCAAAGAGTGGATGTTTAAGTCAAGTGCAGGGATCAAATGATACCAAATTCCAGAGTATAACTGGCAGCCTGGGACAATCTAGTTTCACTTCTTCAAGTCCTTTCCCAGTCCTACTACCCAGATAGTAGAAAAAGATGTTACTCAGTAAAATAGTAAATTTAGCTGTTTGATCCCACCTGAGAGCTACTGGGTTCATTCCCACTTCTACAGAAACCTCCCATGTGAGTATACATGTTCTATTTGGGCTCTGTAGCTGCTGGAGATGGTGCCTCACTGTAGTGCTTTGCCATGTTTTGGAGAGGCTGCACTGATGTAACACTCCCTGTGCCCTCTGGTACCATCTTCAGTTTCTCTGTGCTATAGACACAACACAGGTCATAGGATGTTTCTGAGAACAAGGCACAGCTCCACAGTGATGATTTTACCCTCAATAATACTGTTTCCTGCTTTTGAAAAAGAGATGTATTTATACTTCTGTGTCATAAAGTGGCTCTTGGATGTTTTCTGAGATAGCTGTTGGCTCCAAAAAGACTGTTTCCTAATGGCTCATTAAAAATGGACACATGAACCTGTGGAAGCTCCGACTATTACTGTGCCAAGGCTGATGGTAGCTTGCAATGGCTACCTATGGCATATGGCACAACTCTGCCCAGAAAAATATTCCTTTCCTTAACACTAACACTTACACATGTACAAATTCCACCTAGAGATGACTAGTCACCTTTCAAACTAAGAGGAACCTGTGACAATTGCTGCCTTCAAGATAGTGGTGAGTGCTGTTGGTAGGACACCTTGCAGCTGCCTGTGGTGGTACTTTGTGGATGCAGAAAGCCTGGAGGTACATTCAGCCTGCTGTGACAGCTGGAGGTTATTTTTTAACTCATGTACAAGGCAAATGTGTTTTCCTTTAACTCTTTTTTTTTTAAGAGTGGGGGTGGAGGTGGGGATGCTTTCTCCATATTTTACTTGATAATTGAATTTGACACACTTGAAGTAAGAAAGTCAATTTATTTTGCAGTTCCATTTCTTATAGGTATACCCCAACCTTATTCTGTCTGCCTCTCATGCACTGTTGTTTTACTGGCCCCTTCTAAGGTAAGGCAGCCTCTGAGGAGTGGATATCAAAATGTGACTGCAAGGAGGTCACAACTTTTCTCTGGTCCTTTCAGTCTTACCTCTCCATAAAATACAACCTCTGATGTTTCCTCCATAAACTCTTTGGGGCAGAAACATGTTCCTTTTCTTTACAGAGCATTGGGCAACACAGGTCCAAAGCCACCTGGGACAGCTGTCTGCAAAACAACACAAATAATGGAGGTTTCACTACCAGGCCAAGAGGACAGAGTTTCCCTCTGATAATTCAGGATCTGTCTGGGGTTGCAGCACCCAGCAAGCAGCTCAAAGCTGTGGATAGTGAGATTAATCTAATTCCCCCTGAAGACAAGAGGACCGCTGCCATGGATGACAGGAGCAGGAATAAGAACTTGCTGAGTCCAGGGGATTCCCTTCACTTCCCTTCCTGGACCTCCCTTGTCTAGGCAGCAGCAGCATATTTTTATGAATTGGAAAAGTCCCAGGGCAGCCCAGTCTCCAGCTTCTGACGTCCACATGGTTCAGTGTACAGCGCAGAGAAGGAAGAGGTCATGGAGGGGAGGGGAGGGTGCTGTGGGCTGCTGACACACAAAACACTGCAAACTTCCATCCGCCTGGGGCTCACCGAAAGGAACTGCTTGAATCAGGAAGTTGGGCAATGCATGAAAACGTGGTTCCCCTCCCTCCATGCGTCTGAATTGTGTTGTCACAACTTTTTATTTTTAAAGTCCTTTGTTTTCGCCCTGCCCTGTCTAATGCACTCCTTCCCCTCCAAGAGAGAAATAGCAAGGCATGTGGGAACTCCAAAACCTTAAAACCACAAGGGCAGGCTAAATTCAGGAAAGTCAGTCATCTCTCTCCTGCAGGATTCAGAGAACAGAGAACCAAACCCCCAGGTGCTGCTTAGGGCCCTTCCTACAGCAGAGCTGCTGTTCCCACCACATATAAGAGCTACTCTTGCCAGGTGCTGTCACAGCTCTTGATCATTAATAACTACAGTAAGCTGTTTCATGCCAGCTTCAAACATTTGTCTTCCATCTGCCCAGGAACAAAAATAGAATCTCTCCCAAGTATCTGGGGTAGCAGGAATAGGGAAGGGCTTGGTCAGAGCTGTAGAAACTAAAAAAAAAAAGTTTTTTTCTCTTAGATTACTCTTGACTGGAGAAATCAGGGATTTCTACCTTAACTTCCTGCTAGCATGACCAGAATAATAACCAATCTTGAGCATGCAAAATGAGAGGCTTCCTCTTCCTCCCTGTCACCACAAGAGTCACAGTGTCTCATAGCTACAAGGGTGAGAAAATTCCCATCTAAAGGTATTTTACAGAAGAGGAAAGACAAGAGGTTGAAAAAGAAAGATAAACCTTAGCCTTCTTGGTTAGTTGTGCCATACTGGATGCCTGTTCATGGAGGAGTGGGGGACAGGATGCTTCCACTCCTGGGAGAAAACTTGGAATAGAAAACTACGAGGAGTAATAGATTGTTTCCAAGAGCATCAGCTGGCAAGGTCTGAAAGTGAACATGGATCTTGTCTCCCTCAAAATACCTTGGAATCTCTCCTACCCGCCTTCCACCCCAGACCTCAGCCCCTGCCCTCTAGAACATCCTGAGCAAACAACTGAGCTTTCCTGTGCAGTGAGTCACGGAATGGAACACAATAGGGAGCACGAAAAATGGATCAGGAAATGTTTCATGTAAGATGGGGGAAGGAGGAAAGCAGGGCAAAAGTGAATGGAAGATAAAAAGAAAAGCATCAAGTAGTCTAGAGAAATTCTTACTCAACTGGAAAGTAGACAGAAGAGCCTGCACAACAATAATAACAAAGAGTAATGGAAATGCAGTAGGGAGCATTGAGATCCTGCAATGAAATGAGAGAGGACAGTGGGAAACCAGCAATAAAATGCTGTGAGGTCATTGTAGGCACAGTGTGAAGGCATTCTGGGCAGATACTGGGTTAGGCAGGCTGAGTAGCTGAGCAATTGCCAGGGTAGCAGGGCAGACAGCCAGCAGGCAGGCAGAGCAGTTCACCAGCTGGTGTGAAGGATTGGGCAGCTTCCTTGGTAGGGAGTTGGCTGAGCACTATGCTTAGCAAGGATTCATATCTTTTTCCGAATGCTTTCAAAAGTAATATTTTCACTTCAGGCAATGATGGATGCTTTCAAAGAAAGGTATCAGAAGCCAGGGAAACAGAACTGTATCCAGCAAAGAAGTCAAAGCATGCTATGTGAAGCTAGCTCTTCTTGTCCATATGTGTTACACAGTTATTTACACCTGCTCAAAGGGGCAGCAAATATTACTAAAATCAAACAGCATTTAATGTACATCCCACTTAGCCATTTTGAGCTGGTACAGATGACAACCCCAGAGGGTGCATAACAGAGGATTAGAAGAACTCTGCTGGTTCCCAAAGCTAAGTCTCCCCAGGACAAGAGTCCTCCAGATGTGCCTGCACATGACACAGGGCCATTTCACGTAGCCAGGAAAAGCAATGACCCATTGAACACCACTTGGTGCTGGCCAAGTGAGCAGTCAGCTGGACAGTGTGCCATTCTGCCCCACACTGCTGTCTCATCCTCCCAAACCACATCTGCCACATCGTGTGTGTCTGTGTGCTTTATCTGCCAGATGTGTCTTGGTTTCCAACAGCAAGACCTTCAGCCACAGCAAATCAGCACTGCATTGCTGAAATCCATGGGCCTAGGGAGCTATTCCAGCTCACCCAGGATGAGGCCTCTGGAGTGCAAACTGCCAAGAGGAAGGGCTGTCTTTGTTCCATACCCATATCCTGATTAGTACACTCTGACCTGACCCCTGACTTGGTATCTAAATGCAGCTGAAGTACAAATAATAATGTTGTTGGATTGGTTATCATCAGTTCACTCAGGGATGCACAGAAGTCTTCTGGACTTTGCCCTTTTGCTTTAAAACAAATAGGTGTCAAGCAGGGATCACTGATAAGGACAGTGTTGCTGCTGCTGTGCTAATGTACAGTGCTGCAATGCAGCCCCAGTCACTGCAGCCCCATCATCACAAAAACCAACTCCCACAATTTCAGTCCCACCACTTGAGTGGCAAAATAAACCCAAGGAAAATGACAACTTGTAGACATTAAAAGCAAAAGTAATTACAGTCCAGGACAGCAAACTTTCCAAATTATCTCTTTCTTATTTATCTTCTTTTCCTAAAATACAAATTTGAAATTACAATTTGTTGAATTTTGTCAAATGACTATATTTGTGGATTTAGACTTTTAAGCCCAGATTTTCTGCATTTTTTTTACCAAGTTTGTATCAAGGTAGGTCCATTGATACACAAATAGCTGCTGTCAGCCTGCACCAGGACAGTTCACATAGTCACCATATCCTTCTGCATAACGCAAGGTGGTACTCACTTTTGCATCCAGACAGTGGCACAGAAACCAGCAAGAGTGTAAACCTAAGGCTGATGACTCTGGCAGTAAGAGGCAAACAACCTCAACTTACTCCCTTTTCCTTCACTCCACCACTGGGATTGTTCTCTTATTGCCAATGGGTCATTCTTCAGCAAACACCCCCACCCCATGGGGAATTTACAACTCGTTGTGCTAAGACCTGTTTCCCTCACTGCTGTTTGGAGTGTGGGCTTTCCACAAGGTCAAAACAGAGGAAAAGGAGGGAAGGGCTAAAGCAAAACTGTGTTCAAGCAATAAATCTGGCTCCATATTGCTCCAAAAGAAGGCATTTGGAACTAGGAGTTGTGGTTCAAGCCCATCTCTAATTCCCTTATAGACAAGTGACACAATCTGATGAGTCTTTCATGCTAAACACCACTCTCAGGGCTTTCACTTAATGGCTTTTCTTTACCCCTCACAGCTCCCTCTCGTCTCTGCAGCTTTTCACTGTGCAGTGCCAGAGCCATAAAGATCATACTATAAAGGGACCCCCCAGCCTGTATCTTGCATATCACGACATCATGATTCAAATGTTACAGTGCTGCAACACAAATGTAACGTCAATGTACATCCCATAACAGACCTTAATCCATCCCAGATTTGGTTCACTGCTCAGTTGTTCAGATCTTCTTGGACCTCACATCGTGTGCCACTGTTTGTGTTCAGCATAAATGAAGCATCAGTGTGGAAATCTCATCAGCACAACAGTATGGTCAGATCAAGAGGAGCTAGCAGGAAACCTCTCTATCTCACATGCCCTGGAGCTCCGTTCAGAAATGTATTGGCTGCAGCCCTTGAGCCCTGCTCAAGAGCACAGTGCTGCTGTGGTTAAATCCTCAGCCTTTGCTGGTGGGTGCCTGGACTTGCATGGGGTGGCCGGGCCAGGCCACCAGACCTCATGGCCTCTAGGAGCTCTCACAGGCTTGGCCTGAGTTGATCCTTCTGCTGCTTCAGCCACCTGCAAGCCCAGGGCTGGAATCATCTCTTGGAGACCAGCAGAGCCTTCCTGGGCACCTGGTGGGCACCCTCTATTCACCTGCCACGTGAGCCCCTTTTCCAATGTGTTGCTAATGTCCTTTTGACATAAGTGAGCTGAGAGCCATTCCCAGGTGAACTCTTTCTCTGGTCCTTACCTCTGTCGTTGGTTGTAGGGAAACTAGTAACAGTCAGTGTATCCTCCTCTGCATTCTCAAGCAGTGTTAATTTTATTGGGAGAAAAACTCTTCCTGGGCAAAATATTACAAAGACAAGATGAACATCAGGTCTATATTAATATTTAAATCAATGAGTATTACAGAGCAAGAAAATAAAATTAAAAAAACAAAACAACAAATCCTCTAAACCATCTTGATCACAGCTGCTGTGAAAGCTTCCTCCTGTCCAAGTATTGATTACTGGAAACATTCCCTGCTCATTACATTCAGTTCTGAACAGGCAAATGCTTTGAAAATACAATAGACTGAACAATTTTTTCTTTCTTTTCTTCATCCTGCTTTTGGGCTAAATGCAGTTTGACAGTTGTTTTTTTTTAATTATACAACTTTAAATCCACTGTATAGCTCTATGTTTCAATATGTGGTTATATTCTTGTCCTTCCTTGCACATTAAGTACCTGAGCAACATGCAATCACTAAGATAAATCCAGAGCAACCATATTATTCTCCGTTGGCTTTGAGATGACACTGTATGTGGTTTGCTCCATCTAACAAGAGAAACAAACTATGCTGAAAACATGCTGAATCAGGGAGACATGTTATTGTTAGCAATAAGAAATTGTGCTGTGGAAATACTGCCTGGAGACCCTCATTCCCTCCTGGTATTTTCTTGCATCCTACACACTTGCATAACTTCTTGTCTCAAAACAATGTAAGTGTGATTCCGAGGGCTCTGGAAGCTTTGGGATAAACATAGGCTTGCTAATGTTGGGTTTGCAAACATCATATAAAGCTGGCAGTTCTTTCACACAAAACTGGGTAACACAAACTAAAGTTTATCTGATGTCAGATATTTTCAGAATAATTACATTTTATTTAAAGCTTAGTTGTCCATGTGATAACCTGATTGTCTGTGTTTAAACATGATGTTCACTTGCAAATAATGCATAGTGAGATCCCCAAAGTGAGCAGTCACACATGTTGGCAGATAGCACTTCGGGTATGGGATGACAGAGGGGGGAAACGCCATCTTTATGAATGAAAAGCCATGAAAACTCTCAATGTATCAATCAAGTACCATTGCCTGGGTTGCTGCAAAAGGAGAACTGCCTGCTACATTGGCAGCAAGGGCTGAAGAGAGTGTTAATGGGCTGCCTGCAACATCTGGTGTGTCATTTAGCATCAGCGTTTGGGTTTACCAAATATTACTTCATGTATGCAATTGCCTGTGGAGAAGGAAGACAGGCAAATGTTCATGGATAATTCCACCTGCTGGCATTGCCTGTCACATTGTTGTGTCTTTCACATTCGTTAGTCATTTCACAGCTTTAGGTCCTCTTGTTTGTGACTTGGTTTCCTAGAGAAATTTAAATTCCTAACCTCTTTGGAACAGAAATTTTGGGTTTCCAGGATTAATCAAAACACTGTATGTTGCTAATAAAATTTAATCTGAGCAATCTGACTATCCAGATGCAGAAATATCAGCTCCCTTGTGGGAGCTCCCACACACTTAGAAGAGCAGCAAAGCTGGAGACAGGTTGGTTGGCTCAAGTGAAGGCCAAGGCCACCAGCTCCAGGGAGAGTGTTACCTTTGGTGTCGTCCATGCCCATATCTGCCATCCAATCAGACCTCTTGACTGGAGCATGCCTTGGTCCAAGAAATGACAGTTTCTGGTCAAGAAACACCAAAGCTGTCTCCACTGCTCTTCTCCAAAGGGAAGTGCCTCTGTTACTTCTTTCAGATATGGGTTTTTATACACCCCTGTGTAGATGGGGAAGCATGTATAGGAAATTAGATATATCACATCCTTGGAGTATTTTAAAGTGTCCTGCCAATTTTTGTTTCCACTGTCCTCTTTTTCCCCTCTAGCAAGAGGATTAATCTCCCTTGCTGCAACCCTGTGAGAACCAACACTCATTTTCCAAAACTGTACCTCAGCCCCAGCTGGGCTTTAACAGCTATCTAAGTAATTGGGACACCAGTTTGCTAGTTCAAAAATAATTATTTTGTGCTGTACAAAAGTTAAAAGTTTCCATTTTCTGAGAAAATTAAAGAAAATAGACAAAGCTGTCTTTAGGCTATGGGCAACGTGGATAGCCTATTGAATGTTACAGAAACTCTTTAAAGGAAAGCATTGTTTCCAACTGAAAACTCAAATGTCCCATTTCAAAAAAGATCACAGAGAATTTTCTTCTCTAAAAACTAGATTCTTCTCTAAAAACAAATGCAGATTAACTGAATTCAAGTTCAGTAATTGGTCCTGACCCCACCTCCCAGCACAACTGCCTCCATGCCTATTTTCTTGTCATCTGAAGCCTTTTTCCACCTCCAGCTCTTGATTATACAATCCACACCCCTAAAATGCATTTCAGGGAGGTTACATCATCAGGATAGGGATACATACATGTTTCGCTGTAGGTCACTCCCAGCTCTGTGATTTACTGCTTGTATCCAACCCCCAGCTCTCTTCAAGGACTCCCAGGCTGATCATGCTGCTATGTTCTGGGCAACTCCTGGTGTCTTCTCTGCCATGATTTTGGTTACCCTTCCTGCTTACCTATTGGGATGAGGCTGCAGGTGCCAGACACAGGGAGCAGGCACCTATGCAATCGTGTGAATGCTGAAGGTCTCCCTTGCAGTTCTCAAGCCCACATGCCAGAGAAAAGGGCCATCTGTGGATTTTGGCACACATTGAGTTCAGGCCTTGATTCCTTTCTGCATGGAGGTTTTTATCTAACCCAATGCAATAAATAACTGTCAGAATAAGCATGGCCATGCAAATGTTACTGTACTCACATTGTAAAAGCTCCCTTTTATGTGGGCACTCTCTGAAAAAAGGCAACCCTTCCTGGCCTTCAGTTATGCTCAGCCCTGCTCTAATCACCCTGTTTCAGATGTGCAGCTTGCTGTGAAAGACAAATGACTGGAGCTATTAAACTCTGTCTTGTTGTGAGTGTGCCCAGCGGTAATATTGCAATGACAGACAGGACGGCAATTCCTGGGGACCGAGGGCCAGGCAAGGATGGCTGCTCTCTGGGAGCACAGCACACCCAGCACCTGAGGCCCAGCCCAGGACACCTTTCAGATGGGTCTGCTGAGGCTGTGCAGGTGTACAAGCAGGAGCGCTCTGGTGCTCATGCCATGCCAGGATGGAGGGGAGCCATGGGAAGAGCCAGGAGGCCCCCATTACTGGAACAACCTCTTCGTTCATGAAGCTGAGTCAGGGTGCAGCCAGCGGCAAGAGGTGGGGAGGGATCCACAGCCTCCCCTGCACCCTGTGGTGTATTGATCACTGCCCCATGAAGGCTCAGGCATGACCTGCATTGAGGCTGGAGAGCCAGGAAGAGTCAGGCAGGCAGGAGATACAGCAGCACATTTCAGCAGCATCTGAATCATATTTTGTGAGGTGGCCACTACCCTATGAGGACAGATTACACTATGACTGCACCACTCTGTGCTCCCTGCACCAGTGGGATGAGTGCCTTGGCAGAAACCCAGGAACACTCAGGGACACCCAATGGTATCAGTGGCATGTCCAGGGTGGGTGTGCAAAGCTGTCAAAGGTATGGGGATGCCTAGTTTCCATTAGATCTCTTTCCATTGTTTCTGAAAAGGTTTGCCTTTCTGAAAAGAAGGCCTTCGGTATTGGCAAGGTGTTAGCTCAGATTCTTGAGCTAGAATAAACAAATGCTGCCAGGAACTATAAATTAAAAGTGATAATTGGAAGAGATATATTGGAGCATGTTTGCCACATACCCACTTGCTCACCTGCTCTTAATTAACACAGCTCAACATCCCAGATTCATCTAGGAAAGGAAAAAAAAAAGATTAAATGTTTTTTTAATCCCCACTCCCAGCCCCCTGCTTGAGACTTGGATACTAATCATGATCCAGCCAGAGTGAACCAAGGGCAGCCACTGTAGCAGGCAGATGCCTCACTCCCGGGCATGCTGAATCACATGCTATCCCCCAACCACATCCCACCGGGCACTGAGAGCACCCTAACCACACCTGAGCCCCTTCTGCTCCCACTGCTAATGCTCGTTTTCTGCCAGGGCTGCAGCCAATGTATGCAACACACAAAGTCCATTCATCTTGGTTTCACCACAGGGACTCATATATTTAATCTGAGGAAGTCCTTGGCCTCTGCAAGTCACGAGTGTCAAGGTTACTCCTGCCACAGAGATGGATGCAGGTGAGCAATCTGTGTGATGGGCCTGAATAAATAAATTAATGGGAGTCTAGTATCCATAAAATAAAGGGAAATAAAATATAGGTTAGCTTTTACAAAGGTCATGGGTTTGCAAGAAGGCAGTCTTCAGAATGGCTATGTGGAACTTAATAAGCACTCAGTAGTGTTTGGAAAAGAAATAAATTGAATCATTTCTGTCCCACTGCAAGTTGAATTGTAAATCTGGATGTGGCAGGATCACAGGATTGCATATGCATTGACCACTAACAGATTTCATTTGTAATCTACTTGAAGGCAGAATCTAACCACTACATTTATTTGTACACCAAATGAGAATTTGCCTTTTGCCAGGCTTTTTTGCAGAAAATAATTTGATATTAAAGAAAAAGGCAAAACATCTCATTTCTTTAGAAAGGGGACTGTTTATATACATAATAAAAGAGAAAATGCAAATGCTTAGGAAAACATATGGATAGATATCAGCAAAAGATAATAGCAGGGATTAAAGATGAAAACTCTGAAAAATATTAATTGGATAATTTCCTCAACAAAAGACACCAAAATGTACCAATATGGGGTGTGCAGGGTGGTAATCATTTGCATTGTGATACAATCATAGTGTCCCAGGAAGGGATTAGAGCTTCGCTGTGTCAGTGCTGCAAAAGCCTATCTTTGTGAGGCAGCTTCAGATCTCCTAATGAAAGGAGCTACGCAGTGATAAATGGCATTATGTGGCTGCAAGGTTATTGTTACCTCAAGGTCACCTTTGTCACTTCCCTCTCACTATCATCATGAAAGCCACTGTCATTAAAACTCAATCATATTAATGACAAGAGAGGTTGTTAACACATAAAATGCATGTTAGAAATCCTTTGCTGGGGTAAAACCAGGATTAAGATTTTAACTTTACAAGATGCTGTGTTTGAACACCATGGAAATGACACACACCCATTGATTCCCTTGAAAGTTTGCCACTGGTGGGTGCACATCTCACACCTGGGACAAGACAGTTTCCCCCAGAGATGCCGTGCCAGCTGTGCTGATCTCCCTCTGCTCTCAGCCTCTAGTCAGCAGGTCATGGGGACTTTGTGCTGTCCCCAGCCTGGTGAGACACTCAGAGGTGAGCACACCTTCAGGGCAGCTGTCCTGGCAGTGTGCATCTCTGGCACAATAGCAGGTGCACAGGGATGCTCAATGGCTTAGCTGTGGCCACTGTCCATCTGCGAACCCCAGGTGGATTCAGTGCGGCAGTCTCCTGTTAGAATTCTCCTCATTGTGCTGCAAACATTTTCCTCTGACTCCCCTTTTCTGCTGAGAAAATTTCTACCTCCTGTTTTCCTGGATCACCCCACATTTGACTATTTCCTGAGGCGTACAGGTCAGATCCTGTGAGAGTTACACCAAGCTGGGTAGTGTTGGAGCAAACAGGGTACAGAGAGAATCCTGCAGCTCAGAGCTGGAGAATGACTGTGTTCTGTCTGGAATGAAAACATTGAGAGCCTTGAAAAAAATTGCAACTAATTAAAATTTAAAATTAGTTGACAATTTGACAGATACTGACACATGGATCTCAAAGCAGGAAGTTATTTTCAGTCATTTGTGTCTGAATGCAGGGGCTGCTTCTCCGTGTAAAATCTGATTAATTGAATGATGGTAATTGAGTCTAGAAAATTAAGGCATTTGTCAACAAATCTCAAGTATTATTTGTTGCACAAATGCAAAGGCCACACAAAGACTGCTAACTGTCACTGATCAATATTCTAGCCACACTTTTGGTACTGAAATGGATGACTAAATGCTTTCTGTCTTAATCTGCTTATGCTGTCAGAACAAGCAGTTTGGAGCAGTTTGTTTTGCTTAAACTCAACAGTCATAAAAATGCATAAGACGAAGACCAGAGGCTGTGGACTAAATTTTCACTCATGAAAATGTTAGTTGCTGACTGAAATCAGGTAAGAATTTAGTCCACTAGAACCAGCTGGACAGAGGAGAAATTGCTGCCCAGTGGTTGCTGTAGGAGTACAAACAGCTTTCACACATTTGAAATACGTATCTCACATTCTTTTCATGAGATAAGAATGCCATTCTTGTGAAAAGGCAGCCTTTGTTAGGGACCCTCACAGGTTTGAGAAAGTTGAGCTACCTCATATGAACACAGCTCTGGACTCTATGGCACCAATTACTTTTGTGGCACTGCAATTTTGAAGGCAGAGGAAGGTGAACTCCAGCTGCATTAGATGCTCCCAAGTGATCCAGCACAACCTCTCCAGAGCAGAGGATACTTACAAGTTTGGAATTAACCAAAGCAAACGTAAGTAAGGGAATGAGAGATGAAGTGTTTTGCCAAGGTCAGCTCCAAAACTAACAATCCTTTGCTTCCCACTACAATTATCACAAATGCAATGAAACAGAATCTAAAATTCAATGTCTGGTCTCATTCCCTCTGCGCTGCTTCCAGTGACTGTTCAGAACCTGCAAAGATTCTGCTGTATTTTTCCTGAAAAGAAAGCAAATAGTAATCTTAATTTTCCCTGTGTGAGAAAAAGCAAAAAGGTATTTTAATGGCCATTGCTAGATTAAAATCTTGAGGTAGTCTTTGTGCTTTTAAAAAAAATGGATGCAGTGATAAGGAGAAGGCATTACACAAAAATACATATTGTCTGCAACTCTCCATCAGAGATGCAAAGTAGCAATACTCAAGTATTACAGATTTCTCAAAAAGAGAAGGTTGTACATATCAAATCAAATACACTGAAACAAAAGGAGTTTAGCAGGAAAGAAAAGGGAAGACAGATCTGTAGTTCAGTGTTTGTGACCAGACTTTGAATAACCTCTGCACACAGTTTCATGACACCATTTCTTCTGCATACACGGAAGAGGAAAAGTGTTTTTTAAAAATGGAACTCAAATGTAATGAAGATCACTGGACCTTTAGGTGGACACATAATATAGATATATATAAGAATATTGCTACTTAATATTTAAAATTATTTGCATTGTAATAGCAGAATTTATGAGTGATACATTCAGCTGTCAGTGCACATAAACCTGTATTGATTAAAATAGTATCTAAAATTCTCTATGGAGGTGCAGTCTTACCCCTGGGGATTAATAACCATTTGAGAGGCATTGATGGCTCAAGGTGCAGTCAAGGACCATTAACCCCACTTTGTCATTAACACCCAGAAAATGTTCTGTACCAGTGTCATTATTGCTGTTATAAACTCTAATGAAAACTAACATAGGGGTATGGATTTTTTGCTATAGTTGATGTATACTCAGTTGGTGTGTACAAAGCATGACCCAAGCATCAAGAGCTTGTCCTGCTTAGGAGCCTCTCAGGTTTGTTTAAACCATTTCTCAGCTTCTCACTTTGCCTTTAATTCACCGAAATCTTCAGCCTCATTTTTCTACTTGAGTCATACCCAAGTGAAAGGAGCATTTGTTAATAGTAGCTAACATCTAAAATAATTTCTTACAACATTGAAGGTAGACACATTTTCAGTATTCTTCTGAAAAAAAAATCTGTTGGGAATTCCTTAGCATATTTCTTTTCAGATGCCCAGGTCTCATTTTAGAAGCTCTTCTGTTTGATTCATCTTACAGAGAGGTGTATATTTTGCTAGCAGGAAGGATAGAGTAGTCACAGCCTGTGAGCAAAATATATACATCTGTAACAGGGAAGGCTAAATTTAAGACATAACGGATGTTTTTTACAAGGCAGGATATAAGCAAACAAACAGAAAAATGGTTCAAAACCAACTACAAATGTTAAAGAGGATGTAACAAATTCCACAGCATTCTTAGCAGCTTATCCCAAGAGAAAAGATGAAGCTTATATATACATAGAGCTATGTGGATGTCTGTGTTAGTGTGTAAATTTAATGTGGGGGGCACTTAGTGTACACATAAGAATAATATTCTATAGAAGTGCCCTTATTAACTGAATAGTTGGAGACTGATTCAGATTTTAGAGAAAACAGCATTCAAACCTCTTTTAGAGGAGCAAATAAATACAGTCACCAAAAAACACCACTTATTGCTGAACTAAATTTGATCTTCATCACTGTATTGCATAATTTAAGTATTAGCCTCTAATCCAGGTTCACACATCAAAGGATTTTACTCTTTTTTAAAGATCAGGATACATCTCTAATGTCTACTTTTAATATTTCATGCTTAGTTTACTATAAGAGAGGAACTGGATCCTTTACTTGGGATTGTATGCATACATCAGTAGGATGCCCCATGATGTTTGCAGAGGGAGAGAGGCAGGTATTTATCATAAATGTTTGCCTGTCCCGCTTGTCCAGCAGTTTGTACCCGCATTATTGTGGAACAACTGGAAAGACTGCTGCTCTCCAGCACTGAGTGCCTGACTTCCTTGGATGTTTCACTGCTCAGAAAAATTATTATCCACAGTCCTTGTCAAATTAGAAGGGAACACAAAGGGAGAGAACAGAGCTACTGTTCAAGCGGCTGCTCTGGGATGCCGTCAGTTCCTCCAATGGTGAGAAATGGAATACACTTTAAAAAATACTAATAGCCACTGATTTTAGAGGGTCTTCAATGTGTTGCAGGATTAAAAATTTAATTGCAAAAAAATAAGGAGAGAAACAAGCAGAGTGAGCTCTATCAGCTGACTGTCACCAAGGCCAAAGCCAAGTGCCACAACGAGAGGGAAAGGAAGTCTCAATGTACCAAGCAGCAGTGCTGGGGAAGAGGGTTGGAGGCAGCTGGCCACCCATAAGCTAAGCATGAGCTGAGAGGAGGGTGGTACCACAAACACCTCACTCAGAGAGGGCATTGTATCTATGACTCAGTGTATGATCATTGTCACCTTCTACCTGGCACAGTGGAGACCACAGCTCAAGGAATGACACCTTGCTGCAGGTGGAGGCAAGGTGGAAGCAAACAAGAGGAACAGTAAGGTAGGAAAGCAAAAATTTACCAAACACAAAAGAATTGGTATCAAAAGAATTGAGTCTGTTTGGTCCAAATCCTTGCCTTCTGATATGCAGAAGTTTGTTTACAGCAGAGTGGTCTGTTGCTCTCCTGCTCCAATGATTCTGCACAAGAAGAAGCTGGCTCAGTTTGTAACCTAGACTCAGACATAATATTTAGGAAAATGTTTGAATCATAAGTGTACACAAGGCTACTTGGATTTTTAACCTTCTGCATTGGCATCTTTTTCAAACAATAGAGATCACATCCTGTCAAGACCAGCTTTCCTCTGGAATGCACCCAGAGCAGAAACATGGACTCCACAATTTATTTGGCTCCTCCACAGTTCCCTGACTTCATGATACAAAACCTAAAGCTCTTTCTCAAGAGTGACAGATGAAGTCTGGTGGCTGTATCAGTGTGAGTATGCTAGATGTAAGCTATAACCTATACATATAAAAGCTATACAAAGGTAAGGCTGAGAATCAGCTACTATTATGCACTGTCAAAAAATGCTCTAAGATTCAAGACATCTGCCTGACTCATAAAGGAAAGATACTGTCCTTCTATCTAAGCTTGATCTTAGCATATAGGCCTATGTGGAATACTGTAGATTAAGTGGTTGCAAATCCATCCCTGGTCAGCAGTAAGGGATGTGCTACAAATCAGACACATTCACTCAGCTTCTCTCCACTGACACTAAGTCAAGAAAACTCTGTCTGGTTTACAGCTCATGGTTTGAAGCAGAGAGAGAGAGAAAAACTGTTCCTAGAAGATAAGTTTCAGTACTAGTGTTATTCAACACAACTTTCTGATTTCCAAAATGATTTGGCTCATGGTCCATATTTGTAGACCTACAAGTTTCCATTCTGTGCCACTTTCCTATTGCCTTAAATACTGTGTTTGATATGGTAGCTGAATTTCAGATTGGCTGATAATGGTGTAGTTTAAACTTACACAATTAGTCTTGCAGTGAATAAATAAGTAATTCACCTACAATAGTTGTAGCTTGTATTTACACAGGTGTCTCTTTCATGGAATAGTGACAAATATGCATGTCATGTGGTCCAGCTATCATGAGTCTGCTTCAGTTTCAGTATTCTATATTCAAGGTCTGGACTAATATTCCTTGGTGTGTGCCAGCAAATTGCCCCCTTCTCATTAAATACTGCAAGACTGTTAGAGATGTGAGAGTGCAGCCCTCTAAATAGTCTTTATATGAGGGCTACCTTTAAAAAAATAAAAATCTGACCTTCCCAAAAGTAAGAAGAAATGTTGCATTCAAGAATATACTCAAGAATTTTAGAATGTGGATATGCAATTAATTTTATATGTATCTTAAGCATATGTCATGGGAATAACTAATCCATCATTTTTAATGGCCTATTTCTTTTCTCCCACAAATACAATTTAGTTACTTTCTCTACATCTAAGATCTTGTGACCTTAAAAAATCCTACACTCTGCCTCAGCTGTTTGCAGTTGTTATTGTTACTTGTATAATTTTTAACATTTATTTCCCTGGGAAATATGGTACTGAGATGAGAAACTTGCTACTCAACATATGCCAGGCACAGAAATTGAACCACAAACATCAAGGAGGTTTTGGGTGGTGTCTGTGGTATCTGTTGAAGGAAGAGAAAATGGACACGATGATCCCAGCACTGTTACTGTTACCCGACCTCAGGTGTCCCCCCTGTGTGGCAGGCAATAAGTACCCAGCTCCTGCACTGTTTACTGATGATCAGGTCGAACTGAGATGAAAAGCAAAGCTCTTTAGGTGACAAAAGTGTTCCAGATTTGAGCCCTGCCTGAGAGCAACACAGAAAGCCCTTCTATAGCTGGGACTTCAGCAGTTCAGAGAGGCAAAATAACGTGCCTTAGTCACCCTGCCAGCCTTGGGCCTAAGGACAGAGTTAGGGTATCCCATCCCATTTATTCAAATGCTTCTGTCACCATTTTTGCCATGTTGCAGCTGGGAGCAACCCCATGAGCCTGATGATGAGCTCCAAAGCTCCTGCCCTACAGACACCGTGTCAGGTTAACTCAGCTGAGCTGCAGACCCACACCCCTGGCTGCAGGATCAGTCAGAGACCCAGAGCAAACAGCAGGAACATCCTGTCTGACTTCTGGGATGCAGTCTGGGCTGCATGAACTGACAGGAAAAGAACAAAAACCAGCTGGAGCTCCTGGCTGAAGGTAGTCCCCAAGCAGAGCTCCACAGCTCTGATCCTGGGAAAGCACTGGCATTGAACTCTCCCAAATGACTGTCTCACTTCAATTCAAATACCAGGTTCTCATTCAGCAAAGTTCTCATACAGTTGGACCTTGATTTATTTGGTTGAGTTATTTGCCTGAAAGGAATAATCTCACATCTTCTAACAGTTGTGATTTCTCTGCTTCATTGATTAAAACACCTCTTTTCTGCTATTTTTTCTCCAGCCACACACCCCACCCCCACTAATTAAATAGCTCCAACCCTCACAGCCCTAAGACTTCAATGGCTCAATAACATCCTGAGTCAATGTGTTGCAAAGCTGCTTTTTAATTCATTCTTCATGCAAATGATATACAATTAGACCTGGTTAATCTGCATTCCTTCTGCAAATGCTATTGTTAATAGGATTTAAGAAAAAAAAACCCTTCAGCTTAACAAATCAATAGCACATACAGGCTATCAGATCAGTTACTCCTTAAACCTTTTGCATGGCCAGACATATGGGGCAAGCAGGCAATGATTATAACAAGGCTTTGCAAGAGTACTTTGTGGTGCTTGGGATGTCTGACTTCAGAAGCTTTCCACCCCATTTTTTCTCCCAGCACTGCGAGTCTACTGAGGTCAGGAAAGTGGAATGAGGATCCCAGAGGAAAAGATCAGACCTTTAGGAACATTTGCTGGCAGTTGCCAAGGGCTGGGGGTTCCCTCAGGTTTTGTTTCTAAACTGAGCTGACTTTTTTGACAAGGGCCAAGTCCTTAGGACAGGTTTTTACCTGTTAGCAAAGACCATTGCTAAAACAGAGTAGAAAAATCACATCCCCTGCTCAGGCATGCTAGGCTGTCATGGAGAGCTGCTGCTTTGTGTCTTGCTAGGAAAATTCTGGACATGCTGACATACATTTGCACGTTTCATTTCCAGTTCAGGCATCCCAGTAAGTCTCTCAAAAGGGAAAATGTCTTTCTTCTCACCCTTGACCCAAGGTGAGACACAGGTGTCCAGGATCTCCAGGAATAGTCGCTACCTTCCTCAGCAGGTGGGGGAGAGCTGCATGGTTTTTCCTTGCAGGTTAGGCACATGGGGAAGGGCTATGCCTGTTACCTGTGAGAAGAGATGCCTTCAGTGGTCCCACAGCCCTTTGGTAGCTTGCAAAACAGCAGGGCTGGACAAGGACTGTCAAGGCAGGAAGGATGTGGGGACTGGAATAAGTTCACTCTCACATAAATATTATTGCCTTTCACTTCAGCATTGAAATGCTCATGTTTTTGCAATGTGGTGAGTTGGTAGAGCTGAGGAATTAAAATTCTCCATCCACAAGGCGTGAGCAAGGTAAGGTACTCAGACCTTCTCCACAATGAATCTCTCCTTTCACTAAGCTTTGGCCCCTCAGTCAATAAGGGCACCAACTGTGATGAGGGCCCCAGTCCATCTGGAACTATTCATTTGGGTCACCAGATGATGACTTTCAATCCCTGCCAAACTTGTCCTGATTTTCACAAGGGACCAGATGCAAATAGGCTCTGAATCCCAAGACAAATCCTCTCTTGTCACAACCACACCAGATACACTTACAGGCATCTCACACGGGGATATTGCAACCTTCTGCAGCCAGAAAATATTACCCCTCATTATGCATATACCTTCCAGTACAAACACGACAACCACTGATGTGCCTTGACAGCTCTCCTCTCTTTCCTTCTCCCCTTATGCAACGATGAGCAATGAGAAGCAGACTCTCGAGGAAAAGTTTGCATGAAAAGTGATAATAAGAAAATATGTCAGAATTCCTGAAAAGCGTTCAGGCAGTGTCAGTCAACAGAACTGCCTGCAGGCTTAAAGAAAGCACAGAGTACTTCTTAGACCTCACAGCCTGGCAACTGCATCTCAATTGCACTGAGAATCTGTGGCCACACAGGACTAGGCTGTTTTCTTTTTCCAGGCAGGAGGTATGCAGGAGACCAGTAGTTAACAGGATGCCACTTTTCATTAATTGGATGGAAAAATGCCTGGCATGCTTTTTTTAATGTTTTCTGCCAGCCTTCAGAGCAGAGGAGAACCTCATCCCACCAGCACCACCCCTCATGAGTTCTAACAGAAGTCCTGCATGTCCCCAGCCAAGGCAGGGCTGGCTCCTGCTGTGTGTGGGCAACCATGAGGTTGTTTGTCTTAGTCCTCTTATCCTGGAAAAGTACGTACTGACAGGATAAGACAAAAGAATAGGAAGAAGACACACGGTGGTGGGGTTTGTACAGCTCCAGCGAGAAAAAAATAGTAACTCTTCATCCTCCAGCCTTGGTATCATCATGTTAACCACACCATATTACTTCTCAACAGACTTCAAGGCTTTCTCACTCCTCCCTGCCATCCCTTTGTCCAATCTCTCTCTTTCTTTCACTATCCATGCCTGCAAGAAATGCATGGTGATTCACTGGATGTTTGACATAGCCATGGAGTGTCAGAAGTCTCCTGGCATGGATGCTGTTTTAAAGTGAACTGTGGTGGAACTGCAGTGCCCTCAGGCACAGCATCTGGCATTACATTTGCTAGTGCAACTCAATCAGGCCTTCTTCTATTACGTTACAAAGAAGAAATCATAGCAAAATCATGACTAGCAGAATCTGTGAGCCTAACAGTGTCCTGTCTGTATATGGCCCTGCACTCTCCCTTGGAGTTAGAAGAGTGCTAATGACAATTGTATTGATGCACATCATTATAACAACTAGTCCTCTCCTGATCACAAAGGACCTGGTCTGATTACAAACGCTAAGTGCCAACCCCAAGCAAACCCTCTAAAACCAATTCAATAACCCTGATTTTCCGTGATGAAAGTGGCTGCAGTATTTGACCCCAAAGTCCTTTTTTGCTCTTCCTGTTGAAGATCCTCTAGAACTTTGAACATTGAAACAAAGCAATAATGTCTGAAGACATATTAAAAGGGGCCAGACTCTCTAAGCAGCACTAATGCAGAGCTCAGGGAGCAGTGCCTATGCTGCCCAGCAGCACCCAGGTTATGTAGGTGTTCATATTTCTTGGGGCACCTTAAGATAGACGAGCTTTTTTCAAGCTGGCACTGCTCTCTCCCACTGCTCCGGGGCAGGAGGAGCTCTGTTTCTTGTATGAAAACTCCTTCTGCAATGATGTCCTTTTTGTTCCATGTTTCTACAGCAGCAAGTGAAGGGGGTCTCACATCACTGTAGTCAGTGAGAAGTGTGGCCTCACTGCCTATTGAAACATGTCTGTATTCTCTAGGTGAAAAGAAAGAAAAATCTCTTCAAGATCTCTCTACCTGTTACCGGCTTTGTTACAGGCTATTCTACTTAGGCTTTTGAGTTTACCAGTATTACATCTGTGCAATTTCAACCCATGATTGTTAGAGATGATGCTTTTCTCTCTCTTGATGGATAATGCCAGATAAGTATTTTAATTAAGATCATTCAAATGAGTCACATCACCAAAGCAGAAGAGAAAAATATGTGTACAATAATCAGTGTGGTTCACTAATGATCAAAACCTGTTCAGAGACTCATTTGAAATAAGAGGCTTCTATTTCACAAACTATTCTAATTATCAGAGGTCTGCAAATTGGGCCTCACTATCCCAATTTCTTCTAGTTTTGGCTATTTATGCATTAAATATATTGAGGTCCTTTTTCTTCTTTGCAGCTTCCTGCACTGATCTTCCTTGGCTTGGGTCCATTTTTATTCTTTATTCTTATTCTTTTCTTCTTTTCTTTTTTCATCCAAACATTTCCATCTCCTTGAAGTTAAGGCAACTACTCACATAAACAGCAGCTCCAAGTGTGGGTGTTACATTGACAGCCTGACAATATATTCAGGCAATTCTAGCAAATTCTATCTGCATTTTCAGTAGGAACAGCTTTCATTATTGTGATCATATTAGATATTTAAGTAAATACTGAAAAAAACCCATTAGAAACAAACCTACCTTGGGAACATTATGCTTTTCGTCTCTAGTTCTATGTAGGATTCTTCAGAACAAAAAGCGAACAAAAAATAGATTTTCCACCTTGGAAGGACTGGCATTTGTTTTCTCTATCCCATTCACTTACACTTCTTGCATTTTTTTCTGAGGCTGGGCTGGGCTGCCTGTTGCAGTGAAGGTGACATGTATGGCATCACAAAGTGGTTCAATGATCCCCTGTGACACCCACAATCCTGCTGCAGGCTCTGGGTACTCTCTTCAGTTCTGAGCATTGCTCTTCCTCCATGACTTGCAGCCCTCATGGTCACAAAACTTACTGATCTCCATGGGATTCTTTTCTTCTACTGAAAAAAAAAAAGCAAAAAAAGAAAAGCAGAATATCTGGCCCCAGTAGTGACAAAATAGATCACAAGCTAAAGTATGGGAGGCCTAGGAATAGATCATTAGAGGAAACCAATCTTGGAGCCAGCAGTGACCTGAAATCGCTCTTGCATGGGAATGTCTCCCCCAGCCCATCTACTGCAATGTGTCCTCCACGCATGTCATCAGCTCTGTCACTTTCCTGCAGGGAATTACTAATGGGTTGGGATCTTTTCTTCTCCCCCCTCTGCCCTTTCAAACTGGTCACGGCCATCCTCATAAATCTGCCAGGATGCTGACAGCCAAACTGCAGCTCACAGGGGCTCAGGGGACTTTGAGTGATATTCCTTCTGTTTCAGCTCTTTCCAAGACAGCCATTGATTTAGGAGGTTGTTTCCCTTTACATGTTTGAATAAAACAATAACAATAATAAAAAGAAAAAGCAACACAGGGACAGGAAAAAGGTAATACGAAAGATAGTGGCACCATGATTTTCTGTCCTGAAGTGACTACAAGTGCAGGATGTGTCCCTGGAGAAACAGGTTTTCCAGGCAGTGAAAGGAGGAAACAAAGAGCAGAAAAAAAAATGGACCAGAGAACTCGACTATTTGCCTGTGTATTTGATAGAGTGCCACACATGCTTTATCTCTACCCAATGTCTTGTTAGTGAAAAGCCATTTATTTATTTTAGAACATGTTGATAATGAATGCTCCTAGCAGATAACATAGTCTCAAACCAAAACAAGGTTTTCTGTTAACTCTAATCCCGTTGGTTTTATTTCAGCAAAGACTATCTGTAGTATTCTTTTACTTTCTTTACAAGTGAGCTGCTGCCAACCTTAATCACTGGCTCCCACCAGACTTTATTTCTATTATCTAGCTGATTCTAAACGACCTTGTCTTCAGCATTGAAAAGCAGCTTGATGCTATCTGAGGGACCACGGAAAGCCTACACACATAAAGGCAGGCTGAGCAGGAGCCGTGTGTGCCACTAAGGGCTCACTCATCACATGAAAGCAGCCTGGAAATCAGTATATAGATCTCTGGTTCTGATGTGGGTATAGGAGATCACTGCTGCATCATTCATAGTAAATATTGTGATGGATGAATTTCCAAAGGCTGAAAGATTATGTGTGGGTGAATTCTCACATGCTGGCCCCTATCCAAGTGTCTTCTGAGGCTGCAGAACTGGAATGATAACCTTTTGGAAATACACACTTCAAGAGTACATGGGTTCTTTAGCAATTATCCACACTTTAACAACAGGAGTTGCACAAAGAAAGTAAGTTGAAATTGAGCATTTCTAGGCATAAAACTAGCTGGTAGCATTGCAAATGTATGAGGAGATTCATATTTAAAATACTAATATCAGGTATCATAACCGCTTTAGAAAGGCTTGAATAGACAACAGAAAATGGGAAAAGAAAGATCCTCTATTTGACAAAATGTAGTTTCCCATGCCAGTAAGTGAATAATCTTACATTATAAGAGATAAAGCAAAAGTGGAGCTGTTTGATGACTCTTGATAATCAGTTTGGACAGGTGATGAGAAAATTAGTTTTGTATGTATCTATCTGTAACGTGTGAACATATGGGACAATCTGAATGAACAGAACAAGGTTCTTAGGACAGTGATTCTAAAACAACCTTTACATTTTTAAGTGGAAATTTTCTGAGTCAGATATTAATTAATTTAACAGGGGGGAATTCTTTTCTGGAGCTCCTCTTGACAGAAGAGAACTGGGAACTAGAGAGATTGTTTAGACAAAAGCAATAGTGACTTAGTTGCCCTTGTTCTATGCAAACATGAAGTATAAAAAAAAGAATATGGAAACTTGATACTTTAAAGGGAACATTTCTCAACATTGCCAATGGTTATGAGCCTGGCTGAACCAGAGAAAGAATAGAAACAGAAAATTGTTAAAAATAATCGGGAAACACTTGAGGATATTGGTTCCAGAAACTGCAGTAAACAGAGAAGGTTCTACTGCTTAAAACCCCCAACATTTCAGAAGGGAAGTGAAAGCAGATAAAGATAGACTTGCATGTAAACTAGCTACATATAAATTATAGTCTAGAAATCGCAAAAAGTTATTAAGGAAGCAAACTAAATCTATCCCAGTTGGGAGTTTGGGGAAGAAAAACATTTAAACACAAATTTAAAAGATGGGACCCTCAAACCAGAGAAGTAACTCCATAAAAGACTTGAACAGTGAGCTCTGTAACCAACTGAACATCTGTTCCCATTGCAGGACTGCAGAAAGAGCACTCAAGGAGACTTTTAGACCTCTAAAACTATGAGGGCAGATCTGCTACATATTTGCCACTGTTTCCACTTCTGATGTACTTATTTCAGAGAGACAGGTAAACTGAAGAGGCTTCACAAAAACTATGAGTAGTTAGGAATTTGGGAAACTTGTTTTAATGCGAAGGACTATTTAAACAAGTCATTTAGGCAGAGGGGAAGTGACAACTGATTTCTCTGTTTCATCAGCAGTTACAGATACCTGCAATATGAAAAGCCAGAGTGATAATCATGACCGTTTAGACCTAATACTCCAACCAGTGGCTTCAATATGAATCTGTGGTGCAACTGCAAACAGTGCTAACTGAGGTGGAGTTTCTTCACTGCATGTTTTTTAATCAAACCTGGACATTTTTTCCAAGGGGTAAGAGAGAAGTCACTACTATTCAGAAGGCACTGGACTGCATTTCAGAAGATACAGGTGGAACTTTGCATATAGGAGTGAGTCACAGACACCACATTTCTTCAGTTTGAATGTGACAGTGTGAGAACCAACTGTTTTTCCAACTGAACTGCAAGGTCTTTTAGGCAGGTTCTATCCCGTGGTGTAGTGGAGAGCACTCCGGTCTCCAAATCCCAAGGTCGTGAGTTCGTGTCTCAGTGTACGGACCATCCCTGGCAGTTCAATGCCTCCCTGCCATCCGATCCTGTCACATCTCGGATGTGAAGCAGGGTCAGCCCCGGTTAGTACCGGGTGCTGTAGATAGTCCTAAGGACTTCACTGTCACTGTCCAAGCTTGCTCGGCCGTGGCAAATGAACCTTAGGACTTAAACGGTGGGGCCAGTTCTGCACACGCTGTGCCTCACCTAAAAAATCCACTTTGCAGGCTCGAAGGGCACACCCACGTGGGGAGTGCACTTCCCAAATCTTCGTTCGCGAAGATTGGCCATTATTATTTATTATTATTATTATTATTATTATTTATCTTTGAATACGTGCAGAAGATAGTTCAGGGAGGTCCTGGGCTCCACTGGGCTCACTCCAGGAAATACAATAAACCATCCTTCCATTTATGCACCCACTCCACTGCAGAGGTGGGAAAAGCCACCTCTTCTGCAGTTGCAAAAGTCTTTGCACAGGCTTAGAAGTGTGACTTCTGAGGAAGCCAGTTTCCTGCAAATGCCTTGCACAGCACAAAAATAGACAGGTAACAGTTCCCACTGACTCAGGAAGTCCCATGCTAAGTGGCAATGAATGCAAACTCCCTTTCCCCATGGATATATACACACACGTGCACACACTGAACACTTTCAACAAGTTCTCCTGAGAGAGAAATTCATCTCTCCTGAGATGCAAAATCCGTCATATTTTTCAGTGTATTGTCTGCTTTGCAATGGTTTTACTCAACTTACACCACAGTAGCACAGGCTGCCCTTTGCAGCAGAGGGATGTTGGGCTAGGGATGGCTGTCAGGGCCAGATAGCCCCACAGTTAAAGTTCAGCACGAGTATGGCATAGAAAGTATGGGGCTGAGGGCAGGCCAGCTGCAGCACAATCCCAAGCACAAGCTGTTTATTAGGGCGAGTGAGCATAAAGCACTCCAGAAGGGCAAGATTCAGTGTTCTTGCTTTTGATCCTATTATCATATGACAACATGATTAAAGACAGGGTAAAGGCAAGGCCCTCATGGAAGAAGCACAGGGGTGTCAAACCACTAATGGAAACTGTCACGGAGGAGACGGAAAGTTTAAAGAAAACATGGCCCTCTCTCCCCCCAGGGCAGGGAGCGAGGGGGATCCCAGTGCCAGCAGAGGCTGCACACAAAGGCAGAGCAATAAAAACAAGAACATAGGACAGAACTTAGAAAAGTAAATGTGGTGTCAGCTCCTCCTTTGTCATCTCTGTGTCCTGGGAAACCAGACGACAGCAAAGATTGGCTACATGGCCCTTCCAGACACATCCCTTGCACACAGTCCTTATTTCCCCAGGACCTAAACTCCTTTTAGTTTCCTTTTTAAGTCTTCAAGCCCACACTTCAACCTAAGCTCCTCCACCTCCCTGTATAGAAGAATGGCCATGCACAAGACTGGTTTGGAGCCACTCAGTGTGCAACAGGTGATACTCTCTGATGCAGGGCTCCAAGTGCAATGCCCCTTACCACATGGCATGGGGCTGCGCTGTAAGGACAGAGCAGGATGTGGGGTTTCAAGCTACAGTCAGTGTATGGTTGCAAAGTAGACCAGGACAGGCACACCGTAAATCTTCCCTCATTTCCCACATCAGACCTATCATGGAGGCACCTACTTCCCATGATTCCTCTCCCCTCTATTGTGCCTATGCACATCCTTGATCACTAACTAGAACTCATCCCCTCCAGTGGCAAGTATAAGGCCATGCAACACCAGACTTCACCCAAACGCAGAGGTGCTGAGCATGGGGTGCTGGTCCCAGGCCCTTGCTGTGCATGGGGAAAATGGGCTGCAGGTTGTCACTTAGCATATATGGGTTGCCAGCTCAGCAGCAGGATGGGAGGAGAGGACATTGGCTGGTTAATACTGAAAATAAGGCACTTAAAATCCCAAGAACAGTGAGCTTAGAGTGTTAGGAGAAGCATTAGAGGGGAAACAGTACCATTAAAATGTGTAAATTAACTACTTAGTAAAGTGCCCATCTTCTCTTTCAGTGTAACATCTCTATGATGCCTCTCTCCTTTTTCATCTCCTGTTCCCTCTGATTCCTTTCTTTGGCTCTCCAACAGCTCATTTTCCTCCTTTCTTTTCCTTTCATGTTCAGATCCCTTTCCTATATCTCACCATCCTCTTTCCCCTTTCTGTCCCACCTTTGGCTTCATCCTTTGCCTAAAACACCAGATAGATTTTGTAACTTTCTGATGTTGCCATAATTGCTAACAATGAGGCTGCAAAGACTTGGATAATTTATTCTTCCTGGCTATGGCTTCAGACAACTGAAGTATAGGAAATCACTGGAGGTTACAGGGAAAAGACCATCACAGTGGGGGGGAATGTCAGCCATGTTTTTGCTGCCCAAGACCGCAAGGGAGCCAGATCTCTGCAAGGCAGTTAGCAGGACTACACCCAAGAGATCAACTCTCACCTTGCCCTTCCAGTCTAAATGAGCTGAAGATATCTGAGTGCAGAAGAGTTTGGGGTCTGACCATGCCTTCCTCTTGGGAGCTGGATGTGCACTTCTGGGGAAAATACACTATCACTATAAACTGGTGTTTCTTTCTGCCAATGAAACAACCAGTTAATGAAGTTTGTTATAACAGTGGTAGCAGCAGCAGGGGAGGGGGCAGGGGGAAATGGTAAAAAGCTGTCAAAAATTGAGTATTTTTAACATAAGATATTAAATCAGTATTTATTTTAACAAGTTTAATATGATTCTCCCCCATTAGGTCCCAAGAGTTCTATTTCAGCTGAGCCCTTTGGAGATGCCTAGAATATCAGGATACTCATTTCCCTTTTATGTCCCACTGGAGTCTTTAAAATACAATTTTGTGGTATGAAATACAGGCTATTTTGTTGAAATGCCAAGGCAGGACTTTCTCCATCCAGTATTCACACATTCACATATTTGCTTCAGTCTTCTTTCTTCCACCTGTTGCACTTTCCAGAAGGTCAGTACTTGCTGATGCCAGCAGTGCCTCAGATACATGGAAAACATTTGACACAAGAGCAAACACCACTGTGGTGCAGAATGGCTATGGAGACACAGACATTGGCAGGCCTGTGCATGTACAAGCGNAAGGATGGATAAGGAAACACTGTTCAGTTGTTCTTTCATTTATCTGCATCCCACTGTTAAAGATGTGTCTTACAACTTTTTCTCTCTTGGATGGAAAACCTGCTGCAGCTACAGCAAAAGCAGTCTACACCCACTGTCTTCCATTTTCCAGAACCTGCAATGGTGCAGCTGCAGTTAACCTTACTGAAGGTCTTGTTCAGGCTTACTTCTGATGCCATTGAAGAAAGAACAGATTTTCCTGCAACAACCACAATAAAGCTGTCAAATCCACCTGTCAGATGATACAAGAGTTCTTTGAATCCATTTGCCAACTCCATACAAATAGCATTAAGGAGACATATTTTATTTTGAAAAGACTTCATAGTAAAAGAAATGCGGTGCTAGGAAACCAAGTATTTCAAAATCTGGTCCCAGAGTCCAGTGGTGTGTCCCCAGATGTACTAAATATTATGTCACAGATGGAACAACTTGAAAATGTACATATCTCAATTTTTAGTGTTGCTTCCTTTGATAACATGCTGCAAACAGGAGATTTTAGTTTCTAATACACACAGTGTGTAGTTCTGAGGAATTTGGCATCATGACAAAGTATAACAAATATTACTGCCTCACTAATACCTTTTTTTGTGGTGGTATTTTTATGATTTCCTAAACTCTTCTTCAGAGGCATCTGAGACACCTCTAGTGTGGTGTGACACAACCACTGATAGCTAGTGAAAGCCTCCATTGAAAACGTGACATTTTGGGTCGCTCCAGCATGTTCCTCAGTAATATGGGGAAGGCTGTGGCTGACTTGATGACAAAACGGCGGGAGCAGTGGCTGATTGCATAAACCCGGGGAGCAAATTTGGCTTTGCTTGGCAATGTGCTCGCGGCTCCTCAGGCACACAGCACTGTGTGCTCAAAGTGAGGAATCAGTGTGGGGGCATTAGGGTAACCCTTCACACGCTACTTGCAGGATTAGAGGAGAGATGTGATGACAGCTAGAGCTGGGGTAGATATTTTTAGCAAGCTTAGAGTCAACATGTTTTACTTCTATTCCTACTCACAAATTGTTTGTGAGAATTCTTTGGCTTTTATGATTGTGTCTATTACCAAAGTCATTCAGTCACTGCTCTGAGTGCATTCTGGTCAATACGTGACTGGAAACTATAGTCTGAGCATGTACAAGCTGTTTGTTTGTTGCAAGTGCTGGGGAGGTTGGTTACCACAGCTGCATTATATTGTTCCCAGACTAGATGACTTTAGCAACTGTCCGGTGGGGTGCACGTGGGTCAAAGATAGGAGGATAAGAACAAGCAGTGAGGCTAAGAGGAACTAGCCATGCAGACCCTGAAAAACTAAGCAATTGTCTTAGAGTCTGATTTGAAATCAACCTTCAGTCTTCATATTCATGCTGGGAGTTTCTGCTTGTGCAGTCTCAACTGTAAAATGTTCCCCCTGATCTTGTCTGCCCTCACTGACTATCTCCCTACATCCTCATCAGGCAGTGTGTGTCACAGCTTGGCAAGGGAGCCCCAAGATGCAGAATGGCTCCTCTCCCCTCTAAGGATGGGTGAAAACTCCAAGCCCAGCAAACATCCCACTCACTACTTCAAGTGAGTAGGGACCTGCTGTTGCCCTAAACCATTGCTCCTCGTGCCCACAGTTAGCAAGCTTTTCCTAACCTACATCTCTCTTAATGCACAGTAAATCAATATCTCTCCTCTATTAACCTTACATATCTGAGGGCTGCTATTCCAATCTCCCTTCAGGCTTGCCTTTTCCAAACCCATTCCATTTCCTTCAGCCTGTCCTCATAGGTTGTATTTGCTTGCCTTTATCAGTCCTGTTGCTCTCCTAAGGACTTCTACTTTGGTTATGTATTTTTTTCAAAGCAGAGTTTTATCATCTTTCTCAATTTCTTCTTCAAAAACAAGTTCCCTCCTCCCATGACCCAGACCACAACAGCCACAGCACAAGGCACTCATGGGAAGAGAGGAGAGGCTACAACCTGCTACAATAAATCTGCCCTAAATTCACTGTAAATATAAAGTTGCATTTATTTTATGTATTTTGTTTTCTAGGATTTGCTATGCCACTAAGCAACTACACATTTACTCCTATGTGTGATAAATATAACTCAAAACAATTCATAATACATAGATGTAAAACATTGAAAGTTAGCAGAACCTACACACCCAAATTCTGGCCTTTAAAAGGACTCTTTTTTGTTTTAATAAGCATGCTTGCATTTTTCCATCTCTGATTATTGTGCACAATTGGCATTGAATGCATAGGTCTAATATGTAAATAACTTCAGTATATAATCTCAATTTCTTTACGCTGTTTGCCCCCTGCAAAAAAATAAGGCTTGATATAAAAATATTAAAATACCAATTATTGCAAAATTCTACCTAAAAACAAGCACAGAAACTGGCCCTTGCTCATTCATTTTGTTTTCATTCTTCCCACTGCCCTCCTCTTGAACTTTACATGACTTTTTTTTCCCCTCCACTTTTGTCAGTGATGGGAAATTTCTAATCCAACATACAGGATTCGTCCCTATTTGAAAATGAAAAGGAAACACATTTGCACTGAGATACACTGAGGGGCATTTGTTAAAGCCAAGGCAGAGTGGCAAAGTTCATCTCCCAGCAGCAAGACTTGTGGCAAGAGGTAACTGCATTTGTCCCTTTTCTCCCAACGGCTCATTAAGCTGAGCAGGTCAGACCTGTCAAACATCGCCGCATTTGACGATGCTAGGGGAAGGAAAAAAAAAAGAAAAAAAAAATGCTGTACTTGGATGCAAGGGCTGTGCATCCCTTGTGCTTTGTCTGGTGCAACCCTTTCACAGAAGCACAGACATTGTGAAACGGGGTCAGGAAGGTAGCAAGCCAGCTGCCCGACATCCTTTCGACTGACTCCCGTGACCAAGGAAAGAGCAGTGACTTCAAGAATCTTACAAATACAAGACAAGCACCTCTCTTGGAAAAGTCCCAGTCACACGGCTGATTTTGGTCATGCTGCAGGTTGGGGTTTAGGGTGCTTGTTTGTTTTGGTGTCACCTTGTGACTTCAGTGGCCCTGCTGCTGTTTTCATGGCAGGATGGAGGAGAGTAAACCCAAGCCCTCTCCCCTCCTTCAGAGGCAGCAAGGCTGACCCTCAGCTGGTATTCATCAGCCCAGTGCCACTGATCTGTCGGCACAGCACGACGCGGCACATGGCCTCCCCCCAGCTGGCTGTCTGGGCCAAAACTTGCCTGGAGCCCAGCAGCTTTCAGCCCAGGGTAACTCCACCAAAGTTGGGGGAAGCTTTATGTTGGTCAAACAAAGAACAGACACAGGCTCGGCAGGCCTTAATGAGCTGATGCTGATCATGTAACTGTCTTATTGAATTTGCATTTCATTAGGAGACTTCATTTGAACCACAGCTGTGAATATTTGAGGGCCTGATTGTGTCTATGGATACTAATTTGTTCAAAGAAGACAAGGAGGATACTGAGCTGCAACCCTGACCCTTTTCGCATCGATCAGACAAGATAGATCCTCCCTAAAAGTAAGTCAGAGCTGTACCAATAACATACCTTATACCCTGCCTGCTACAGAACTGCCTAAATGCCTTTTCCTGAAAGTCATCCCTCCAGGGGATGGGGAGGTAAGCTGGATCCCTGCACCCTACTCGAATCTTTGCCTGATGAAATTTCATTTTCATGTACTGTATCTTAGTGAATTTGATGAAACCCTGGGGATGGAAATATACCATCAAGGCAAAAACATCCCATCTCCAGAAGAAAATGCCATCATTCAAATACTGCCTTCTTATTTGAGGCTTCATGATTATCCCTGTAGCCATGTAAATCAGATTACCATACCATAGTGTTCTGCAGGAATTCCACATCACTTAATGATGGAAAGACTGCAGCCAGCAGGAATGAAACAGTTAAACGCCAAGACTTGTGATAAGCAGATGGCAATTATTGCCGCTTACTGGTAAAACCTGTTTGTATTAAAAATATCTCAATGTTTCCATTGGAACCTACCAATTAAGAGATTAAACTGTGTTTCATTCACATACAAGTGAGTGTGAGCTCACACACACACATGGCACTCCCAACTCCAAATTCCACCTAGAGGCTGGCTGAAAATATACCCACTAGTTGTCTTCTGCTTTGCATCTGTTTATTGAGTGGGAATTCATTAGGTTTGGTTTTGGGTTTTTTTATGAGCTGTCAGGAGCAAGAAATCTCCACCTTATTATCAGGAGAAACAGGAAGCTGCTGGCAAACACAACTATTTTTCAGAGAATTATCTAACTGGGGAGTGGACCTTTACTGATGAAGTTACTTGAAGCCCAGCCAGGCCTGAAAGGTGGATGGTATGTTGCCAAGATTCTATTCTCAAGATAGCCTAAGTGAGATGATTTGACTGGGAATTGCCCTAAGTAAACATGCTAATAGGATGGAAAAATTTAGCCCCTTTGCCGCCTTAGCCAACCAGACATTTCCCCTTTGCTGGGGGGAGTGACTGTAGGCACTCAAGTGTTTCCTGTGTGTAACTGGTCAGTCTTTTGCCATAGTCCTGTGAGCCTTGTTCTATTAAAAGGAAGCCAAATTTCCTTCACGGACGCTGCCGTACTCCAAGCATTGCCTCTGTCACTCAGGGGCTGTAAGTGAATCTGGACAACTCCCCAGAGGACTTCAATGTTTATAAACCAATAAAGGATCTGATGTTGCCAGTCTGAAATCCAGATGTAGCTGTTGCTGAAATAGGAGGGTTTTCTGACTCTTCTCACTTTTCATGCTTTGACATCCAGAAGGGTTAAGAAAAGGACCTGGTCCACACTCCTTACACTGCCATTTGCAACCACTTCATAGGAAAGGATAATGGCATGTCCTCATAAAGCTGTGATTATAAGCAGGCCTTGTACAAAGAAATGATGTCCCTTGCATTGTCATCAAGCACAGGGCAACTACTCAGGTGAGTGCTGCTACCCAACAAAGGAAAAGTATTGGCTTCAGCTAGCTCAGCTGACCACGTGTCGCAGCTCTAAAGATATCTGGATATCCTCAGTCTGAAAGCTCTTGCACAATGCACTTTCCTAGGATATTTCCAGTCCTATCTGGTACTGCAGAAATCTATGATTGTGCAAGGACAGTGTTTGATTTAGCTTCTCTGTGCTTCCATCTCTGCTTCCCTAGCTGAAATCAGAAAGCAAAGAGACCAATTCAAACAGGGAAAAAACCAAACCAAACCAAACCAAAAAAACCAACACACCCTAAAAGAAATCCATTCCGATGCTCCTAAAAAAGTTCAGTTCAAGCCTGATCAGGGTCTTGGCAGAAGTTTGGTGATAGCTTTTGCTTTCTTGAACAAATCCCAAAACCCACTACACAGAAAAAATCATCCTCTAATGAGTATTGCTTTCTGGTGCCTGCACATGCTCTGAGATGTAGGGATGGGGAGAGGGGAGAAGAGGTGTCTCAGTGTGTTTTTCACCCATCCTGCTGCTGCTCAGAGGGAATTTTCAGCTTTCTCAGTTTGCTGTTTGCAGGAAGGGGCCAGGAGTAACCCAGAAGACCCTTGCAGAGCTCCCTTGAGACTCTCTGGGACAACCAGGCCTCTGTGGAGGTGACACCGGTGCCGTTCTGCACTGGGATCTGCAGGGGAGGCTAAAGTAGCATGACTGGCCACAGAGGTGCAGTGGCCTGGAAAGCTCCCAGATCCCCCATCGCAGCCCAACCAACCAAATAAATAAATAAACAATGGTGCACATCCACCCCCTGCCCCTTTCTGCCCCAGGGCCGGTCAGAAAGATGTCGCCTCTGCTCAGGCTTGCTGTCACCAGAGGCTTGCAGAGCAGGACAAGCAAGCACTCCTCTGTCAAGTGCCACCTCCGTCCCGCTGTCACCCTCTTTGCATCTCTCTCTGTCTTTGCAGTTCATCCCAGTACCTACCAGTGCCTGCTCAGGCTTGCACTGTGGCAGGGCAGAAACACTCATCCGCAGGGATGAGGGAAGCTGCAGTCCACAGGGCATTTTTGGAGGAAACCCTGGATTTTTGGAGGACCAGAGGCACTGCCTCAGCTTTCAGAGGAGAGGAGAGGTGGGAGGGCCAAGCCTGAGGACACCGTTGCCCCACATGGCACCTGGCTTGCCCCACTCAAACCATCTCCACTGCTCCACCCAGTGAAACCCCCTGGACTCCCCAGGGCTTCCCCGCAGATAGTATAGCCAGCAGTCCCCAAGGGAATTTTTAACCCCCCTGCCTCTGCCATGTTTACATCAGTTGTTCAGCTCTGGGCAAACATGCTTTTCCTTCAGTGTGGTGGTGGGGTTTTGTTGGGTGTTTCTGTTTTGTTTTTTTTTCTTTTTATTGCCCCCTTCAGGGGCAATAAGGTACACAAACAAGCTGCCCATGTAGGTAGACAAGAGCAGAATGCGAGCAGCCTTTAAATAATAAAATAATTTTTTAAAAAAGGGGGGGGGGGGGGGGGGGGTCGGGAGAAAACCCACCCCGTGCTACCGGGGGCCCCGTTGGTTAAAGGCTACGGCACAGTCACTCTGAAGTGAGGGTTTAATGAAGTAGCCTGTGAGAGAATGGAGGGGATGGTCCCCGCTGCACAGATGGCTCTTTGTCACCGCTGACACCTGCCATCTGCTTGTTTGTCTAAATGATGTCGGAGGGGCATCGCGAGCCTCCAATCTGCTGCGCCGCCTCCACCAGCTCGGGGTGACCCCCTGACCCGAGTGTCAGACGGGTCCGGAGAGTTTGTTCTTTCCGCTCAGTGGGCTCGTCCCGGCCGCGCTGCCGCCTCTTCCCCGCCGGCAGCCCCGCAGCTGCCCCCGGCCGCGCTGCCACTCGCCCCCCAC